>OW240919.1:15879131-15900873 GCA_933207985.1 Pelobates cultripes | reverse complement strand
TTGTGTTACTTAGTTGTCCTTTATTTGACACTCACTGTTTAGTGAATGTGCCACTAGGATATAAATATAAAATTGTTGACATATTGTGCGGTATGCAGACAGCAGAATTTTTCAGTCAACAAACCTGTTATTCTGGCAGTCGCTTTGATAACTGAAGGCGCATTTCATGATGGTGTCCAGGGTCATAAGGCTGACAAAGTGAAAAAGCTCAATTGGCTTATTTTCAGGGACCAATCGCTCCCATTTGCCCTAAAATAAGATGTAAAGAAATAAAATCAATGTGTATTAGATAAGAAAACAAACAACATCTTGATGTGACCAGCAGCAAGCCAATCCATGTTTTCATCAGCTTGCCCTCAGCTAAGTCCTTCCAGCTCTCCGGAGTGAGTAGTGGAGGCAGGGAGTGGTGTTTGGCAGACCACAGGTAAGAAATCAAACCATTTTTTTTTTTTTTTACTTACAATGGAGGAAGGGGGTGCAAGAACACTCCTGGCACCCTGAGTAAGACATGTTAAGGAATTCTAACATTTTTTTTAAGGAGACTATGTAGTTTATAAAAGGAAGAACATGTCCAAAATGGGGTTTGGTGAAGGGGTTACCAGCATGACTTTAGTGCAGTCCCCCATTAGCTTCACATACGGCTTCAGCACATCATAGTGAAAACCAGGGGTCAGCAGGCGACGGTGCTGGAACCACTTCTGTCCAGACAAAACCAGGAGACCCTTCCCTGAATAATGCATGAAAATCATAAAGGGTTAAAGCAAGAAATGCTTCATGGTGAACGCAAACAGAATAATGGAAATACCTAAAGAAAAATAAGAGTTAAAGGATTATTATAGGCACCAAGACAACTTTAGCTTAATGAAAAAGTCTACAGATCATGCCCTGCAGTCTCACTGCTCAGTTATCTGCCATTTAGGAGTTAAATCATTTTCATTAAGCCCTAGCCAGAGCTCTCTGTGTATGATTTGCACAGCCTTCATAAAATCTTCATGTAAAGAGATTTCTAATGTTTAAACTCCGTATATAGCACATAATGTTTAATTTAAAATTTCTTATCTCCTGCTCTTTTAATAGCCTTCTAGACCCTGCAGAAACATCCTGTGTGAGATGAAAACATCTAAAGTAAGTTAACATTTGATTGAATATGAAACCATTTTTTTATCATGCTGGCTGTGTTGGTCACAGCCAGGGAGTGTGGGGCTAAGGTTGCATAAACAGAAACAATATGTAACTCCTAAATGGCAAAGAATTGAGCGGTGATACTGCAGGGACATGATATGTACATTGAATCTGCATCATTAAGCAAACGTTGTTTTGATGCCTTTAATGTCCACACCAGCTAAAATACATGCATTTGTGATTCAATCTATTTAATATAAGAACAATGTTTGTACAACTTTTGGGATCAGATGAGTTTCCAATTCATGCTGAAACCACATACACTTTTCTTTAAAGGTAAAGCTGTCAAAACTGAGGTAACTTTGCAGAAAAACTGATTTGTAAAATTTATACTTTATAATGTACAGTAAACATAACAACACAGCATAGGGGCTAGGTTTTAAACTGAAAGAATTTTGCTCATCACAGTAGCTTTGATGAATAGGAAGGCATTAATGTAAAAGACACTTCAGGCTCCCTGGTGGGTTTATATTATTAAAGGGACACTCCAGGCTCCCACACACATTAGATGCACTGTGTAGGTTAGGTTACAGTTAGTTATACTGGGTGGGTTTATATTATTAAAGGAACCCTCCAGGCTTCCACACACGTTAGATGCACTGTGTAGGTTAGGTTACAGTTAGTTATACTGGGTGGGTTTATATTATTAAAGGGACACTACAGGCTCCCACACACGTTAGATGCACTGTGTAGGTTAGGTTACAGTTATACTGGCTAGGTTTACGATGTTAAAGGGACACTACAGGCTCCCACACACGTTAGATGCACTGTGTAGGTTAGGTTACAGTTAGTTACACTGGGTGAGTTTATATTATTAAAGGGACACTCCAGGCTCCCACACACGTTAGATGCACTGTGTAGGTTAGGTTACAGTTAGTTATACTGGGTGGGTTTATATTATTAAAGGGACACTCCAGGCTCCCACACATGTTAGATGCACTGTGTAGGTTAGGTTACAGTTAGTTATACTGGGTGGGTTTATATTATTAAAGGAACCCTCCAGGCTTCCACACACGTTAGATGCACTGTGTAGGTTAGGTTACAGTTAGTTATACTGGGTGGGTTTATATTATTAAAGGGACACTCCATGCTCCCACACACATTAGATGCATTGTGTAGGTTGGGTTACAGTTAGTTATACTGGGTGGGTTTATATTATTAAAAGGACACTCCAGGCTCCCACACACCATATTATTTTTTTTAAATAACAAATAGTTTTGCCCTAAACCTGCCCTTTTTTTGTATTGCCAAAGAAACCATTCAATATCTAATTTCTGAATAGAATTAAAACTGTGTATTGTTGTGCTAATGTCCTGGAATATTTCCTGGAATAATGCCATTATAGTAATTTGTATCAAGTTACATACCAATCCACGGAGTGATAAAGTAGTATGCAAAATTATCCTTTGGATCTGTAAAACAATATGACAATTTAATAAAATAAGCTTCACGAGAAACTCTGAAACATGCAATCTGTACGAATAATTGTATAGGGAATTTAAAACGTTTATGGTCTTGTTAAATCACAAAACACACAGGTGTTCTGTATTTTACATATGCACACACACACAGCACTGTGCACCACTGTTGTGTATATATCAGTGTTAATTTTGTCGACTAACAATTTGTCAGATTTTAGTAGACTAAGGTTTTTGAGACTTAAAACTAAAACAATTCAGATGACTAAAATACAACTAAAATGGCTTGTTAGTCAAAATACTATGACTAAAACTAAATTAAAATGTTCCGCCAAAAGTAATACTGCACAGAGGAACTGTGGAAGGGGCAAAAGAGACAGAGCAGGACTGGGAGCGCACAAAGAGACACATGGGTGCTGGGGAATGGGCAAAAGAGACTTATAGAGGCTTTAACTAAACCCATAATTTTAGTTATGTTGACTAAAATCTACTGGAGATTTAATCGACTAAAATCTACTCGAGATTGTAGGTATTACATAATTATAACAATTTATGGAATTTGCTAAAAGACATGAATAACTCAGGAGTTTGTCATTTGCATTTGAAGTAATTTTATGACATAAATTATAGCTCTGCAAATTCTATTCATTTTACAGACCCTATCTCCATGGAGGAGCATGTATGGCTATCTCTCCTTTTTGATGTGAGACTCAAGAGAGGATTTGGTGCTGTGCCAAGTTTGTCCACTACTTGTTTGATAACATTGAAACTATAACTATTTTATTTCAGCTCTTTTGTGGCTAGTTAGAATGGTATCTTTGATGGTTGAGTGGGCCTTTCTTTACCACATACATATTTTGTGCCATGTAGACTAATAAACTGGGCTGCAGAGGATAGCTATAGACACTGTAATAATACAAGGTACAGACCACATTGTCACTTGTTGAACTGTATAATGGGACAATCAAGACATCTGAAAATACAAAATTGGGGCCGTTATGATGTCTGCTGATGTAGCCGCCATTTAAGGGACGGCTTATTGAATTTGTTCTTGTGAGTAGAATCATTCCCTTCAGGCTTTTTGCTGTAAACACTGTCTTTAATGAGAAAATGCAGTGTTCACATTACAACCTAGGGATACCTCCACTGGCCACTCCTCAGATGGCTACTAGAGGTGCTTCTTGGGCCAGTTCTGCACAGTGTGACTGACATTCAGTGTCTTCACCCTCTGCATGGAGACACTGAACTTTCCTCATAGACATGCATTGATTCAATGTATCTCTATGAGGAGATGCTGATTGACCAGGGCTGTGTTTGATTTGTGCTGGCTCTGCCCCTGATCTGCCTCCTTTACAGTCTCAGCCAATCCTAAGGGGAAGCATTGTGATTGGTTCAGAGCACAACTCCTGATGATGACAGCAGGCAGTTTCAGAGGCAGACATGGGCAGAGTCAGCAGCTGCAGACTTGAATACAAGTAAGATTTTACTATATTTAGAGAGGCAAGGGGGGCTAGGTTTTAACAAAATAGGGCAGTAATGGCTAGGTTTTAACACTATAGGGCAGTGATGGTGAGCCTATGGCACACATGCCACAGGTGGTACCCCGAGTCCTCTCTGTAGGTATGTGACCATAGGTCGTCAGGGGAGAGAGGGGCCACTGGTGCCGGTTGGCAGCAATGCAGAGTAGGCACCTGCCTGCCCAAAATGGCAGGTGTCTACTATGCTTTCATATCAAGAAGCAGAGGGAGGGATCTGGGAAGCAGCTCTCCTGTACTTCCGCAAGCAGTCTGTGGGGAGCGTTGCCACGTGTTACCATGGCAACACTCCACACTGCATTCCGTGCGCGGGAGGACAGGAGACCTGCAGCAAAAACCTACAGAGAACTTACCACCACAGGACCACCAGGGCTGGCTGTGTCCCCCCCTCCTTCACCAAAGGTAAGAAGGAGGGGGGGTAAAGATTTTAATATGTATTTTTCTATAATTTATTATTAAAAAAAACAAAAACACACACACACACACACACACACATTTGCTACCTGCAGCACCCCCCCCACACACACATCACCCCTCCCACCCCACACACACACACACAGCACCCTTCCCCCTACATACAGCACCCCTCCCACCCACACACAGCACACCTCCCCCCACACACACAGCACCCCCCACACACACAAGACCCCTATGCACACACATCACTCCTCACACACACACTCCGCACTCGTACACACAAACACATACACTGCACACCTCAATGCAATATGTGTGTGTTTATTCAGCAGTCTGTATGTATTCAGCAGTCTGTCACGTGCTCACCTGCCTGCCCAAAATGGCAGGTGTCTACTATGCTTTCATATCAAGAAGCAGAGGGAGGGATCTGGGAAGCAGCTCTCCTGTACTTCCGCAAGCAGTCTGTGGGGAGCGTTGCCACGTGTTACCATGGCAACACTCCACACTGCATTCCGTGCGCGGGAGGACAGGAGACCTGCAGCAAAAACCTACAGAGAACTTACCACCACAGGACCACCAGGGCTGGCTGTGTCCCCCCCTCCTTCACCAAAGGTAAGAAGGAGGGGGGGTAAAGATTTTAATATGTATTTTTCTATAATTTATTATTAAAAAAAACAAAAACACACACACACACACACACACACATTTGCTACCTGCAGCACCCCCCCCACACACACATCACCCCTCCCACCCCACACACACACACACAGCACCCTTCCCCCCTACATACAGCACCCCTCCCACCCACACACAGCACACCTCCCCCCACACACACAGCACCCCCCACACACACAAGACCCCTATGCACACACATCACTCCTCACACACAGCACACCTCACACACACACTCCGCACTCGTACACACAAACACATACACTGCACACCTCAATGCAATATGTGTGTGTTTATTCAGCAGTCTGTATGTATTCAGCAGTCTGTGTGTGTGTGTATTCAGTGGACTGTTTGCGTGTATTCAGCAGTCTGTGTGTGTGTGTGGTCAGCAGTATGTGTGTGTTTGTGTGTCTGTATTCAACAGTCTGCCTGTGTGTACTCAACAGTCTGTGTGTGTACTCCTCAGCAGTCTGTCTGTGTATTCAGCAGTTTGTCTGTGTGGCGAAACCGACCTCGCCACGTGTCCTTGGAGGGGGCTGCTTGCCCGCCTCTTGCCTTTGGACTATGGGCCAGACTTTATGTGAATGTGTTAACCCAGATAGCTATGCCATGGAGCCCATTCAGGTAGTTAAAGACTTCGGCTCCATGGCAATTGAACTGTGTGAATAGGATCTGAGCGCTATTCGGTAGTTTTGTGCGCTCAGATCCCAGCTATCTGGGGATATGTGAAATGTCTGTGTGTTATATGTAAAAGGTGACTTTATGTATTTTAAAGTGTTTTATGTATTTTTGCAACCATGTGCTCAATGGAGTCTGCCTCTATCCCTGGATAATTGGATTACTTTCCCCCATTGTCTCCAGGATAGAGGGCTCTGTAAAACCTGTTTGAGCCAGATAGCCATGTGCCAGCCAGGGCCCAAAAGATACTTTTACTAACTTTTGAACCCCTGGTCAGATTCATGCCATTTTTTAATATGTTGTTCCCCTGAATGGATTGATTGTGAATATGTAATTTTATGTGAATGTGATGTATGGTTTTAAAGTTATGAAAGTTGGATAGAAAGTATGTTTTAACTGTATGTGTAATTGAGTTTCCTCTCAGGATAAGGGGAGGGAATATGTGGGATGTAACTGATATGTGATTGGTTGTTTTATACCTCCCTGTGGGCGGTCCTGTATGTGAAAGACTGTAATAAAAACCAGGCTGGGTGTGCCAGTACAGTCAGTTCCTGTTTTAACCCTCAAAGTGAAGTGTCGTCTCATTATTGGGGGAAGGATTTATTGTATGCTGTTACAGTTTGACTGCTAGGAGAGTAAACCTATTTGTATGGTTCCTATTCAACTGTCTACAGCCTTCATATGCTTGAGAGGATTCATATGCTTCTCCGGTTCGGTGGTTGTGGTGTCTGCTGCTGTGCTTGGAGTCCTCAGGAAGCACTAGGAGCATCCTTTAACGGAGGTACCCAGTCGGGGTGCCAGGTGATCCGTTACAGTCTGTATGTGTATTCAGCAGTGTGTGTATTCAGCAGTTTGTGTGTATTCAGCAGTCTGTGTGTGTGTATTTAGCGGATTGTGTGTATGCATTCAGCAGTCTGTATGTTTGTGTGTGTGTGTGTGTATTATTCAGCGGACTGTGTGCATGTATTCAGCGGACTGTGTGTATGTATTCAGCAGTCTGTCTGTGTGTGTCGGTGTGTGTATGTATTCAGCAGTTGGTGTGTGAATGTGTTCAGCAGTCTGTGACTGTATTCAACAGTCTGTATGTATGTATTGCATTTGTTAGAGATACTAATAAATATAAGCTTAATTTTATCTATTATTTGTATCATTATTTATAATTTGTATCACTGAAATCTCTGTTGTGTTCTTCTTTTAAAACAAAAGATGTTAATTAGTTCGGACAACTGTATGAGTTGTTTTTTCTAAACTTAAACCTCGGTATTCAGGTTTAATTGCCATCACCCTATAGTGTTCCTTTAATGCATGACATATACTGGTTTTGCTATTCTTGGTTGGTTATTCTAATTATCTTATTTTTAGAAACCGAGAACAATAAACATTACCTGTCTATTTATCAATATGTATAGAAATTACTGTTCGTATCACCTGCATATCGCAAGCTGGACTTTCTAAAGTCTGCCTTGGGGAAAGAAACTGAAGAAATCGTGTGTGTGTTTACAATTATTACCAATTTACCATGCCGATAAGCACAAGTTGGGATTGTGTTTCGGACGTCAATCTGCTTTTCTACAGGTACACTTAGCAATTTATTTATTTGTTACTGGCATTTATAAAGCACCAACATATTCCATAGTGCTGTACAATAAGGTTAGAACGTACAATATACACAGACCAATACAAAAAGTAAAGAAGGCCTCGCCTGTAAGCTGAGATTTAGCCACAATGCCCTGTGACCAGAAACCAGCCATGGACTGTACAATTTCAACCTTTAGGTCTTGTCACCATGGCACAGGGTTCTGGCCTGGAAGCTGAAGTTTCTCTGTGAGCACATGTGCCAAGTTGTGCTTAAAACAGCATCCATTGCTAACCGTATCTGGAGAAATGCAGAGAGAAGACTGAAACGCGATGGCTGTCTGTACTCATTTGAATGTCAAACTCGGAACTCTGGGATAGTTAGAGTTTCTGTTCCCAAGGCAGACTTTTCGAAGTCCACCTTGAGCTGTACAACAATCATTCTTCTATCTGCTCTGTTGGGGGTAATATTATATATAATATTAGGAGAAGGCATTGCTGGTTCTCACCTTGCCTTGACAAAATGGCCTTTGCATAGTCAGGATCATAAACAATGAGAGAAGCGAAGAAGTTTCCTAGCCACATCGGGTAAGCATTTGAAAATTTTTCACTATGTTCAACGACATTGTCCAAATCCTTCCCATCCTGACGGAACTGTATGATACAATTTAATGAAAAGAATGATATATGGTGATTACAAAGGTAACGGCATTCCATTATTTTTGTTTAAATACTGGACACATTTTGGATGAAGGCGAAGTAATATGTCGCACAAACATAATGTTAAAAGAAATACATTCTCTCTGTGAATCGATATGGTTTCATTTCGAATTGATGTGAAGACGAAAAGTACTAACATATAAAACTCCTAAAACCATTGATATGCGATTGATGTAGAGAACAAGTTAAATGCATGAACATGTCCAGTAAACGGTTTATGGAATGTTGAACTGATCTTCTGTACTGTTCTAAACCTCAATGAAAACTTGGCAAAATAAGAAAAGTAACAGTGTAGTGTCCATGAAAGTTTTATAAGTATTGAACATTTTCACTTACAGTTAGATCCCGAGTCTCAACCTGATTGAATGGACATTTTTTTTTTTTTTACTTATTTTCCTTTTTGTTTCCATTCTATGACTTACCTGAACTTGCTGGACAATGTGAAACGATAAAAGGGGTCTGAATTATTTAGAATAACTTTTAAAATAGAGGGCATCAGAATTAAAAATAAGATCTATATAAAATGAGGTTGTTTGCAGATAATATTATGTTATCATTAAAAAAATCCCAAAACTTTGATGAAATCATTGCTTTTAATATTGCAACAATATGGTGAAGTGTCGTGGTACAGGTTAAAATTGCATAAGACCCAGGCACTGCCATTTCACATTCCATGGCCTGCCTTGGTAGAATTGGAGAATAATCATTGTTTTGGTCGGAGGGACTCCCATATTGCATACTTGGGTACCAGTCTAAGCAAGAACCTAGCTAGGATGCAGGAATACCAGCTGGCAAAAATATGGCCGGATCTTAAACACGAAACGGACAGGTGGTGTAATTTAGAAATTTCATGATTAGGTAGATTGAATTTCATTAAGATGACCACCCTTCCTAAAATTCTTTGTTTTCTGAGAGCAATCCCTTTAGCTGTCTTTTCTCTAATAGAAAAATATATTTAAAAAAAATAATTAAATTATCGCACGTTAAAGTTATTGGAGGTTTAGGGATCCCAGATTGTAAAAACTATAACTACGCTACAAAGGCAGCATCTGTTCTCAAATTTAATTTGGACATCAACCTAAAAGGCTAGAAATGGAAATAGGAAAAAAAAAACCCACCCCCCATTCACTTAAGGAACGTTTATGGTTATCCTCTTCCAAATGCCCAAAGAGTTTCCCTCCACTAAGATTACCTTAAAATCCTGGGATGTAGTGTTTTGTAAAATCAGAACATCTACTAATTGGTCTAGAGCCATGCCATTATTGGTATTAAAATATACCAATTGCAGCTTGACTTTGCTTTTTGGTATTCATACTCCATAGTTCGTTTAGATGATGGTTTTTATCGGTAATTCCCTAATGTTCTTAACAAATTAATTAAATTGGCAAATTAAAAGTAAAATATGAACTAGAAAACTCAGGTATTGCAGAGTACAATTCTATCTCTTTCCATCTCATGTTTTGAGATTTTTAATACATTAAATTAGAAAACTCCGATTTGCAAAACACATATCTTTGTGATCCAGGAAGGAAGCGTTCCATCTCTTTGTGTTATTCATGTATTTCTTCCAGGCCTAATGCTTAAAAGGATATCATGTTGGCGTGGGAAATAGATTTAAAACAAAAATATGACCTAGAGGACTGGTTGAACATATTTAATTTAATAGAAACATAGAAACATAGAATGTGACGTCAGATAAGAACCATTCGGCCCATCTAGTCTGCCCAATTTTCTAAATACTTTCATTAGTCCCTGGCCTTATCTTATAGTTAGGATAGCCTTATGCCTATCCCACGCATGCTTAAAATCCTTTAATAGGACATTGTCACCAGAGGCTATGCCTGTTCAAGGGATTCCCATAAAATATATTTTAAATACACAAAATTATGATTGGACACATTTTAATTACAGCTACATAGTCAGATTTTGGAAAACAACCAAAGTTCCATCTCTTAAGGACCTTTTATATTTAATTATTGACAACAGACGTTATGAATTAGCACTAAGGCAACTATCACCCATAAATGACCAACTAAAACTGAATTGGAATATTTGGGAAGGTAATGCTCACAGTACATATTCCTTTAAATTTAGCCCGGTTGTCGTCTGTGCTGCCGGGCGATGAGGGAGGTAAGGAGCCCATTACATACTGTGCTTCTCCTGGACAGCTCCCTTGTGCGCCCTGCAGTGAGCTGGCTGTTGAGATATAACGTCATCCCAGCATCACTGCTGGGCGCAAGAGAGACGTGTGCTGGAAGAGCACAGAGATCCCAGCCCAGCAGCAGCCGCTAGCCACCAGGGACAGAATTAATTTCCACCCTCCTGGGGCTTTTTTTAGTACTGAATGTATTTTGTGTATGCTTTGTCAGTAATTGTGTGTGTGGGGGTTGGGGCGTGTCTGTAGAGGAACTGCAGACTGAGACTATCTCATGATCCACTTTTCTGACATCCATTTTGGGAAAGGGGCTGAGCTTATGGTGGGATCTGCAAATAACAATAGCTGCCTGGCAGTGTACTTTCTGCCACCCTTAACACTAACTTAATTTTAATTAACAGGAAAATTCCAGGGGACACTTGCCTCCTCTTGCTTTGTGCTCAAGGATTACGGAATTCAAAAATGTGAACATATGATTCACAACATAGATAATCAAGAAATATTTTAGTAACAGATATTAATATGTTTAGAAAACAGTAACACACCACTGTCAGTTGTGATCCTGCCCTAAAACACCTTTCACCTACAATGTTACTGCTGATTCAAAAGCGAGCCAACCCACGGGCTGCTGTATAGATAGTCAATAAGAGATATGTGTTATCAAGATGAACACACTTGCCCTCTGCAGTCCTAAATCAAAGTACACACTCCATTCACTTAGACTTAGAAATAAACTGGTAGTCAAGTCAAAAGGCTAAACAGCTGGAAACTGTATTTGAGGAATGAATTGGTTTGTTCTAAATTTTATATTAATGAATAAGCTGTTTTGAAGTTGGAAGGACATTATTAACATAAAATGATTCTCATAGCTGAAGTAATTACATAAATTTTGTAATATAAGTTATTGTAAATTCATGTGAAAGATAAACACAGTTTATTGGCTGTTGTGTAATCTATTTATCCATGCCAAGTATTAGACTTGTGCACGTGCATAAATTTCAGTCTGTCTGAAACGATTCGTCCCAAAACTATTTTGTTCCAGGTGAATCGGTTTTCATCCATGTGGCATTTCGGTTCAGTCAAATTTAGTGTATGCGATTACAACAAAAGTTTTGAACTTTTTATGGTCATTATCTATATCTATACGTTTTCCTTTCATAGATCGGTAGGAAGTAATTACAGGGAATACTGATCAATTAAAAAGGTGCTTCTCTGGGGTCAACATACTAAATGAGAAATTTACAATAGATTTCTGTATACTGTATCTCACCATCCAGCCCTTCTGTCCAGAAAAGCCACTGTTTTGCCTTGATAAATCCCCACTACAGACTCTGCATCTTTGAACTCATATTGCTATGGAGAATAAATATATTCACCAATTTTTACTTGGTCGACATGGACTTGCTGCCATTTTAATCTGGCACTGTCCTAATAATGACATAATGGAAGAGGAGTTAAAGAGAAAAAATGTATTATTATTATTGAGATAGGAGCAGAGGAGACAGAAACATAGATTATTATTGGGAGAGGAGATGAATTAATGGCATTGACTGAAGATGAAACTCCCTACTAAACTTGTGTACTGTATTCGGGTTTTAAACGAATCACGATTGTCCAAATTGTAAACAATTGAGGAATTGGGAGAATGCTATAAAGCTAACTAACTATTGCAACTCACTACTCATCGGCCTTCCAAATACCCGCATTGCCTCTCGTTAGTCTATAATGAATGCCGCAGCCAAGCTCATCTTATTTACTGACCTCTACTCCAACATCTCACCCCTTTGCCAATCATTACATTGGCTTCCTTTACCCTTCAGGGTCCAATGCAAGCTGCTATCACTAGCCTACAAAGCCCTCACTACCTCTACTCCTAACTATATTTCCTATTTACTCAACAAACTACCCCTTTTCATTAATTTCACCCAGAAAGTTTCCTTCTGCTGGCATCTACTCATTCCCTCACTGCCAACTCTCATCAGCAAGATTTTTCTAAAGCTTCCCCATTCCGTAAGAATTCACTACCCCGTGCCATCAGACTCTCCCCTAGACTCCAGTTCTTTAAGAAGCCACTGAAAACACACCTCGTTAGGAAAGTTTACCATCTTCCTGGGTGACGTTTCTTTCATTTCACTGCCCTCATTAGTTCCCTCGCCTCCATACCCCGGCTCACTCTCTCCAGCTTATCTCACTACAGGTATCTCATCCATCAATCTTTCCAACCATCTAACATGCTGTTATGTCTTTACCCCTTCTTCATAGACTTTAAATTCATTTGAGCAGGGCCTTCTTCACCTCTTGTCTGTTATACTCTGTATATAAATAGCTTGTTGTCAAATATCCCCATTTTATAATTATATTGGCACTATATAAATTAAAGCAATAATAATAATGAGTTTGTAAACAGTGAGAGTGCTGCATTAGTCCCTAATCTGGATCCCAACCCTACTCTCGTTGCCACCATTTGGTCAGAGTATACACATTATATCTGCCAGGCTCCCAGTAGCTGCCCACAATGCATTGTCTACGGCGCCAACACTGACCTTGAAGCACAGTCAGTGTGTAATGAACTGATCTGGCTTCCTTGTAATATTGGAATTTGCCTTTTGTTACATTGTAAAATGTTACGTAATGTTTTTTAAATAAACAAAAAAATGTATTGTGTATTTTAATAGAGCATATTGTGTAGTATTCGATGATTTCCAGTGATGGTTGTTATGATAAGGCTCTGGAAATCCACAGCCCTATTGAATTTGCACACAGTGTAACTGTTTATCTGTAGTAAAATTTAGCTTTTTGATCTTTCGTAACCCTCCCTATAAGTATACTGTTTTCACCCGAAACTGGATTACATCCACAATACATGCCCATTACAGATACTGCTCGTCCTGTCTCTACAATTCGGGGTGCATTCTGTTTCTACTGTAAAATTATTCCACCTGAAAGCTCTACATCTCTCTCAGCAAATTCCAGATTTAACTCTATGTTAGCCTTGCGGTTATCGCCTTCATTCTCCTCACTGTCTGCATAGAAAGGATATAAAGACTGTAGATAAAGGTGCTTAAGCACATGGAAAACCTATATTCAAAAACATCTCAACTCGGACAAGAACCACGCACCCTCCAAACAAAAACAAAAAAATCCCTTTATAATTTGCTCTTTATCTTAATAAGTAGGTTATGTTTTTTTGCGAATTCTGAGCTGCATGGTGTGTGACATCATAAATACATTGTTTCCAGTATTGTATTGTTTGAGTAACACCATGAGCTTCAGGCCCTTAATCTCAGCGCAGCAATGAGACTTGTACCTCCCGGCCTACTTGAAATTAGTAGGTGCTACAGCTGCTGCCATTTTAATCTGGCCTTGCCCTAATAATGACAGAATGGGACAGGAGCAGAGGAGACAGAAACATTGAGACATTATTATTGAGAGAGGAGCAGAGGAGACAGAAACATTGAGATATTATTGAGAGAGGAGCAGAGGAGACAGAAACATTGAGACATTATTATTGAGAGAAGAGCAGAGGAGACAGAAATATTGAGACATTATTATTGAGAGGATCAGAGGAGACAGGAACATTGAGATATTATTATTGAGAGAGGAGCAGAGGAGACAGAAACATTGAGACATTATTATTGAGAGAGGGACAGAGGAGACAGAAACATTGAGACATTATTATTGAGAGGATCAGAGGAGACAGGAACATTGAGACATTATTATTGAGAGAGGGACAGAGGAGACAGAAACATTGAGACATTATTATTGAGAGAGGAGCAGAGGAGACAGAAACATTGATATATTATTAAGAGAGGAGCAGAGGAGACAGAAACATTGAGATATTATTATTGAGAGAGGGACAGAGGAGACAGAAACATTGAGACATTATTATTGAGAGAGGGATAGAGGAGACAGAAACATTGAGATATTATTATTGAGAGAGGGGCAGAGGAGACAGAAACATTGAGACATTATTATTATTATTGAGAGTGGGGTAGAGTAGACAGAAACATTGAGACATTATTAGTTACTTAGTTACATAGTTACATAGCTGAAAAGAGACTTGCGTCCATCAAGTTCAGCCTACCTCACATGTTTTTTACGGTGATCCAAAAGAAGGCAAAAAAAAAACCTAGTTTGAAGCACAATTTTGCAACAAGCTAGGAAAAAAATTCCTTCTTGACCCCAGAATGGCAGTCAGATTTATCTTTGGATCAAGCAGTTATTATTGAGAGGGGAGCAGAGGAGACAGAAACATTGAGACATTAGTATTGAGAGAGGAGAAGATGAGACAGAAACATTAAGACATTTTTATTGAAAGAGGAGCAGAGGAAACAGAAACATTGAGATATTATTATTGAGAGAGGAGCAGAGGAGACAGACATCATTATTGAGAGAGGAGCAGGGGAGACAGAAACATTGAGACATTATTATTGTGAGAGGAGCAGACTAATTATAGATTTTTTTCACTGCCCAATCTCTTTTCTCCCTTTTATTTGTGACTTCTTCTCACTAAATCTGTGAACCAAATGGGGCAAAATGCATTTATCAGGGAACTGCAAAATTTATACATAATATAAATATTACATTTTTTTTAGCAGTATATTAATAAATATTATGTATATATTTCGCAGTAAACCGACAGACGCATTTTCACACCATTTTGATTTGTCCAAATCGAAAAGCCACATGGACAGAAACTGATTTGCCTTAACCAATTTTTTTTTCAAATGACTTATTTTTTGAGACAAACCAGGTTTTTGGTGTTGTGCACAAGCCTACTCCCTACATTTCATGTCTTGGAGCTGCTGTAACAAAAATGGAAAATTATCCATTAACACAAATTAAAAAATAAAATCATGTAATGTAAACAATATATAGAGCTAATGTGTGTATTTCGGACAAGTAATGTTATTGTGTGATTTTGGGGCAATTCGTAAAACTCCTCTTAAAACGCTCGCTCTCAAATGTATTTATTTCTATATTCTATATTTGTATGATTTCTATAGATAACTTTTTTAAGCATCTGTAATCTGTTCAAAAATTTCGAAAGAAAAAACTGTGAAAAAATGGAGTGTTCTACTGTTCACTTATGTTTAAGTTAATGAAATGGCAGTTAACTATATTTATTTAGATTAAAAAAAAGAAAAATCAATAAAATAAAAAACACGGGGGGCAATCTTTTGAATTTTAAGCCCATTAAAGCTGATCTCTCACCCACCTGGAGACTAGAAGCTGGGGTCCCATACACAAGGGAGTACTGGCTCCAAGGAGAGGCTTGCAAGGAGTGTTTTAGTCCCTTGGAGGGCCATCCTTTGTCTACCCAGATGACACCTGCTCGGGCGGTGAGTGGAGTGGATGGCCGCTACCCTGTTATCCTGCCCGACTGTACCCAGCAAGACTCCCGACACTATTTGAACCTGGCCCTGTCCCACCCGCTGTGGACTGGCAGATGTGATCCCAGTCCACACCCTGTGGCCCCCACCATTAACACGATCCATCAGCCTGCAGAATCGACCAGGAGTCTCCAATAAAATGGCAGAAGCCGTGACTCAAGCAAAATGCTTCAGAGAGGCAGCTGAGTTTCCCTCCCTGCAAGATAACATCTCCCCAGGGCTGTGGCAGACGCGGCTGAAGCTCACCTTAGACTCCCTCAGGATAAAGCCTGCAGATCGGCTGCAACACGTGGCTCCTCCAGTTCTGGTCACCCACACTGGAGACAGAACAGAGGGATCAAAACCAATCACACTCGGCTAGAAGATGGCGGAACACTTGCATCAGGTGGTCGGTGTGGTGGCGATCGGTGTGGTACCAACACTCTGTTGAGGGATATCACTTATTTCACTCAGCCTATTTCCCTTTTCTTACTCTCGTTCCAACTCCAACTCTTCTCAAGTTAGAGTGCAAGGGCTACTCTAATATGGCAGTCTAATGACACAGTGTTCCAAAACCAGCCCTGGAGACCCGGCTCTTGCTAAGTTATACTATACAATGTGCAGAATTATTACACAGTCATGTTAATGTTATAATACGTATTCTACAAAACTTTAAATTAATGTTGTGGCACAGTACGCCGACTTGTAATTCTATGCACAAACCAATATAAAGAATAAAAAGAAAAACAAAAAAACACCCATCTAGCTACTTTCCAGACTTTTCTGTTTTTCTCAACATGACCATTTTGTACAGATATTGCTGGTTGATTATCAGCTCAGTACACGTCCGTGCTATCATGACAGGTGAACATATTTGCTTTGAACAATAAAAAGTTTCTATTTATAGTCGGTACCCGCCTACCTATTCATTCTCCTTATAGTCATTACATACTTGTCTATGCACAGGATTTTGTTACATAAGGCACACTATGTACGTGTTCATGAATTTTCACACCCTAATTTTAAAGGGGTACGTTACTGTAAGCAATATAACCTCTACAGCTCAATGTATGATTACGTTGCTAATAACCTTGTTGTTTTAAAGGTTTTAAAGGGATACTCCAAACATTGTAACCAGTCACTCCAGCCGGCTGTAATGGTTATGAATTGTGAGAAGTAACCTGGTCCGGTTACCTGGTAATTGGAAAAAGCAATTAGTAACGGTTTTCTGGACTCTAAAGGTTCACAGCTGGAAGCCGATGGCGTCGCCATTCATTGCCTGAGACCGTCAGCTGACTCTGTCAATGGTTGACATTTTGTGCAATGAAATTTCCACAGAATTGACATAAGCCAGCCCAGAACACTTGTTTCTAGATTGGTCGATGACACCCCAATGATGCTGCCAGAGGTGCAGTTATACCTCCAGCGGCAGAGTTTTGTACTGAAAATTGATTAACAGAATAACATGTTCAGCACTTTGTCCTGAATGGAATTACTAAGTAAGCTGATCATTAACAAACATCATAATGGTTGTATCATACACCTTAAGCTATATGATTCCACTTGGGAAATTCTAGAGACATGTGTCTAATCTATAGAGGTCTATTCACTAAATGTCACTAAAAGTTGTACAGCAGTTTCCAAGCAACTCACAAACTGAGGACCAGGTTAGCTGAGGTATTTTAACCTTGTTTTTATATTTCTAATTTAATTGTTTTGTCCCACATTTTATGTGCTGGTTGACAGCTAACTACACTGGGAGACATGCTATGTATTGGGGGGATATTATATTGGGCTGGACGGGAGGTATGTTAATGGGTATCACTAATCACTACCTGCGAGTCAGCCAATCAGGGCTGCCAAGCAAAAAAGCACTTTGTCAGAATCGCCGTATGGGCTAAAATATCTGGCACTGGTGTCATACAGTGTGAAATAGTTAATGAAATCACATGCTTTTTGCAGACAAACGTGAAAACAAACTCATTTAATATTTTATTTGTAGAATAGATTAGGTGATAGCATCCATTAACCCCTTAAGGACGGAGCCAAAGTTGTGATCAAAACAAAACGTGAACAAAAACTGTAATTTGCGCTTTATGTCTGTTCAACCATAATTCATAAATCTCAAATAGTGTGAGAAACTCAGATTGAAATTTTTTTTTTTTAAGTTCTGCGTGGCTTTAACTGTGCTTTAACTCCCAGTATCCTCCCCACCCCAGCATTAACCCTCTCCCTCCCAGTATTCCACAAAATAATGCTTTATTTATGAAATAAATAAATGGCAGTGGGATTATAAAACACACTTAACGCCGCATGACTTCCAGTTACTGGCAACATCTTCTCTTTAGGATAAACTTACGTATAATGTAAATAATAAAAATAAAAAAAATGAAATTGGTTTCTTGAAAAAAGCAAACACTAAAATAAATTCTAACTTCAATTTATGTATTATCTTGTGCAAAGATAACAGAGGGGTCAATTGCTCATAGTGCTTGTCACAGGCGGCTCCGTAGATTCAGTAACACACTATGACTTGTGTCCATTTCATTTTGAGGAATATTGTTCTTACCTCATGTGCATTGCCATAGAGCCAGTGACGGCTGGGACCAGGGAAATGTCTAAACACAGCAATCAGTTCCCTCCGCCTCAGATAAAGTTTGGTAGCTGTGAACAGTACAAACAAGGCACAGAGCCAGGCTGCCCATTGACACAGCTGATAGACATTTTTCAGAGACAGCAGGTCAAGCAGCACAAACGATGCCATGCCAATAATGACAGACAGCAACTGTGTTGCAGCCCTGGGAACACATTCAATAGCTCAGTATACAGAGCTCTTAATGATGTCACAGGAGGCACCGTATAGGAAGAAAGGCGTTTATAGGACGAGGTCTAGAGGCGGAGAACAGGGCTGCAGCATGAAAGGAGGAGGGAAAGACAAGAGAACTCACACAGAACAAAGCCTGGTATGGTTTGCTGGACAGCTCTAGCTACAGAAGCACATACCGAGGTTGTGTAATTCTTCATGCACTGGAATGAATGAATGAAACTACAAGACACAGAAAGGCATATCTGACAAGGACGGATGACGGAAGAAAAACTTTCAGAATTTGTATTATTTAAAATTTGCTATGTATTATGACCTCTGTGTGTATTATTTTGTATTGTGTAAACGTAAGTAAATTCCTCATTTTAGTGCATCTCGTGGCTAACCCTCACTCCATGGAGTCAGCTATCTTTAAGTCTTCTTTGGTCACTGCCAACGTGGTGAATCTGGACTCAGACATTGCCGTATCTGCCAAGACCATGCACAGTTTGAACATCCGAAACCAGCTTACAAAGCATTTTAGCTGCCTGGTACTGGCGATGATTTAGGATGTGTGCACACTAGCTTTAAATGAACACTGTACTGACTATCATAACGTCTTTTAAATGAAGTTGTTATAGTGTCTACAGTAGTTCTCCCTCTATCCCAGGTTCACAAAAGCAATGTTTTTTGATAGTTAAAGGGCTTGTAAGTGCAACTTCAAGCCACACCTCCAAGCCCTAGTAGAGCCCGGGCTGCTACTTCCTGGCTCTTATAACCTAGCATACCGTGTTGTCACGCACGCATGCGCAGTGCAGTTACAGTCTGTTATATAGTAGAATCATTGTGTTCAGTGATTCTCTATGGCAGAATCATAGGCACATCGCCTATGACCCCCAGTGCTTCGTTACGAGGAGCACATGTTTAAACTGTCATCCTGGAGATGACATCAGGGGAGGAGGAGATCAGGGCGCACTGAAGGAGGCTCGGCGCTGGAGAGTAGGTGAGTAAAAACATTGAAATTTAGAGAATTGTAAATCGAACTGATAAATTGAGGCTAAAATGGCCAAACTATGATTAGTTGAGCTGACACTTGTTACCTAAATATTGTCAATGCTCTAAAATCAGTGTTTAGTGAATAAACCCCTATGTCTACTTTACCTGTGACTGTTCTGATTAATTTATATGCGCCTGTAACAATATGGCACATTTGTATTATGCTTTTGTGTTAAATAAGAAAAATATTTTATTCTATACACGGTTTAATGAAAAGTATATCAGGTCATCGTAAAAAGGTTCATCAAAATGCTGAAAACCTCGAAAAACAGAAGTTTAGGGCAGAGTCCCTGCTAATTGGTAGAGAGGGGTCAGCCGACACACTTAGCCAATCAGAGGCTCCCGATTCACAAAACAGCTTGAGAATCGTACATATTTTTCTCAAGCCTTTTTTGTAAATTGGGAGCCACTGATTGACTGAGAATGTCAGCTGATCCCTCTCAACCAATCAGCAGCGGCCTTGCCTGCAGCAGCCCCAAGCATCCATTTTGAAGCTTTTCAGTAAATGGAAGGACAGGAGGCAGAGAGATCTGGTGCTGGAGCACATACTTTGGGGTTAAACAATTCCTGAACAGTTTAACCCTTAAAAGTGAGCCAGGACCAGGGATCTCTTGGCACCAAAAACAACTTAGTTTTGATTATATTGTTATGGTGCTTGGAGTGTTCCTTTAAGGATCCATATTATAGTCCTGTAAAAATTTTAAATCTTTCCTTGCCATAAGACATCCTGCTACACATAGATCACAATATTCTGGGGAATGTACTATGAAGGACAACAACAATTTAAGGAAATAAATCTTTAAAGGATCACTATAGGGTCAGGAACACAAACATGTATTCCTGACCCTATAGTGTTATCACCACAATCTAGCCTCCCTGGGCCCCTCATGCCTCCATAAATATAGCAAAATCTTACTGTATTCAAGCCTGAAGCTGCAGATCTGCATGCTGTTTGCCTAAAAAAAAAACAAGCAGTCTGCTGACATCATCAGAAGTGGTGGCCTGATCCAATCACAGTGCTTCCCCATAGGATTGGCTGAGACTGACAAAGAGGCAGATCAGGGTCAGAGCCAGCATGATTCAAACACAGCCCTGGCCAATCAGCATCTCCTCATTGAGATGAATTGATTTAATGAATCTCTATGAGGAAAGTTCAGTGTCTGCATGCAGAGGGAGGCGACACGGAATGTTTGGATGCATTTTAGGCAGCCATGACCCAGGAAGTGGCCAGTGAAGTTATCACTAGGCTGTAATGTAAACACTGCATTTTCTCTGAAAAGACAGTGTTTACAGCAAAAATCCTGAAGGTAATGATTCTACTCACCAGAACAAATTCAATAAGCTGTAGTTGTTCTGGTGACTATAGGGTCCCTTTAAGAGATCAACATTTTTGAAATATCAGTGATATACTGATAGGTCAGATATTTTCATTTTGGGCCGATTGGCCGAATTCCCAAATTCCAAGCCAAAGAAGACTTTTAATTACGATAATTATGGGCTAACCAAAGCGCACAATGAAGAACATGTTGGGCTGTCAATATTCTAAATTCTGCCTGTGAAGCAAAATATGGAGATAATTGATGGGAAAAAAAGGTTATTGATATCTACCACACAGTCACTAAATGTTGATTTTATCCATAAATCAAATGAGAAATGACCAATAGATGGAAAACAAGAGGAGCAGTTAAAAACTATGCATACGTTTCTTTTTTTCACTTGATATTTAAACTAAATAGCGTGAAAATGCTCCTATCAGTGTACAGCAAATTCTATACATAATATTATAGCATGTATGTATTTTTACAGTACACTGATTGGCCAATGTTTGTGCCTTTTTGGTTTGTTCTTCCAATTTGGTTCATGAATTGACATTCAGCCGAGCAGAACTTACACCCAACCGAATTTCAGGTGTCCTGAAAAATGTTCTATCTTGGCAAAAATTGTCAGAACTCAAATTTCCCACCGTGCACAACTCTAATATAGAGATAATGGGATGACAAATGACTACTGTGGGTACCCAATAATGACCCTTTTATCTTCACAGTTCTTATCCAAGGTGAGAAATACATAAACATGTGAATAATAATTATCATACACGTAATGAACTCAACTGTATGTGTTGACAAATATATAAACAAATGTATTAGTACCCAGTTTCA
>OW240919.1:15798258-15862721 GCA_933207985.1 Pelobates cultripes | reverse complement strand
ACAGGAAGTGCACTTCCTGTTAATCCGGCCGGGTACAGGAGACAAAAGCTCCCTGTACCCGCGGACCATACCATAGAGGGCTCGGCCACGCTACAGGGAGAGAGTGACAGGAGGGAGCGCTCAACGTTTCCCTCCTGTCAGCCCCTCTCCCCATGCTGCGCCCGGGCGGTGCGGTCCGCCCTCAAGGACGCACCACCCGGGCAAAGATGCAATCGTCTGAGGCTCTCTACAGAGCGGGGCCGATGCTCCTGGCGGTGCCCCCTCCCAAGGGGCGCCCTAGGCGGCTGCCTAGTCCGCCTTACAGGTAGCGCCGGCCCTGCCCCCTTGCTGACGTACTTCCGTGTCTACGCGTTTCTCCGTTCACAGACGGCTTCGTCATAACGTGAAGTGCTTGATTGCTCCCCCTCTCGGAGAGCTTTTATATATCTTGCATTACAAGCAATTGATGCATTCTGTGTCATCCACATATGTGTGGCATCCTAATCATCAAGCATTGACTGCTTTACCTTATTATAAAACGGTCTTTTCTCATTTGCAACAAAATGTACATTTAACCAAACATTGACACAAAATATAAAATATACAATACATGTGCAATAATACCAATAAAAATAAAAAATAAATTCCAGTTGATTCAGCACATTATAGTAATAGCCCGTATCAATAAAACACAATCAATAAAACACACTTAAATTCCAATTAAATCAACACCCATTCATTATAGATACCTAGTACAAAAATAGAGAAAGAAAAGAAAGAAACAGCATGTGTTATTAATCCACCATAACTACAATGCAGTTCCATTTTGTATTTTAAAGTGGCACAGTGGCAATATCTTTTCTTATTATATATCATATTGTAAAAACAAAATATACAATGGAATTAAATAGAATGTCTGATGGACAAATTGATTCACAACCTGGTTAGATCAGAACCTGAGTGGATATCTGAACTTATACTAATTTAAAGGGATATACCTCTCCAAAATATAAAAATAAAAAATATAAAAATACTATAAGATATATATATAAAAAATTATGTTAAAAAATTCTATAATAAAAATTATAAAAAATGACAGATCTCAAAATCATTATTCATTCCTTTGGGAATGAGAGTATTCAGTTCAAATATCCATCTCATCTCTGTACGGCCTAAATTTTGGATCAAATTGCCTCCTCTCCAATTGTTATTAACCTGTTGGATCCCTATGAAATTTAAAAGAGACGGGTCAGAGTTATGAAACTCCTCAAAGTGTAGGGAAACTTGATGTAATTGATATTTTCTCTTAATATTATAAGTATGTTCACATATTCTCGTTCGTAAATGTCTAGTTGTCACAATGTATCTCAGGCCAGATGGGCAGAGTAACATATATATCACATTCTTTGTTTGACATGTTATAAGCTCTTTTATTTTGTATGTTTTTCCATTAACTACGAAATCTTTAATACATTGTTTAGCACTGCCCGTATTTCGACAGGCATTACAGTAGCCACATATGAAAAATCCCTTTAATTGACTAATAAAATTCTGGTTAATTGGCCCTTTGGAATATTAGTGAGCCAGGGACTAAAATGACAACTACTAATTTCTATGTAGTTATTGACGTCAACAGATTTAAAAAAGGATAAAAGTCATCAATGTAGTGTCTGTATAGCACCAAGTTCATCTCCCAGCCACTATCCCCTCCAAAATGGAGGGATTCCCAACGTACCATGAACAGGTTCGCGTAGCTGGGAGCGAACTTGGTGCCCATAGCTGTGCCACAGACTTGTAAGTAGAAATCATTATTGAACCAAAAAAAATGATTGTGTAAAATGAATTCAATAGATTCCAAAATAAACGAAATTTGGTTATTGGAGTATAGGGACTTATGTTCTAAATTATATTTTATGGCTTGAATGCCAATTTCATGGTCTATATTGGTGTACAAAGCAGCTACATCTGCTGTAACTAACAGCCACTCATTCAATCCCATTCAATCTTTTGTAATTCGTGTAGAATACTAATCGTGTCTTTCAAATATGATGGGTAGGTCTTCACTAAGGGTTGTAGTAAATGGTCAACATACTCTGAGAGTCTACACGAGATTGAGTTAATACCTGATATTATGGGTCTACCTGGGGGTTTACACTTATCTTTATGTAATTTCGGGAGAAAATAGAATACTGGTATCCTTTCAAATTTTATCTCTATATATTCTCTCTCTTTTTTATTTAAGACTTTTTCCTTACTCCCTTTCTCAATTAATTCAAGGAATTTCTTTTTTATTTCCTGTGTGGGGTTTTGGGATAGCTTCTTATATGTGGAGCTATCTCCAAGTAATCTGTTAGATTCTTCTAAATAATATTCATAATTCATAATAACTATCCCACCCCCCTTATCAGCTGGTTTAATTACTATGCTGGTGTCCTGTCTCAGATCTTTTAGTGCTGCATATTCCTGAGGGGTTAAATTTGATTCCTATCTATTTTTTTATACAACCACTGATAGACACTATCCTCTCTAGGGGTTTCTACGGCCTTATACATGTCGTCTTTTATTATCAAATAGGCTATTTATTTTCTGATTTCTTGTTACTCTTATTGTTAGCGGGGTGAGACTTAGGTGCCCTCGAAGGCACGGGGGTGGAGCGTAGCCGGAGGGATAGCCTTTTCTGTCCATTCCTATACCATTAGACAGTCTGGCATACACCTCGAATCTATAATCTCTAGTGCAGTTTTTTCAGCGTTCTGCTAGCACAGTCATTTATAATTTCTTCCTATATCATTTTATCCTCATTTCTGATCTTTTATCTTGCACTATCATTCTGTTACTTCTTGCATTGTTCCAACTTAATTAGGCATTCAAGCCGATCACTATAATTTGTACATAATTAGGCATCACAGCCGATTATTTAACATTTATTGTCGTTTGAAGCCTTTGATTCAACGACATATTCTCAGGGGCGTATTCTGTATAGGGGCTGTAAAACCTACTCTGTAGCACACAACACTGTGCCCTACCTTATCATCTATTATCAGTAGCACCTGTATGTCCTCCCCTCATTGCGCAGACGTGCGCTATAGTTGAGTTTACACATATTGGTTTAGAAATCAGAACTGATCCTTAATATACATATTGGTATTTTGTTTTTAATTTATTTTTCCTGTTGTGTTCATTTTGAACACTTTGTCTTTTGTTCTCATTGAAAATCAATAAATTTGTTTTTTGTTTTTTTGGACCCTGTGGTCCTTTTAGATGGGCCTTTACCTCGAATCTCCCATGTTAGAAGCATAGGCTCATATTAGTCTTCTCCCTACCTCACAGGTACACTTTCTTTATGTTTTGCATCCATTTTCACTAGGGGTTACCCCCCTGTCTTTAGTGTACCTTGGCTGTATTCAAACAAGTTCAGAATATGTGAACATACTTATAATATTAAGAGAAAATATCAATTACATCAGGTTTCCCTACACTTTGAGGAGTTTCATAACTCTGACCCGTCTCTTTTAAATTTCATAGGGATCCAACAGGTTAATAACAATTGGAGAGGAGGCAATTTGATCCAAAATTTAGGCCGTACAGAGATGAGATGGATATTTGAACTGAATACTCTCATTCCCAAAGGAATGAATAATGATTTTGAGATCTGTCATTTTTTATGATTTTTATTATAGAATTTTTTTACATCATTTTTTATATATATATCTTATAGTATTTTTATATTTTTTATTTTTATATTTTGGAGAGGTATATCCCTTTAAATTAGTATAAGTTCAGATATCCACTCAGGTTCTGATCTAACCAGGTTGTGAATCAATTTGTCCATCAGACATTCTATTTAATTCCATTGTATATTTTGTTTTTACAATATGATATATAATAAGAAAAGATATTGCCACTGTGCCACTTTAAAATACAAAATGGAACTGCATTGTAGTTATGGTGGATTAATAACACATGCTGTTTCTTTCTTTTCTTTCTCTATTTTTGTACTAGGTATCTATAATGAATGGGTGTTGATTTAATTGGAATTTAAGTGTGTTTTATTGATTGTGTTTTATTGATACGGGCTATTACTATAATGTGCTGAATCAACTGGAATTTTTTTTTTTTTTTATTGGTATTATTGCACATGTATTGTATATTTTATATTTTGTGTCAATGTTTGGTTAAATGTACATTTTGTTGCAAATGAGAAAAGACCGTTTTATAATAAGGTAAAGCAGTCATTAATGCTTGATGATTAGGATGCCACACATATGTGGATGACACAGAATGCATCAATTGCTTGTAATGCAAGATATATAAAAGCTCTCCGAGAGGGGGAGCAATCAAGCACTTCACGTCCTGACGAAGCCGTCTGTGAACGGAGAAACGCGTAGACACGGAAGTACGTCAGCAAAGGGGTGGAGCCTACTCAGAAGCCGGGTGTTATGAAACAGCAGAAGCTCGACTAGGCGCTATCCGGACGACAACTAAAGGCACCCCTCTGATTATAGTCAATCCTCCAATATAAGGAGACATCTCCCAGTGTGGGAAAGCCTGACTGTGAGTAAACGGATATATACCGTTCTACTCACCACCATATCTAGTAAGCAGTTATCTGCTACATATAATGATAGTGTTGGTTTTATGTTGCATTAATTAATCGGAAATCTGCCTGATGTATGTCAACTAAACAGTGACACAATGTGTATTTATGTTTTTTATTATTGTTTGTTATGAATTGGCTATTATAGCTTGTTTTTAATTGCTACTTGTTGCAATATTGTAATAAATATTTATCCAGCTGATTCAATCCAGTATCTGTATATTTTAGTAATACCTCTTCATCAATTAATCCACACAGATCTGTTCTATGATCATTTTTATATATTTTTTTCCTTACATGCCGAGCTTGAAATGGAACATTAATCAGCAAGCAATATAAGTATATTTTTTTTACTTTAGTAGTAGCTTGATTGCATGTGGGAGAAGGGTTTTTTCTAGTTCTGGGAGTAGCAATTTTTGAAAATTATTTTTATAATATAAAATGGGTCTTATTACCTGGATCCAGCAGAGAAGGGGAGGAAGGCATACGAGTTTCTATTGGATGTATTTTCAGGAGAAAAGCGCTGGGGATTAAAAACCTGAAAATGTGCACACAATACATTGTTATGGTGTAACTTAAGTAGTAGTGAGTATCTATGACATTTTTCTACATGTTTTATGCAAAATCTACAGCATTGTTTTATTAACAAAATCTTCATGACTTTTGCAATTTGACTGGTTCCGGAGTATTGTCAAAGAAAAAGGTATACTAAAGCATACAGTGCAGAGCAAGACAGTTCCGGTAATCCGTAGCACAACCATTTCCACGACTGTAATTTTATAATTAAATAAAAAAAAAAAAAAACTATGCCATACATTATTTTTATTTGATTTATTTTTTTTATTTTTTTTGCAGAATTGTTTAAATAAAGATCTACTTAAACAGAAATATTTTTTTTCTTAGGTGATTGGCCAATTAATTAAATTTAAATATAAAATAACATTTCATAAAAACCCCACTATCCACTTACCTCTGGTTCTTCCCAAATGCTGGAACATCTGTTAATGTTATATAAACTCAGAAAGACATTAGCACCTGTTAGAAAGGAAACAATGTGCAGGTTATAATGTCAGAAAATACAATTTTTTTTGTTGCACATTGACCGATTTCTCTCCCTCCTCAGGGTGTTTGGAGACAATAAAAACATTCAGAATTTGAAGTTTTAAAGCAGGGGTCCTCAAACTGTGGATGTTGCTGAACTACAACTCCCATGATTCTTTGAATTGCATAGATAGCCAGAGAATCATGGGAGTTGTAGTTCGGCAACATCTGCTGGGCCGGAGTTTGAGGACCCCTGTATTAAAGTATTGGGCCAATTATATGCACTATTAAACTCATACACATGTAACTATACACAAATACATGCACACATATATACAAACATATACACACACAAAGACATACACACACTCAAATACCCACACACATACTCTTAAATCTTAAAAATAGAAACAAAGAATGTGACGGCAGATAAGAGCCGTTCGGCCCATCTAGTCTGCCCAATTTTCTAAATACTTTCATTAGTCCCTGACCTTATCTTATAGTTAGGATAGCCTTATGCCTATCCCACGCATGCTTAAACTCCCTCTACCACTTCAGCTGGAAGGCTATTCCATGCATCCACTACCCTCTCAGTAAAGTAATACTTCCTGAAATAATTGTTAAACAAGAATACTTAAAGACACACTATATGCATCAAAATAACTTTAGCAAAATTAAGCAGTGTTGGTGTATAGAACATGCCCCTGTAGTCTCTTTGCTGAATTATCTGCCATTTAGGAGTTAAATTACTTTTGTTTTTGTTTATGCAGGCCACGCCACAAAAGTTTGCATGAAAAAAATGGTTTCATTTTCAATCAGATCTTAACTTACTTTAGAAGTTATTTTCTCCTGCTCTGTAAATTGAACTTTAATCACACACACATCTGAAGTGCCTGCAGGCTCTAGCAGGATATTAACAAAGCAGTAGATAAAACAAGTCTAAATGAAACACTGTGCAATAAAGGAAGTTTAAA
This sequence comes from Pelobates cultripes, assembly GCA_933207985.1. Lineage (NCBI taxonomy): Eukaryota > Metazoa > Chordata > Amphibia > Anura > Pelobatidae > Pelobates > Pelobates cultripes. The sequence continues at coordinate 15,856,130 of OW240919.1, read as the reverse complement.
CATTATACCTCTCTTTACAGGAAGTGTTTAGGAAAGGTGTTTAAGTCACATGCAGGGACTTGTGGCTAAGGCTGAATTAATGAAGTGACAACACCTAAATAGCAAAAAACTAAGCAGTGAGATTGCAGGGACATATTCGATACAGCAAACTGCTTTGTTAAGCTGAAGTTGTTTTGGTGCCTTATAAAATCCCTTTAAATGCTAGTTTACCTATACTTTGCCCATGGTTACAACATCAGGATTGCATGTGAAGGAGACCAGATTTTGTTAGTAAATCACATGCATGTTTATTATTATCGTTGCGAATCTAAATACTGCTTTACCAGTGTTTTATACAGCAGGTAATAGGCATCAATAGTAAGGAGAAATTATAGCTTACCTTTTGGAAGACTCCGTCCATCGCAGAACGTAATTGGTTGACTGAGCTCCCGGGCAACACCTGGGACGGGTGGGTAAAGCCTCATGCTCTCCTTAATACATAAAGTGGTGTAGATCATTTTACCCAGATCATCCCTTGTCACATAAAAAAACAAAAAAAAAAATCATCAATAGGTAAAGTGGCACAAAGGATGTAAAAATAACAATATAAAAATTGTAATTAAAACATGGATGGTCTCTGAGACTTTTTTGCATAGTGAGTAACTTGGGTCTTCTGTTGGTCTGGTGGTGAGTGTCTGTTCTGGTGATGCTAGGGTTAGTGGTTCAGTTGTGTCTTTCAGTCCTGCTTTCTCCAACCACTGGTTGAATTTTTGTTATCCGAGCCACATCCACTATCTGCTGGTGTACATTCCATGGAGACATTTGTCTTGCCATTGAACCTCCTCATTTTCTGCATACTCTGCCTGTCTGTTGTCTCAGGAATTCCTTTAGAAGTTTATCTTTGGGAGGCATCTTTGTGATGCACTTGTGGGTGCATCCAGGACTGTGGTTGTGACAATCATTAGGCCCCAACTGCCTCTGGGGCTGGATTTTGGGTAGAATCCTATATTCATAGTGATTTGTTTCCTGGTCTTGATATTCATGGTGTCCAGCTATTCTCTTAGCTAGGTAATGGCTGGTAGGACATATATGTTGATGATGTGGCTCTTTTTCTTGTCATTGAACTGGGACTTCAGGACCTGTCTAACTTTCTGGAGGTACTTGGATGTTGCTGTTGTCCTTGCCTCTTCCTCATGGTACTCATGTGTTTGTGGTATCCACAGGTATTGGTATCAGTTCTCTACATCTCCTAATTGGCCTTCTGGCACTTCAACTTCTTCAGTTCTAATCATCTTTCCTCTTTTTGATATTCATATGACCCTACTTTTTTCTAATCTGAATGACTTTCTGATGTTCTTGCAGTATATCAGTGAGTTGATGTCCTGATCACTCTTGGCATATAGCTTGATGTTATCCATGTAGAGGAGGTCTCTGATGGTAGTTTCTTTCTCAAACCTATATCTGTATCAACTCTTAATGATGATCTGTCTGATAGAGTTAAGGCTAATGCAGAACAACATTGGGGATAGTGCATCAGCTTGGTATATGCCACATTTGATATCCACTTGTATAATTGTTCTGGAATTGGCTTCTAGAGTTATTCTCCACATGCCCATTGAGTTCTTGATCAATGCTCTTAGCATCCTGTTGAACTAGTATAGAGCAAAGCATTCTAGTATCCATGTGTGTGACATTGTTTCATAGGCTTTCTTGACGTCAATCCAGGCTGCGCACAGATTGGTCTGCCTGGTATTAGAAACCCATCTGCCTGCTTGGTCTACCAATAGCTGGGGTTTTAAGCTTCTGGTGTGGTTTCCAATCTCCTTCTGAGTACTGCTCATGGATTGACTCATTTTCCCATAGATCTTGGAGGCTATGATACCTGACATGACCTTGCATGTTGTGGGGATGCAGGCGACTGTCAGTAGTTATATGGTGCTGTTCCCTTGTGAGGGTCCTTTATGTAAGTTCACTGATTTAGAACTAAGAAAACCAGGTTGAAATCCTGCCAAAATACCTCTCCTATATGTCTCCCTTGACAAGACACCTAATGATAAATATCTGTTTACCTCAATAATATGAACCAAAAGAGTTATGCCAGCTCGGATGTCGCCTGAATTCACAAGGTCCACATCAAATTCTGGGTAAGCAGGGCAATCTGACAAGAGGTCTACTGGAGCAAACCATTCCTGGATATGAAGTAAGAGCCATCATCTACACTAACATCAAAACAAAATAAAAATTCCAGTTGTGACACTAGTTTCCTCCCCATTATATGTTACACAACATTTTAACATAATGGGGAGGAAACTAGTGTCACAACTGATATTCTTATCTATTAAGAGGTCCTCCCTTTCTCAAAACTAAAGCATTTCTGAGAACAAAATGACAAGATATTAATTTCATCTGTTATTTTACATCTTCTTCAACACTCACTCTATATATAATACAGCTAAAATACTTGTCACGACTGAGTTTGTGGTCCAGCACGCAGAACTATGTAACATATACTGAACATAACTGGTTGAATTAATACGTAGAAAGACAGAGAATGGTCAAGGGAAAGCCAAAGTCATGGAAGCCAGAAATACACGAGAACGATATGTAAAGCCAAGTCAAGGGAACCAGAAATCAGAGTAGTCAGGGATAGCCAAGGTCAAAATACCGGGAAAATCAAATACAAGACAAGAAAACGCACTCTCGGGAACCAGGAACTGAAACCACGACAGGGCAATGAGCTAGGGAACTTCAGGGGTTTAAGCACCCCTCCTTGTGCTGTGATTGGTCAGAGCGTGACCTCTGACCCCAGAACGTGCGTGTGCGTTGACAAGTTCGCGTGACCCTGGGGGACGGGGCTATAAATGGCTACAGCCGCGTGGTCGGCGCCATCTTGTTTACTAGCAGAGGGGACAGATACCCAGGCGGAATGGCTCCTGGCTCGTCGTCAAGCAGGTAAGCTCAGCCTGTCAGCTCGGTCGCACCGATCAGATGTGACCGTGTGCAGCCGCGAGTCGGGGGCCGTGACAGTTTTATATGAGTTAAGTTCTTGAAAACTATTTATATTAGAAAAAAATTAACTCCTGCTTTACTTTCCAGCTAATTTATGCATTATTATTTTCTGCAGAAACAAGAGAGAAGGTTGCAGGTTCTCACCATTCCACTGTGTTCCGCTCCCCCAATATCTCCCTGATCTCCTCGCGACACTTCTGCTGATGTTCAGGGTACTTGGCCATACAGTACAAAATCCAGGAGATCCCACTGGCTGTTGTATCATGTCCCTCAAACATAAAGGTGTCTACCTCGGCTCGTAGGTCCTCGTCCGACAGACCTTGGTTATTTTCATCCTGTTCGAAGAAAAAATATGAATACAGCCTTTTCCCAAAACTTGTATTATAGTTTCTTTTTTCTCTTATTACATATATAGCACATTCTAGTTCCAGTATAGCCAAGAAACTAGAAATTTGATGAACCTATCATAGGCAATAAATAAGGATAAGTAAAATACATGATATATCCTTTTATATTTGTAAGGTATATTGCTTTTGTATATCAGCACAGTATCTCTCTAAGTAAAATATATTTACAGTATAAAATACAATATTAAGTATAGTAGTCCATTTTTGTTAATCACTTTCTCCAAAGAACACTTGATTTGATTAAAGCAGTAGCAATCAATGGTTTGACTCTAACCATGGCTCCCAGGGAACTTCCAGGTATTGCAATTGCAATAGTCAAAGTTCCGCTTTTGCATTAGCAAAAGCAGTTCCATCCATGTTTGGATGGAATTAATTGGATAAGAGTGTTAGCTGACATTCTTCAGCCGACTAATTCAAACTACAATTGGACAAAAATGGATAATACTAACGCAGAAGATACATTTCTGCTTTACTGATATCTCTAATAAGGGCCAGGTTGTGGTAAATGATTGATACATAACGGGGAGATCGTGCCAGTGGGCTCCTGGCACCCTTAGTGGTTATGGTTATTCATTATATCAAGCTCAAAACAAATATTGGCTGAGTAGCTGTGACTCAAAATATAATCTACAATCCTGAGGTTTGAGAGACAGTGCAGATGACGCATTACAAAACTGTCTTTTCTCAACACCTTAAACATTGTTATGAAGTTTACTATAATAATTTATTTACGAGTTGGTAGAAAAGTCTTTGTGAACAAACCATTATGAGTATTTTTCACTGTGTCATGAATTGTAGATTATTGGCTAGGGATTTGTGAACTGCAGGACAAAGTAGCCGTAGTTATTTAATAAAGCACTGTGCTTGCTGACACATGGATAATTGAGTACCTTTAATTACAGATGTAAAAATAGTGTATTATGGAAAACACTCATATTAGGAGTTGGCCAGTGTTACTCCGCCATATTTATTTTTTGCTATTTTATTTTGTACTAGATATTGCCTATATAAAAATCTTATAATTTCCTGGTAAAATATTTTATAAATAAATAAATAAAATAAATAAATATAATTTCAATTTTAACACATAAGTCATCTCACAATGAAATTATATAGAAGAATCTAGCCATGTGCACAGAGAGAATTGTTTTCTGAATATAGAACATTTTTAGGGGAAACAAAACATTGAGTTAGATGTTGGTTAGGCTTGACCAAATGTCAGTTCAGGAAACAAAGAATAATCCGGACAGGCGTGAGAATGGGTAAATCAGTGTGCAGCAAAATATATTCATAATATAGTATATGAATACATTTTGCAGTTCACTGATAGGAGCTTTTCCCCACCATTTGGTTCACAGATCAAGTGTGAAAAAGTAACTAATAGGGAGAAAAATTGTAGAAGCAGAAATAAAATCCATATTCATTTATTTATATATTATAAATATTTTTAAATAGGAAATACATAAATACAATATTTTTTTTTACTGCTACCCTGTTATTCCTCTATTGTTCACTTCTTTCTTTATCCGTGCGTACAATTAACATTTAGTCTCATTTAATAACTAACACATAATATCTAATTTTCCACTTTCTTTTAAAACAAAACACAGTCGCAGACCATGTGTGACAATCTAGAGAAAAAAATAGAAGAAAAAAATTAAAGATAAGAGATAATAAATAGTATAGGATAGATATTGCTGAATCTTTAGCAGCCAATATGAACGAGATCCATTGTATGTTCATTACCTTTGCACACAGAAGAATATCCAGAAAGTCTAAATGTCTCTTCTTTTTAATCGTCTCAAGTTCTTTTTCCTGTTTCATTGATTCCATTCTCTCTCTAATAACTTTAGCTGTTTGGAAAATATAACAAATGTTAACTTGTCTGCTACGTTCTACCAATAAAGAAGAAAAAACGTAGGGGTGTATTTATCACATTTTGTGAGAGATTATGTTTGTTTCTACGGTGATAGCTCCCTTATTTAGTACTTTGTCCAAGAATAGCACCTGTAGTTACTTTGGTAAAAATGACCCCAATGCATCTGTAGACTATAAATATATCCCTTATATTTAGTAAATAAAGATATATATATAAATATACATATTTTAAAGGGACTCTATAGTCACCAAAGCAGCATAATGAAGCAGTTTTTGTGTATAGATCATGCAGCTGAAGTCTCACTGCTCAATTCTCTGCTATTTAGGAGTTATAACACTTTGTTTCTGTCCATGCGGCCCTAGCCACACCTCCCCTGTCTGCGACTTGAACAGACTGCATTAAAAAAATGGCTTAATTTCCAATCAGATGTTAACTTGATTTAGAAGTCGTATCTCCTGGTTTGTAATTTTAACTTTGATCACACACAGGAGTCTCTTGCAGGGTCTAGCAAGCTATTAATAGTTTATAAGATAATATATTCTAAACTAAACAGACTTCACAATAAAGGAAGTGTAAATATGAAATATCAGTTTACAAGGAAGTTTTTAGGAAGGCTGTGTAAGTCACATGCAGGGAGGTGTGACTAGAGCTGTATAAACAAAGTGATTAACTCCTAAATGGCAGAGAATTGAGCATTGAGACTGCAGGGGCATGTTCTATACACCAAAACTGCTTTATTAAGCTGAACTTGTGGTTACTATAGTGTCCTTTTAAATAGCAATCCACCCTGTCTGTGTGTAAGAGGATCTGTCTATCGATATTTCTTTTTTTAATATTCTTTATTTAGAATCGAGTGCAATGTACAAGAAATTATAATGCAGGTTGCAAGTCACAGCATCTGCATTTTGTAACATGGAAAAACACATAACCCAACCACCAAAAATGAGAAAAAAGAAAGAAAAAATGGGAATTAATGCCCCCACATGCAATGCTATATTTCTATTTTTAGCAGTAATATAACAATTTAAGAAGTAAATCCCTTATTTCATGATGCCAAAACATAAGCCTGCCTCTCTAAAAATTTGGAGCAAATCTAGGTGCATCATGCTAAACTGGAACATAAATTCTATTAGTTTCCATGGTGATTTTTGTTTATCCCTTTGCCCTGGAATTGTTCCTGTTTAGGGTTGATAACTATGTTCTGCAATAAAGATGCATTTAAGCTTATTGATGTCTAAATATAAGAATAAAAATGTAAAACGTATGAGCAATACATTAGACTGAAAAATAAAATCTCTAAATGAATATGAAAACCGCATAAATACCAGTGTGTTGATGCGCTATCTTTAGCGCTCGGCGGAAGCGGAACCCATGGGGGCTCAGGTAGAAAATAAGATCATTGTGATACGGAATGCATCCAAAGCGGTAATCCACGATGTAACTGATGTCATATACTGCTTTAATATAGGCATTGTCACTGCAAAAAGACAAGCAATCCATTTAATAAGAGCAGGACCGGGGGTGAGACTAATAGGCTTTGCGGGTCACTGGGAGGTCTAGAGCAGTGACCACTAACTTTGACCTTGTAGATGTCTGATCTATATTTCCAATGAACGTTATGGAGAATTTAGTTCAGACACATCTACAAGGCCAATAAAGCTTAGACTGGTTTACTGCAACGGAAGCACCAGTGAAAACATTAATTACACATGCAACCTGCTATAGTTGGAAATGCTAATGCCCTGTTACTGTGATCACAAGGGACTAGACACAAGGGAAAAGGAAAATATTTTGTCTAAATCGATTTTTCCGGGAAAAAAAATGTTTCAGGTAAGTCGGGGTTTGTCCATATGGTGTTTTGGTTTGGGGAAATGATCCAGGCAGACCAAAATGTCGTAAAAATTGGCTAGTCGGTGTACTGCAAAAAATATACATAATATACTTTTTTTTCCGCCATTAGCATTACAGATCAAGCGACAAGAACTAATCAATGGAGGGGGAAAAAAAGGAAAGTAGTAAAAAAAATTATTAAATCATAAAATATAGATTTTTTTTTAGTACTCCTCCATCTTTTCCATCTATTGGTCACTTCTCATTTGATCTGCAAACAAAATCAACATTTAGTAAATGTTCCCTAGCCATTAATCATCTTTTTTTTCTTCTTAATCATCTATTTCTGATGCCCTGAGTGGAAATTAAGAAGCAAACAAAATTGTGAGTCCATTGCCCATTTTGTTTGTGATTCATCCATATAGAGTTTTGGGCTTCGTGATTTTGCACTAAGCACCCATCTCCCAAAATTCAGATGAATCGCAATTTATTTGAAATTTAATGTAAAAGTCTAGTGAGTACGATCCTGAGATCCACCCAGGAACAATGGCGATGGTCTATTACAGTAATGGTGTGAACTTTTTTTAAAAAAAGCATGAGTATTCATTTACCTTTCTTGAATAAAAATCTGAAGATCTAAAAAGTTAATTCCTCTCTTATTATGTTCCAAAGTTAAAATAATGCTGTTGTCGTTAGAATTAAAGTGCTTTACAATAACTCCAATGTGTTTACAGACCTGTCCCAATAAAGAAAATACATCATCAATACCTCCAAGCATGCTCCCCCAGCAGGCAGTGGACTTCCGATCTGCCATAAAGAGATTTGCATAACTCGGAGCGAACCTGGTCTCCATTGCATTCCCACATTTTTATAGATAAAATTAATTTTAAAAAATAAAATAAATAAAATTGGTTAAAATAATATCCATGCCTTCTTGATGTATTCTATTTGTTGTTCCAGAATAATCTTTTTTCGTGCCAGTATAATTTTTACCGATTGACAACCCTGTTGATGGGAATTAATAGTGTATAGCGAATGCACCTCATGTTACTAAGATAGATTTGGTGTCTCATGTCATTCCATCTAAAACTTGGATTGTAGAATCTTTTAAATAAAACTTTGTTTTTTTTAAACAGAATGTTGTAATAAAACATCTAAATATTCAAATACAATTGTCAAGAGGAAGCCTATATCCACCATGATAGGTCTCCCGGGGGATTTTTCTCATATTTATGTATTATTGAGAGGAAGTATATAACTGGGACCTTAGGGTATAGCACAGTAAGATAAGTAAATTCATGTTCATTGAGCAAACTAGATAGTTTTCCTTTCTCAATGTAGTTTCTGTGTAGGGTCAAATGTACATTTTTCATAGACCTTAATGTCATCTAATTGTTTGAGGGCCTCCTCAACATACATATCGTTAGGAAGTATGACTAAGCCTCCGCCTTTGTCAGTGGGTTTTATAATAATTTCTTTGCTATTCTGAAGTTGTTTTGAGGCTTCTTGTTCTTTTCTTCTTTGGTTCTGATGGTCGTATTTATTATTCCTACTATTTTGCAGGTCTTTAATAAGAAGTTTTTCAAATACCTCCAATGGGCCAGATTTATTTCCATATGGGTATAATGTAGATCTTTCTTTTAGAGTAGTACTTACTATGCAGTGATTAGATTAGTACTGCTTAGAGTAGTCCTTTTAGTGCAGTGATTAGATTAGTACTGATTAGAGTCGTACTTATTGTGCTGTGATTGTGAGAAATCCGATCAGCAGATGTTGAACACTAGTGTCTTTGATCTACTGTTTAAAGGGACACTCCAGGCACTCAGACCACTTCTGCCCATTGGAGTGGTCTGGGTGCCAACTCCCACTACCCTTAACCCTGCAAGTGTAATTAATGCAGTTTTCATAAACTGCAATATTTACCTTGCAGGGTTAACTCCTCCTCTAGTGGCTGTCTACTGGTCCAATTTTGACAGCCACTAGAGGGCACTTCCTGATTCATAGCACAGGTTTTCTGTGCCATATTGTTGCTGGACGTCCTCACGCTATGTGAGGACCTCCAGCGTCGCTGAAATCCCCATAGGAAAGCATCTGTCTCCCCGCTGGATGTCGTGGAGATGGGGAGGAGCGTGGGCGGACCAAGAAGCAGCGGCGAGGGACATTGTCGCTGCCTCTGGTAAGTCACTGAAGGGGAGGTGGGAGGGAGAGGGGACCTGCAGTGCCAGGAAAACGGATTGTTTTCCTGGCACTGGAGAGTCCCTTTAACAAGATAGCAGTATTTCTATTCAAGGAGGAAGACATTCTAGTTGTACAACCTGTTATTCTGGCAGTTACTATGGTAACTGAAGGCACATTTCATGATGGTGTCCAGTGTCATCAAGCTGACGTAGTGAAAAAGCTCCACTGATTTCTTCTCAGGCACCAGTTTTTCCCATTTATCCTAAATGCAGAAAGACAAAATAGGAAGAAACCAATCTATAACGTACACAATGTCAATCGTTTACTACTGACTACATCATATTACACTGTATCAGTCATTTACTACTGACTATATCATATTACACTGTATCAATCATTTACTACTGACTACATCATATTACACTGTATCAATCATTTACTACTGACCACATCATATTACACTGTATCAATCCACAATATTTATTGTTATTAAGGGGGCACTGTAGTCACCAAAACAACTCTAGCTTATTGAAGAATCTTTTGTGTATAGATCATGCTTCGAAGTTTCACAACTCAATTTACGTCCATTTAGGAGTAAAATCACTTGCTTCTGTTTATGCATACTTCAAAAAGCCAGGAAAGACAAGGTTTAATCTGTATTTTAACCGTACCTTCCCCTTAATCATATTATAATATGGTGGCATACTGATTAGGTCAGCATGACTCATGTCCAAAAGTGGCCCCACACTATTAAATATAATATTCATTTTATGATTACCAGCATAACGTTGGCACAATCTGACATTATCTTCACATACGGCTTCAGTACATCGTAGTGAAATCCAGGGGTTATCAGCCGACGGTGCTGGAACCACTTCTGTCCAGACAAAACCAACAGACCCTTCCCTAATAATACACATCGAATTGAACTGGTTCAAAAATCACCAAATTGTGGAAAACTGACAAGAGAATTATAAATTCAGAAAAGAAAAATTCTTCAAACCACCTTGGATATTTTCAATATAGTTAATATATGGTAATTAATCTTTCAGAATAGAACAGTGCTTCATGGAATGACAGCAAATTATTTGAATACCTACACCAGATTAAAAAATATGTCTCACCTACCATCCAGGAACAGGGCTATTATTCACTAAAACGTGAATTGAGAAAATGTCTAGTTTTTTGGAATGGAGAGAGAGAAACAGACTAATCATTGATAACAGGTCCATATGAAGTAGTTGCTGTTGCATTATAACTGGTGAAAATATATTACATACCAATCCACGGAGTTATAAAGTAGTACCCAAAATTATCCTTTGGATCTGTAAAAAGACAATACATAACATGTGAAGCTTGTAACACGTGACATAAACCTGCCATCCATTCACCCACTGATAACTGATACTGGCATGACGATGGGGATAATGGCTGCGTAGGTGTAGCCGGCCCCTGATTTCAGGCCATCAAGTGGAAGATTTATAAAAGTAAAAATAGGAACTGCTCTTTGACATAGTACTAAGCAGGAAAAAAAACACTATGGAAACCAATATAGTTTCTCTTAACGTTTATGACTTTTCTCCAGAATAGAATGTTTTGTCTTTATAAATCTTCCCTAAAAAGCCTCAGACCTTATGATACCCTGTCTAACAAGCAGCACGAGTGCAGTTAATTGTAGAACTGGCAGTACTATTATTCCTTTCCTGAAATCTCATCATTGTGCTCACTAGATTTAAGAGCAGAATGCACCAAATTTGGACCAGTACGGTGATATGTGTGCTGTCTGGTGCCCACATCTCCTTCACTAGACACCAGGACCTATAGCATCCAGTCCTCTCCACCCCAACCCACCAGTAAACTGGGGGAAATGGGGACAAATAATTGAGCAGCAGGTGACGGACAGGGATCCATTTTTATGCACAGGCACCCCCCACCCCCCAACTCATTATTACCCCCCTGGAGAGTGAGGATTTAATTTAAATTCTATGAGGCAGTGTCACACAGGGTTATTTACTTAACCTTGGAATTATAAAGAATTAAAAATGGACTTGCAAATTGTAGGTGATGTAGAGAAAACGCAGAGCTCTCAGTCAAGTGGACATGTAGATCACAAGTACCACACACCTCATGGCAATGTGGTCAACAAGTTTCATAGGTATAATATTTTTTCAAGGTTTGTGAAAAAGTACTACACATACAAAATGCGTTGACCACAATCTTGTGACCAAATATTTGGTATACTCAGATATTTTCTCAGCAAAGGCATAGAAAAACCTGCAGGGATATGCTACAGACTCCAGAACCACAGCATTATGCTGTAGGGGTTCTGGTAACCATCCTGTCCCTTTAAGTAAAGAAACTGTATATATATATATATATTCCAGTAACTAAATATGACAATTGGTTCACAATACATCCAGTCTTCCTTACCTTGTCTTGTGAGAATGGCCTTGGCATAGTCAGGATGGCAGATCATGAGTGAGGCAAAGAATTTCCCCATCCATAACGGGTAGGCGTATGGGTATTTTTCAGCATAGCGATTCAAAATGTCCAAGTCTTTCCCATCTCCTTTGAACTGCAGGCATAAAATACATTTTTATCCAAACTGGAATATTAAACTAATAAATGTATTAACCTTCTTTACTTGGAAAATGCAAACTAAATCTGGTATATAGGCTTCAAAATAATAGGAAGTTTAGATGATAATGCCAGCTATACACAAACACATAGTGTATATATGCTCCTTAGCATGAGTGGAAAGTATGGTGTAATGATCTTATTAAAATCCAATTCATTTAATCTCTCACATATGGGTTAGTACTAGGGATGCACCGAAATTCCGGCTGCGGAAATTTTCTGCCGAAAATGGGCCTAACACATTTCGGCCAAAAAAAGGGTCAAATCTGCCAAAAACACCCCCTCCCCTTGCCCTGCGTGCACAGATATCCCAACTCTCCTGGAGGTTCTAGGAGCTATCCCCGTTCACCTTGATAGAGTGAAGCGCATTTGCTTTCTGCCTCTCTAAACATGGCAGCCACGCATGTGCGAAGTGATGTGAATGAATGGATCACCAACACTGTATAGATTGATGAAAAAAAAAGGATTGCAGTTTATGTGCTATTGACATATAACTCTTCAGTAGTATATATAGCCAGTAAGTATGCTCTTAGCCAGCTTTAGTTTTACAGACAGACAGTATGATTTCAACTCTTGTATTTCCTACAACCTTTGCCTGCAGAATGTATTCATAAAATATAATTGCTTTATTGAAGTTGACCTTCATCTTCATCCACCTATTTCAATTTGATGGAGCAAATTTACATAGCAATATTCGGTAAAACGGTCTACAATGTTAGGTCACCTTCATTAAATTCATTAAAAAGTCTAATATTAATACAATTATAGGAAAAAAAAACATTGTAAAATCATTTGGGGAAAAAAGTCATTTTCGGTTTTCGGCCAAGGGCATCCTGAATTTTCGTTCTCGGTTTTGGCCCAGAATTTTAATTTCGGTGCATCCCTAGTTAGTACACATAATGCAAGAAAATAAATATAGGCAACAGCAGGCTTATGATTTTGCAGAGAAAGTTGGTCACATTGTATCGTATAGCAAATATTCTAGATAGAAAGACAGACAGACAGACAGATAGATAGACAGATAGATAGATAGATAGATAGATAGATAGATAGATAGATAGATAGATAGACAGATAGATAGATAGATAGATAGATAGACAGACAGACAGATAGATAGATAGACAGACAGACAGATAGATAGATAGATAGATAGATAGATAGATAGATAGATAGACAGATAGATAGATAGATAGATAGATAGATAGATAGATTTCCAATAAAGTCAAGCCTCAACAGAGGGCTTAACTCCAATAATTGCCTGCAATTAAAACATCACTTTGATGTTAATTCTTAAAAGTCCTCAATCAATAAAGAAAGAAAAGAAACAAATAAATAATTAAGAATGTGGAATAGTGATAAGTGACCAGTGCCCCAAACAAAAGGCACAAGGAGGGGAATAATCTGCACTTACTATCAACAATTAAACATCTAATATTAATTGAATCTGATTCCTATTTAATATATTTGCACACTACACATCTACCACATCTGACCGCGCCAACCAGAGAACTGTGTAGCCAACGTTGGTTCTTTTTAGGGCCCGGTTGGAGATGACTCGGAACTAGCAGAAGCTGTGTGCCGTGAAGATCACAAATGGATAGAATACATCCTTAAGATGTGGATCATATATAAGCAGAGGCCAGAAATATTGTAGTGTTTGTTTCATGAATTGCCAGCCTGCCATATGAGGTCCAATTATTCTGATAATTTTCTTGGATTCATTAGAGGGACGCTGATGTTCACAAAAGATCTGTCTATCAGTCTCTAACGCTTTATTATATGCTTTTGAAAGAGACTTTTTTGAGTAGCCCTTCTCCCTTATTCTTGGAGAAAGCGGAATTAGATGTGGAGGTTATCAGGATCTACACATCTTGCTACATTGCCTCTGGATTATTCATATTATTTGAAAGAGTGAACTGTACCTTTATTTCCGAGTGTTATGATCATGCTTCCAGTTTTCTTTATTTATGTCATAGTACGTCATCTTCTCTTTAAGAGTACGGTATTAATATATTGGTCACTGTTAAATCTTCTTAATTTCTTCTTGTCTTCAGTTGATTGATATAAATACGTCTTTTGTATACATAGTCTTGGGCCAAATTTGCTCTCAACATTAATATGTCTATATTAATGAAAAGTACTAATACGCAATCTGACTTACGGTTTCTTCAGGTTTATTCTTAGTTACTGATACATAATAAAACAACAAATTATGTTACAGGATAATGGACATTCAACAGCAGATGGTAATTGCTGGACTTCTGATGGGAGAGTTACATCTTGTACAGGAAAGAGAGCCAAGAACCAAGAGAGCGAGAGACTTCGTGTTCAGTTACTATATAGATATGACCATAATGACATCAGATTATAACTCTAGCCATATAAGGACAAAACCCCCAATTTACATTGCAGAGCTCTCAGACAAAGAAAGCCATGTGACTTAGACCCTCTGTTACTTATGTCAATCCACACATCCATATATAATCAATAGAAACATAGAACATGCAATATTCTACAGTTTTCCTTACTGGTTACAGAAAATCTTGTATTTCTTTCATACAGACACTATTGGTGAGCAACACGTTTTTATATACTGAGATTGTTTTATTGTGTTTATTAATCTTGAAAGAAGCTCCAGGGAGCAATTAACATGCAATGTTTGTGTCTGCTATATGGAGGACGTGCACTGGTGATTAGCTGAATATCTCTCTATTTATAGAGTTGAATAAATGTTTTTATTGGTTTTACTGTAGAAGCCGATACTGTTATATTTATTCTGAGATTTGGAGTCACCAAAGGTTTTACCTGTAGATTTGCAGAAATAGTTGTAAAATCTTACCAGAACAGAAGTTCCTCTACTATGACATTGAATTTGAGGAATTTTAGAATAACAGGCTTTTGACTCCTTAACTCACCCCCCCTATCTTTCATCTTAGCTAGCAAGGATCTATTGAAATTAGAAGCAGAAAATAATACGTTCATATCAGGTATATGGGGCTCATAGCAGGGTATATATAGCTGATATACGGCAATTATCATTACTCATCTTGTGGCATCTTTGCAGGATTAATGATAAATGTTATCACTTATCACAATGAAAGGTACAGGAGATCAAAGTACAGGTTTCATATGTCATAAAATGAATTGATAAAAAAATATAAGGTGAAATCCGAATCTCTAAATATTATCAGTAAAGGGATAAGACATGAATACAGGTGCTCAGTGTGTTATATTTATGTTACAGAATAATTGTCTTTGCAGAAGTTAATAGCACGTCTTAGGAACTAACTAAAAGTTACCTATTAGTTGCGCAATTTATATAAAATATCCTTGTTTTTTCACTGTATTCAAATTTATCGCAAATGAACGTTTGTGCTGAAAAACAAGATATTATGGTAAATACAGTGTGTTCAAAGTATCTCAGGAAGATGTAAGAACTGCTCGGAAGAGAGTTGGTATGCAGGGAATTCAATAACGTAGACTTTTTCCAACTTGGCTATTTTGTAACATCACCTTAATTCTCTACCTAACAAATAAACCTTTAAGATGCCACAGGCATTAAAGAGACACTATAGTCACCTGAACAACTACAGCTTAATGTAGTTGTTCAGGTGAGATCTATAGCACCCTGCAGGCAATCTAATGTAAACACAGTATTTTCAGAGAAAATACAGTGTTTACATTGATTGATAGGAATCCCTCCAGTGGCCGTCACTCAGACGGCCACCAGAGGCACTTCCTATCATGTAGGGCCCTAAAAAGGCCCTGTACACGTCAGACGTATTAAAATACGTCTGACATGTGCAGGAGAGAGAAGGCACTGTGTGCGCGCCTTCTCTCTCCTGCCTGTCAGCCGAGGAGAGGGGACGGGCAAAGACCGCAAGCTGAGCTGTCAGTCAGCTCAGCTCGCGGCCGCGCACACCGCACGCATGCGCGGTAGTGCGCTTAGGACTTCAGAGGGCGGCATGAATGGAAGCGTCTAATTGCGCCCTGCTCGCGCCTGCCTATTTTGTCATTTTGACGAAATGGGGGGCGCGGTTTCACGAGGCTCCCGGCGCTGCAACCAGGTGAGTAAAACGGGTTGGCTGGAGAGTCCCTTTAAGCAATGTGGCATATATGGATGGTGGCAATACAGGGTTACGTTGTCCTGTTGGTACAGTTATGGAAAGTTTCGTGAGAGTTCCTGACACCTGGTTAGGTTGTTGGGCAGATTTGGTGACACAGCTGTTGCTGGGGACAAGAGCTGGCTGAGGATTGGTTGCAGGCTGCGAGCCAGTGAAGCGCGGAGAGCCAGGTGAGCAGAAAAAGTGGAAGCGCAGTCCCTGTCAGCTGTTTGCAAGGCAGGAGAAGCACGGATGACCCCCGTCCTCACTCCCCTATTTGCTAACTTTCTTTATAATTCATGTCGTGGTGTTGGAAAGCATGGGGGCAAAGTCATCCTCAGGTTCAAGTTCTGAAGAAGGATATGTGTTAAATGGTTGTATATAAAAGGCGGTCAGGTTAGCTATGACTGACTGGCAATTAAGTGATGGTGAAAGTTAAAAGTTTGGGAAGAAAAGTGAAAAGTTTATGTAAATATGTTACCGTTATTAAGTTATGGTGGTATGCCCCTTTTTAAGCTTTAAATAAACACCACGGCCTAGCCCATTGAAATATACATAAACTGTGTCAGTGTTTACTGTGTGGTCTAAGTTATTTATGCAAAATATTGCCTACTCACACACATTACACCCCTTATACACACACACACACTGCCCCCTCACACACAGATAGAACCCCTCACACAGACTGCTTCCTCACACAGACTGTCCCCTCACACACACTGCCCCCTCACACATGCACTGCTCCTGCCACAAATGCACTGCTCCCCTCACACATGCACTGCCCCCAACACACTCACACACACTGACTGCACCCTCACACACACACACAGACTGCCCCCTCACTCATGCACTGCCTCCTTCACACATGCACAGCATCCTCCACACATGCACAGTACCCTTCAAAAATGCACAACACCCTTCACACATACACAGCACCTCTCACACACACACAGCACCTCTCACACACATACTCACAGCACTGCTCACACACACACAAAGCACCTCTCACACAAGGCATCTCTCACACACACAGCATCTCTCACACATGCACTGCCCACTTCACACATGCACAACACCCATCACACACGCACAGCACCCTTCAAACACGCACGGCACCTTTCACACAAACACAGCACCTCTCTCACACACACTACACCCTTCACACACATACAACACCCCTCAGACACAGCACTCTTCACACACTGCACCTATCTATATGACTAAATGCCTACCAATACTCTAAATTCCTGTCAATACTGTCAGCAGTCTTCAGAATCCTTCTATGTTCTGTGCTAATCAGATAGAATGGCTCTAACTATATTCAACACTTTACACATAGATTTCTCACTATTGTAATGGATTTCTCAATAGTGTCCTGCTCACTATCAGTGCTAGTTTCACTACTATCACTCTTCTGATAATGATCTCTCTGCGCTCTTCACTGTTCATGAGGCTCTGATTTTTTTTTCTTCCATTTTTCAGTTTTGAAGAATTGTGGACAAAAAATGTTCAGTTTGATTTAAAATTTGGGTTTGATTCAAAATTTTGGTCCAATTGGACCTGAAAATCGCCAGGGAATCCCTAAAATAAAAAGGAAAAGGGTGCATATAGTGTCCCTTTAATATTTTTTTTTTTTTTTTAAATCAGCTACTCCCAAAGTGTAAATTAGTGATTCAGAGTTGGTGCTAACTGGCAGTGGCTACTAGACGTGTGCACAATGAACATTTTAAATTTCTTCTGAATTGATATGGTTGGGATTTTTGAAATTTTTTGGTTGTTATTGATATCGGTTATAGTTTGTTTTGAGATTCTGAGATTCAAAATTATATCGAATCTGTTGGAAATTCTACCAAATTTTAATTCATTGTGATCTAGATCTCCAAGTCTACCCCAGCCAACCCTAATGAAAATGTATTTAGATATCTGGAATGCCAAACTTTTTCATCACTTTTCTATCAAAGGGATAAAGTGACACCTGCATGCAGCTTACCTCGTTGGCATGCCCAAACAGCCAGTGGGTCTTAGGACCCTGGAAATCTTTAAATGTTGCCAGCAGCTCCCTCCTTGTCAGGTACAGTTTGCATGCTTTGAATATTGTAAACAGGGCACAGAGCCAGGCCGCCCATTGGCAGAGCTGAGTTATGTTTAGGGACAGCAGATCAAGCAGTAGTGAGGATGCCATGGTAGCGGGACACAGAGACTGCACAGCCACTCAGCTGGCAAAGAGATTGCTCCCTTTAATGTAACCAGGCAAAGAAATGTATCTGTGTCGCTGTCATGAGAAAACACCTGTCCGGAAGAGAATTGTTACAAGGTTCAATGTCTACGGGAGGCGATCAGGGCTGGGAGGAGGGAGACCACAGGGAGAAATAGGAGATTTAACAGACTGTAAACAGAACTCATCTGTAATGCACCAAGCCTATTGAAAGTACAAGCAAACTTCGATTAACCTTTATTTAAAGCAGTTTTGGTTAAATTATTAAGTCATGAACTGTAAAGTAAGCTGCAAATTTCAGATCAAACAGAGATTTTAGAGAAATTAAACCCGAGTTAGGGGTGTTTCTCCATTTTAGCTTTTTTTTTTTAAAACAATGATCTGCAATTCCCTTGTCAGTTTTCCACAATACATGTTTTTGTGCATTAGAAGTTATTAAACAGATACATTTCATCAGTTTCCAACCTTTGCTCTACTTAGCAGTAGAACCTGCATTAACTGCTTTCAGCATACTATAGATAACTGATTCTCTGCGATCCCACTGTATATTGTTTGCCATAGGCTGTAACTCCTCCTCCTTGATCCATACCAACACAGAATCATAGTTACATACTTACATAGTTACAAAGGTTAAAAAGAGGCATGCATCCATCAAGCTCAGCCTTTCTCGTATTAGGTTTTGCTTTTGATCCAAAATAAGACACACAAAAAAAGATAAAGTTTAAAGCACTAATTTTGCAACAAATTAGGAAAAAAAATCTTTTTGACCACAGAATGGCAGTCAGATCTCTCCTTGGATCAAGAAGCTGTTACCCAAAATAATAAAATAAAATCCATGAATATTATGCTTCTGCATCTGCACAGACTCTGATTAAACCACTTCAGTCAGAGAATTCCATATCGTTATTGTTCTTACTGTAAAAAACCTTTTTCCTTTGCATTAGACCAAATCTCCTTTCTTCCAGTCTAAATGTGTGACCTCTTGTCATATGTATAGACCCGTTTATTGTGAAAGACTTTCAGACAATGGTTTATATAGATACACAAAAGTAACTCCTGCGCTCAGACTCCCACTAATGACATAATTATTAACCCTTAATAGGGAACCCATGTGGTGGGCGGCAGCATTGTAACATAGGTGTGTGATACAATAGCAAATAGAAATACACAAAAAATAAGTCATGTGCTTAGACTCCCACTACTCCTGGGCAGCAGCAATGACCATAGCACACATCAGCCCCAATACATACAATAAAAAACAATGAAAATCGTTACTTGCGCAGAAGGAAGCAAGGTGAATTGTTAGTGTAGGATCCATCCAAGAGGTTTACCTTGATGTGGCAGGTGGGCTTACAATCTAGTGTTACTAAAAACCTCCAGTAATTTAAATATGCATAGGGATTTGGGATAGTGTGCAAGTAACTATTTTCTTTGTTTTTTATTGAATGGTTTATATAGGCTCTGGATAAATTTGTAATAATGCTATCATATGCCCTCCGAGGCACTGTTTATTTTCTAAACTAAAAAAAGTTTAAATTTGTTAACTTTTTTCTTCTAACTAAAATGTTCCATTCCTTGTATTAATTTTGTAGCCCGTCTCTGCAATTTTTGTAGTGACATAATATCTTTGTTTAGAAGAGGTGCCTAATATTGCACAGCATATTCAAGGTGTGGACTTACCATTAATTTATAAACAGGCAAACTTATTTTCATCCTGATAATTAATGCACCTTTTTTATACATGACATTACCTTACTGGCCTTAGCAACTGCTGATTGACATTGCACAATGTTACATAGTTTGTGGTCTATAACAATTTCCAAATCTGTCTTGTGTGTTGTTATCCCTAATTCGCTATCATTTAGGGTGTAATTTGTTATGCATTCTTCACCCCAAAGTGCATAAATTTGAATTAGTCCACATAAAATTTCATCGTGCATTTGAGTGTCCAATCCCCCAGTCTAAATCCCTCTGTAGCAAAGTAACATCCTGATCACATTGTATTACAGAGTTTTGTGTCATCTGCAAACACTGAAACTTGACTTTCAATGCTGTCTTCAAGATCATTTATAAATATATGAAAAAAAAAGTCGTTCCAGAAAAGAATCCCGAGAGACACGACTTACCACTTCTGCCCAGCTTGAAAATGTACCATTAATTCCAACTCTGGGTACTCTGTATTTAAACCAATGCTGAACTCTAGACAATGTAGCAAGACTGTATGTGACATTATTGATTTTAATCTTGTCCATAGTATGCCATACTTTGATGAATATAAGTCACATCCATATATTTTAACTTTAAATTCATAAGGAGAAAATAAAGCAACTCTTTGAATATATATATATATATATATATATATCGATATAAATACCGTTTAGTGCATATTATCTATCTTTGGTGTATTTTATCCCCCCTTAGTGTCTCTTGTGTCTCTTACACCATGATTTTCCTCTCCCCCTCTTGTGTCTCTTGTATCTCACCCCTCTCTTGTGGACTCTAGTAGATAATCTTCTGTATCCTCAACTTTGTCTGACAAGAATCTGGTCACTGCTCTCAGCAAGGAGCTTCCTGTCAGACAGGGGAGAGGATAAAGAAGATCCTCTACCATGGTCTACGAGGTCACATAGCAGAGAGTGACAAACATGAGGGGGCTCTGTGCTCCGGTCAGCCAGACATTGTGCTAGGTGACACTCGGAATATAGAATGCAGGTAGTCTTCTACCACTCCCAACAAACAGTTTATTTCTCAGAGGTAGAGTTGAGTGGACACCTGGATGTTCGGGTTCGCCAGGTTCGGCCGAACTTCGGCAAAAGGTTTGAGTTTGGGACTCGAACTTGACCCAGAACCCGAACCCCATTGAAGTAATTTGTTTGGGTGGGAGGGTGACTAGGGGCTTGGGGACCCTTAGTCACCTTGAATGGGGGGGTAATTTTCATTTAGGGCCGCTGCTCAGGGGTGGGGGCCAGGGGGAGGACAGTAGGTTGTCCCCCCTTATCCTTATTTAGGGCCCCCACCCGCCACTCAGGTGTGGGGTCCGGGGAGGAGGACAGTAGGTGTCCCCCTTATCCTTATTTATGGCCCCCACCCGCCGTTCAGGGGTGGGGGCTGAGGGGGAGGACAGTAGGTCCCCCCCTTTATCCTTATTTAGGGCCCCCACCCGCCGCTCAGGGGTGGGGGGTAGAAGGGAGGACAGTAGGTTCCCCCCCTTATCCTTATTTAGGGCCCCCACCCACCGCTCAGGAGTGGGGGCCAGGGGAAGGACAGTAGGTCTCCCCCTTTATCCTTATTTAGGGCCCCCACCCGCCGTTCAGGGGTGGGGGCTGAGGGGGAGGACAGTAGGTCCCCCCCTTTATCCTTATTTAGGGCCCCCACCCGCCGCTCAGGGGTGGGGGGTAGAAGGGAGGACAGTAGGTTCCCCCCCTTATCCTTATTTAGGGCCCCCACCCACCGCTCAGGAGTGGGGGCCAGGGGAAGGACAGTAGGTCTCCCCCTTTATCCTTATTTAGGGCCCCCACCCGCCGCTCAGGGGTGGGGGGTAGAAGGGAGGACAGTAGGTTCCCCCCCTTATCCTTATTTAGGGCCCCCACCCACCGCTCAGGAGTGGGGGCCAGGGGAAGGACAGTAGGTCTCCCCCTTTATCCTTATTTAGGGCCCCCACCCGCCGCTCAGGGGTGGGGGGTAGAAGGGAGGACAGTAGGTTCCCCCCCTTATCCTTATTTAGGGCCCCCACCCACCGCTCAGGAGTGGGGGCCAGGGGAAGGACAGTAGGCTCCCCTTTATCCTATTTAGGGCCCCCACCCGCTCAGGGTGGGCTGAGGGGGAGGACAGTAGGTCCCCCTTTATCCTTATTTAGGGCCCCCACCGCCAGGGGTGGGGGGTAGAAGGGAGGACAGTAGGTTCCCCCCCTTATCCTTATTTAGGGCCCCCACCCACCGCCAGGAGTGGGGGCCAGGGGAAGGACAGTAGGTCTCCCCTTTATCCTTATTTAGGGCCCCCACCCGCCGCTCAGGGGTGGGGGGTAGAAGGGAGGACAGTAGGTTCCCCCCCTTATCCTTATTTAGGGCCCCCACCCACCGCTCAGGAGTGGGGGCCAGGGGAAGGACAGTAGGTCCGCCCCTTTATCCTTATTTAGGGCCCCCACCCGCCGCTCAGGGGTGGGGGGTAGAAGGGAGGACAGTAGGTTCCCCCCCTTATCCTTATTTAGGGCCCCTACCCACCACTCAGGGGTGAGGGCGGGGGGTAGGACAGTAGGTCCCCCCCTTATTCTTATTTAGGGCCCCCACCCACCGCGCAGGGTTGGGGGCCAGTAGGTCCCCCCCTTATCCTTATTTAGGGCCCCACCCGCCACTCAGGGATGGGGGCTCAGGAGTGGTGAACCTTTTTTTTTTTTAACAGTGAGCAGTCCCACAGGACTTTTTTAGAATGCTACAACTCAAACTCAATATTCATTTGTCACGCTGAGTGCTAGATATGGATACGGCAAGCTTACAGTCACAGCATTGCTTGTTTTATCTGTCTCAGTCTTCGCTAAATAAAAGAAGCGTGTTAATCATTTTTTACTTACCGACAAGGTCACTGTTTAATAGACATGCCCCTACTCACGGTATAGCGAGTAGGGGCATCATTTACTAATACTAAGTAATCTTTACCTTTTAGTAGATAGCTCTCTAATACCGTCAGAATTAGGGAGTTATCTACTTATTCATTCCTGTCATTACATGACTGGCTAAGTAACTTACATTTTATATGAATGTATGTTACTTGATTGTTGTAAGTGTTGCAAATGCTTACAGCTGAATCCTGGCTATGTTTGTATACTTTTTATTTAAAATTGTATACAGTGTAACATTCTTCTTCTTCCACTGGGTAAGTATATTAGTTCTTAGGCAATACATTTTACTTCCTTTTGCAGCCCTCTAGCCCTTTCCAGGACTTTTTTAGAGCCATTTTAGTGTCCAAAAGTTCGGGTCCCCATTGACTTCAGTGGGGTTCGGGGTCAAGTTTGGGTCAAGTTCGAGTCCCAGACTCGAACTTTTTGCCTAAGTCTGGCCAAACCTGGCGCACCCGAACATCCAGGTGTCCGCTCAACTCTACTCAGAGGCAATAATATGAGCTTCAAACTGTACTGATTGTGTAGACTACAATTCCTATCATATTTACCAAGCTAACAGATGCCTGTGAATGATAGGACTAGCAGTACACAGCAAAACCATTTAAATAGTGTAGTTGTTTTGGCACACCTGTTTCTCACAGGTTCTTCCTCTGCCAAAGTCTTCTCTTGCTATCACATCTATAGTTTGTATCCGCGTGTGGGTAAGGACTGTCTGTCATAAAATCTCATTTACCTGGCTAGCTCCTTGCGTATAATTAGGACAGAACCTTCACTAGATGTACAGGGTGGTTTTATGCATCTCTTTAAAGTAATTATGCTACTGGGTTTATAGTATATGGCGAAGCTATAGTAAGTTTAGTGAGAACTAGAATTCTCCATGTGGAGGATTTTGGATTTTCTTTGCCGTTTTCAATGACAGTTGCTGACAAAGAAGGGTCAAGGCTGCTGAGATCATGTGATGTCAACAGACAATCAGAGTCTGTGTTATGCACGATAGCTCCCAGTTTGGTTTATACAGTTTTGAAAATGTTATACATTCTATATGATACTTTAAAATGCTATACATGAGAAATTTCATTGTCTTGGAATACAGAGTTTATAGAAACATCATGAAGTGTAGGAGAATTGCTAAATGCATGAAATAGGTGAATGGTAATGAATACACCATATCTCCTCCCCTGCAAATTTTAATGCCCAAGATATTTTTGGTCCTACAGTACAAAGTCTAGATAATCCCATGACATGTTGAGAAAGCACCAAGGGGATGCGAAACGCGTCCAGGGCTTTATTACTCATAGCCGTGTGGGTGGTCTCTCCCCTGTCTGGCAGCTGCAGGTTGTACTGTTTTTCACTACATATTTTTTTGACATTTTTTTTTCCCAATTCTCTGCCTACGTTTGCTGCTTATACTTGAAATCCTATGCCACTTCAATACACCATGTAGTTTGTATGATATGTCACACTTGTACAACCTGCAGTATTATGAGGGCTGCCATGTCAGTTTGATGCCATGTTCTTATCGGCTACATATATTTTTCTACTAATAAAATTGCACTTTTTTCATAGTTCTGTTTTTCTCTGTGACTTATATGAGGATTACCCATGTTTGTGCAGACTATTGTTTATCTTTTGGGACTTATCATTTAACATTGGGAAAAGTCCAGCACCGGGGTTACATCTCTTTGCATGATTTTAAAAATCTGAATCACAACTGGAACATTCCCCCTTTTTAATATATATTTTTTTTTAATATTTGTATTATTTTACTCAGGGATGCGGCAACCCTTGTGAATGGGATGACATATCACATTTGCTAATTTATTCTACATCTAGATAATCCCACGTGTTCCTCAATTATGGCGGTCAAGTTGTTCTCACAGGTGCTCGCCTGACCAACTGTGACCTTTTCTTTCCTACATATAATGCTGTTTATAGTTTTCAAGAATATCCATTGAAGGCTGTACTGGTTCACTTGCAATATATCCTAAATGACGAAACTTTACAAAGTCTACAATTGTAACATAAATAAATACCTATACCTTTAAATAGCAGTGGAGATTGAGGGTGTCTTCTTTAAACATCTGCAATCACTTTTAAAGCGCACCTGCTGATTAAATTACCATTTCCTCAGCTGTATTATGTTCCTTCCTTCAGATACATTGTCAGCGAATGGAACTTTGAGAGATACATTACCTGAGGAACTGGCAGTGATGTATGAGAATGGAAATTTTCTCCAGCAATATGTGCGGTGCGTAGTTTTGGTTTCCTATGCCTATAATTTTAGCGGGGGTTTATACATGAGGTACAGCTGAAATTTGATTGTTGAGTCATTTAAACAAAAAAAAACAAAAACAAAAAAAAACTACAAACAAACAGCAACATGAACATTATACCCTACACTGCCCTATCAGAATCTAATAACCACCAGATGTGCTTGCTGAAAAATGTATCTAAGCAACTACAGCTCATGCTCTGTGTATCTTTAGATTGTCTGCTTGTTTGGACAGGGCACTCTTCATCTACTGTTTCCGTATGTCGTCCATGTTTTGTTAGAATTAAATGTTTGTCTTTTTTACCTATTGTACAGCGCTGCAGCATATGCTGGCACTATAAATCATTTTAATGTTATATGCTGTGACGAGCTACTGGATAACCATCTATAGGGCATTTCCCTTGCTCTCTTGTGTCAGTCTGTAGTCTGTGCAGAAAGCTACAATGTAGTCTGTGCAGAAAGCAACAGCTGATTGATACGTGGGTGCCAGACAATATTTTATAAATGTTTTACATTTGCTAGTACTTCTGATTGAACAATTATAGATTACATTGTTTTTCTTTCACTGTAAAGTATTGCATATATTAACTGATGCACAGATTAAGGGATTACAAATTCTGTAAAATCAATATGTAATTAGATGTGTTAATTAGATTATAAAAAGTTCATTATAATTTAATCAACATGTTTAAAATAACCATAATGACACATTTGAATTTATTAGATTATTTTCAATGTAAAATGTGGCTTAATATTCTCGTGAAAGTCATTATATCACAAGTCCCTCAGAGAAGATGAGTCAGATTTTCTCTTTTTTCTCTTCTGTTTCCACCTTCTTGAAGCGGAGGTAAATCCCATTCACAGAACGTAAGACAAGCTGAGCCAGTTTTAGTGGCTCGTTGTCAGGGTCAGGACTGATCTCGAATCTCTTTAGGGTCAACGCTAAAGCCACTTTCATCTCATTCATAGCAAAATTCTGTCCAATGCAGTTCCTGTGGAAATTAAAAGATTTAGTTTTCACCTCACAAACAAAAAAGTTTAGTTATCATAAGTGTATACCTTTATTAACCCTAACAGCATGTATACATGCACTATGATATACCATTACTTTACTTCTCCACTCTTTCCCAGTCCACGTCTCCACCCACAGGAGAAACACATTTCTCCCTACTGGGGACCACATTTAGAATCATTTCCTTGCTGAGCTTAAACCCAAAAGGCACACAATGTGCAGTGCTGCATTCTAGCAGCAAGGCAGCGGGGGGAGCTAAAGTAATATACCAGGGGATACTTGCAGGTTGTAATAACAGCCTCCGGTGCCCTGTACAATAAGTATGGATAGTTTTGCAAAGCAACATTATTTAGTAGAGAAACAGACAAACTAGTTATATTTTTTTGGTATTTTATAAAGGTGTATTCTTCAAAATTCCAGCAAATATTTCATGAATATCCAAAGGCACAGCTGACCTTTTTTTTTTTTAACATTTATTTTGGTCCCCTCTCTATTGTACATACTAAAATCTCTATTTTACCATTTACACTAATTTTCTTATTTTAACTGAAGATCTGAAGAATTCACAAGCAAAGAATACTGTGAATACTGCGAGTACTTTATTGCTGACCAGTGTCCATATGGTGAATAAAAAAAAAAAAAAAATGTAAATGGTGTAAAATTAAATCACATATTTCTAATCACACATTTAACTTTTTTGTATTTTTTTTATAAAAAGGAACTTAGTAGTGATGTGCTAATCTTGTCATTCCAAAATAGTTTATACCTCGAATTCCCATCATCTGAATTATTTGGCGAACATAACTTTTTACTCATCTCCTATTTTTAACATCTGTTTAAATTCGCTAATATTTTTTCCTCATTTGTGTTGGCACATTTTCTCAGGAGCAGCATAATGCAAATGTATTTATTTATTTATCAAATATTTTACCAGGAAGGATATATTGAGATTTCTCTTGTTTTCATGTATGTCCTGGGTCCACAAAACATTGCATTGATACAATAGGGTACAATAAAATACAAAAACAATATTAATATGCTACGGAATCTGTTGGCGCTATATAAATGGCAATAATAACAATAACAATACACAATATATACAAAATTTAACATAGAACAGGTAGGAAATATATAATCAACCATGACACGTGCATTCTGTTTAGAGATATGTAGAAATTTATTCTCTTAATTAAATAGATTAATTATGTCACTGGAGTGGGAAGACCCTCAGTACCGTTTATAAATAATGCCAGAAAAAAACTATCACTAATATTTTCTTTCAAAATAATTTATCAATTGCTCTGATAATAAATATATTCCTATGTTATATAAACAATTTAAGTACTTATGAGACAAATCCATTGGCGTTACAGAAATTTTCAAATATTTTATTGGGATAAGAATACTGTGGTCAGGTAAACTATTATTTATAAAACAAAACTATAAATCTGTGTTAGTCTATCTGGCCTCAATTCAACAATGTTTCCATTAGTTAAAGTGTAACTGAGAGTTTCGCACAGCCTGAGTTTTTGTTTTATAATGTACAAAGTATGCCTGACTATTCTGGCACAGCCAAGGCAAACCGTGTAAAGAAATTAAACCCTTGCACTACTGTAAAAACAGGAGTGTGAATGCACACAACTTTACGTAATGAATGACTGGGCATGCATGTTCTTATACAGCATGTGACAGACCTCTCTGTCCCTGGATTTTATATTTTTAATTATGAGTTTGTTGGTTTGCTCAGTGATTTTAACTTCCCCTATGTACAATATGTACAGTATGATTTCGCTCGAATAACCGAACGAATTACCGAACGACAAACACCTCAACATGGGATAGCTCTTTGGAGCATTATAATCACTAGCTCTTCTAAGAGCTGTTCCTGCTCTGCTCTACAGCCTCTCTCTCACTACAGGGGAGAAAGGACATCTCTCGTGGAGGCGAAAACCCCTCACACTTTTGGGGTGACCACTACACAGCATTTCTCTGTAAATCCCAAGTTCTTATCGAGGATGGTCGATAAAGTCACCCTGAAGGAGGAGGTGCTGAGGAGTTAAGTGCATTTTTTTCTTTTTCCACCGTACTTCTTTTAGCACGTGCTTCTCATGTGTTTCATGGGACAAGTGAGTGAGGAATGAGGAAACCCTATTGGTTTAGTAATATTTTCCTATAAAGATATGTAATGTCTTACTTTGGTAGGAGTAAATGCTATATAATTCAATTCTGAGAAAATCCGTACAGTAACTGTCATTACCTGGATCCAGCAGAGAAGGGCAGGAAGGCATGCGAGTGTCTGGTCGATGTATTTTCAGGGGAGAATCGCAAGGGGTTAAAAACCTGAAAATAAGCACATGAAATATTATAATAATTTAAATTGTGCAATTTATGCTGGGCTTTATTTGGATTTAGGAATTCAGAAGATACTATGATTCATAGTATATTTTCACTTTGTAGCTAAAATTGTATTTTGATTTTATGTTTGAAATTGTTGCTTATCGCTTAAATTGTCTCAAATTTTCAAATGATTTTACCAGGAATATATGTTATATACTCCACTTACCATTTTTAAATAGTCATCAATCATAACACAGCATGCTGTACAATATACAGATCAGCCACAACATGAAAACCACCAATCTAATATTGTGCAAGTCCTCCTGGTGCTCCCAAAACAGGATGAATCATTTTTTTGTGCCAGCACATCCCATGGATGCTCAATTGGATTAAGATCTGATAAATTTGGAGGCCATAACAATGACTTGAACTCTTGATCATGTTCCTCAAACCATTCCTGAAGAATGTTTGCAGTGTGGCTGGATGCATTATGCTGCTGAAGAAGGCCACTGCCATAAGGGAAAACCATAACTATCAAGGGGTGTACATGATCTTCAATAATATATAGGTAGTTGATACATGTCAAAGTTACTTCGACCCAAGGCATTCTAGTAGAACATTGCCCAGAGCATAACACTGTCTCTGTTAGCCTACCTTCTTCCCTATCTTGCTACCATCTCTTCTCCAGGTAAATGATGCACATGCACCCAGCCATTCACCTGTTCTGAACAAATATGATTCTTCAGACCAGGCAACCTTCTTTCATTGCTCCATGATCCAGCTCTGATGCTCTCATCACCATTGAAGGTACTTTCAGTGATGTACAGGGGTCATTATAGGCACTCTAACCAGTCTGCAGCTAGACCCCCCCATACGCAGCAAACTGTGATACACTGTGTTTTCTGCCACCTTTCTATAATCACAGAATTAAGGTTTTCTGCAATTTGAGCTACAGTAGTTCTTCTGTGTGATTGGACCAGACATGCTAACCTTCGCACCCCTCATGAATCAATGAGCCTTGTTCACCCGTTGTCCTTCCTTATAATACTTTTGGTAGTTACTAACCACTGCACGCCGGGTACACCCCACACGACTTGCTGTTTTGGAGACACTCTGACCCAGCTGACCCTTTTCAAAGTCAATCTTTTCGTTTGCACATTTTTCCTGCTTCCAGCACATTTAAAAACTGACTGTTCACTTGCTGCCATATCCAACCCTGTGAAAGCTGACAATGTAACAATATTATCAATGTTGTTCACTTCATGTGTCAGTGGTTTTAAGGTTGTGGCTAATCTGTGTATTTATTGTCAAATTAAACATGAAATTTGAATAACTCTTTAATTACCTCTGGTTCTTCCCAAATGCTGGAACATCTATTTAGGCTATATATACTCAGAACTATATTAGCACCTGTCAAAGAGGAAAACACTATTGAGTGTGCAAAGAATTCTATACAGAAAGAGACCCACAGTTTGGCTTAAATATACTATTTAAAGCCATTTATTACTGCAAAAGATATGAAAGCCTATGGAGGACTGAGACCACCACATTTACACACCTTTATCTCTGGATGGCAGAATAGTAGCGCTAATAGCAACAGATAAGCAGTATAAAAATATAAAATATAGACAGCAGTTAAGCTTTATTATAAAGAATAAACTTCCTGTTTCACATACTCTTGTGGTCAGTGGTATA
Organism: Pelobates cultripes; assembly: GCA_933207985.1. Classification (NCBI taxonomy): domain Eukaryota; kingdom Metazoa; phylum Chordata; class Amphibia; order Anura; family Pelobatidae; genus Pelobates; species Pelobates cultripes. The sequence goes on along the minus strand of OW240919.1, from coordinate 15,825,962 downwards.
TTTTGGTTTTGTGGTGCCGTGCGCATGACTAAGCTCGGGCACCCACCTGATGTTAATTTACCCCACCCCTTCCTATCAAGGCCAAACCTCTTCCTTTGTAAACTCCACCCTTTTCTCTTTAGATTCCACCTTTTCCTTTTAGAACTCCACCTCTTCTTTTCTGTGTATTAAAATTGGATAACCAGTGCCTATATTTTGTTGTTTTGTGTACCATTTCTAATGTTGTATCTATTATTTTTAAAAAGCCATCTTTAAAGAAAATAATGAAAAGTGTAAATTCAACCTTTTTTTTCAAAGTCCAGTCATCCATGCCAAATGTACTATATGGATCACAAACAATCAAATTGGTTGAATACGCCACACCAAAGTTTCAACCACCGTTACTGGACATTCATACATCATTAGTGCCATTTATACAAGACAGTAGCACTGTACATGCCAAGTACGCATCCAGGGTTTTATACTACCTTAGCCTTAACACACACAATCACACACACACCATTCACTCCAGACTAACCTCAATCTATATATCATGAAACTGACATGATGAGGTTGGCTTATTATTTTATGAACACATAGCAGTCTTATTAATTCAGATCAGGCATTTTTTAAAAACAGTGGCCTGGTGAGAGGGGCGCAGGCCAGTTATGCTTTGTCATCACCAATGACAAGCACACCCCCTCTCAAAGTGAACATGTTGGCCCAATGCTCTTCCAGGGCAGACCATGCACAGAGTACAAAAAAATGTGGAAACGTCTATAGTAGGTGAATACTACACCCTGTTCCAAATTATTATGCTATTTAAGTGTCACAAAGATTAAATATTTTGTTTTTCAGTTTAACTCATGGATGGCATTGTGTCTCAGGGCTCTTTTGATCACTAAAAACAATCTCGGACACCTGTGATAATTAGATTGCCAGATGAGCCCAATTTAAGGAAAAACTACTAAAGGAGGGTGTTCCACATTATTAAGCAGAGCACCATTTTCATGCAATATGGAGAAGAAAAAGGATCTCTCTGCTGCCGAAAAGAGTGAAATAGTTCAATACCTTGGACGAGGTATGAAAACATTAGATATTTCACGAAAACTTAAGCGTGATCATCACACTATTAAGCGATTTGTGGCTGATTCAGAGCACAGACGGGTTTGTGCAAATAAAGGCACATTGAGGAAGATTTCTGACAGATCCATGCATTGGATCAAGAGAGCAGCTGCCAAAATACCATTACATAGCAGCAAACAGATATTTGAAGCTGATGGTGCCTCTGGAGTCCCACGGACATCAAGGTGTAGAGTCCTCCAGAGTCTTGCAACTATGCATAAACCTTCTATTCGGCCACCACTAACCAATGCTCACAAGCAGAAACGGCTGCATTGGGCAGAAAAATACATGAAGACTAATTTTGAAACAGTCCTGTTCACTGATGAGTGCTGTGCAACCCTGCATGGTCCAGATGGATGGTTGGTGGATGGCAACCCTGTACCAACAAGTCTGCGACATCAGCAAGAAGGTGGTGGAGTCATGTTTTGGGCCGGAATCATGGGAAGAGAGCTGGTCGGCCCCTTTAGAGTCTTCGAAGGGGTAAAGATGACCTCTGCAAAGTATGTGGAGTTTCTTACTGACCACTTTCTTCCCTGTTACAGTAGGAAGAACCATGCTTTCCATAATAAAATCATCTTCATGCATGACAATGCACCATCTCATGCTGCAAAGAATACCTCTGCATCAATGGCTGTTATGGGGATAAAAGGAGAGAAAGTCATGGTGTGGCCTCCATCCTCCCCTGACCTCAATCCTATTGAGAACCTTTAGAGCATCCTCAAGCAAAAGATCTATGAGGGTGGGAGGCAGTTTACATCCAAACAGCAGCTCTGGGAGCCTATTCTGACATCTTGCAAACAAATTCAAGCAGAAACTGTCCAAAAACTCACAAGTTCAATGGATGCAAGACTTGTGAAGCTGCTATCAAATAAGGGGTCCTATGTTAAAATGTAACGTGACCTGTTAAAATGTTTAAAAAGTTAAAATGTTGTTATAAGTTTGATTGAAATAGCTTTTGATTTCAGTAAATATGCTGCAAACACAACAAATGACAATTTTCAGTTCTTTACAACCTATAAAGTGTTTTGAAACTTACTGTGCGTAACAATTTGGAACAGTGCATTGTAAGTTTTTTATGTTTAAAAGAAATACTGTTATCATCAGGAGGTTTGTTCAATAAAATTTGAATTGTACTCTTAATAGTTGATAACATGAGAATTATACTGACTGTTATTTACATCAATTATTTAGGTAAATGAGAAAAATATCATTTGCATAATAATTTGGAACAGGATGTAATGGTAGTCACCGCATTTAACACTGTATTGTTTTATCATTAGAATTTGTTTTGCTGTAGACTACATGTAATAATAGCGTAGATGCATGTACGCTTACCTTTTGGAAGAGTCCTTCCATCACAGAATGTGATTGGCTGACTAAGCTCCCTGGCAACCTCTGGGACTGGTGGATAGAGCCGCAAAGACTCCTTGATGCACAAAGCGGTGTAGGTCATTTTACCTAAATCATCCCTTGTCACATTCAGATAACAAAAAAGTCACAAAAAGCAATAACTGAAGAGATAAAGTATTAAAGTAATATTAAGAAGATAAATGTCATTTGCCATAGTCATCCACTGAAGAGGTGTTCAGGTTTAGATCTAATATACGTGTTTTTATCTGCCTCAATTATTTATTGTGATATGTAAAAATGAAACTCTCGAATTCCAAAATTGTTAAACATGTAGCTCTGTACTATAGAAACCATGAAAAATGTTTGTGTTCAACTTCTCACCATTCCACCGTGTTCCTTTCACCCATGATCTCCCTGATCTCCTCTTGACATTTCTGTTGGTGCTTGGGGTACTTGGCCATACAGTATAACATCCAGGAGATCCCACTGGCTGTGGTATCATGTCCCTCAAACATGAAGGTGTCTACCTCGGCACGCATGTCCTCATCAGACAAACCCTGGTTTTTTTCATCCTATTAAAGCAAAAATATTTCTTCAGGCTTTTTGTAAAATGTGTATTGTTCTGTATTTTAGCACAAAATGAAATTTTAGGTGGATGACTGGACAGTTACCATATTTTTCTGCTTACACAGTTATGCCTGCAGGCTATTTTATGGTGGATATAGGAGTAGGCAATGGAAAAAGAAGAGACTTAATAAGTTGGACAGGGCATAGAATCTGGGAGGAAATTGATGGTATTTGACACAATTCTAACAGCTAATGCCACATTGAATCAAGAGCCTAGAAACACAAAAACAACCAACAAAAAAAAAACAAGACACACATCTATCTTTAGTGAAAGAGGTCCGTGGCTGGTACATTCATTACCTTTGCACACAGAAGAATATCCAAGAAGTCTAAATGTCTCTTCTGTTTAATCTTTTCAAGCTCTTTATCCTGTTTGAGTGATTCCATTCTCTCTTTAATGACCTTAGCTGATCAGAAATAGAGAAATGCCTCGCAAATCATTGTTGTAATACATTCTATTAGTTTATATGGTAATTCATATTTAGCATGTTTACCTACCTTATCTATCTATCTATCTATCTATCTATCTATCTATCTATCCACCATCCCTCTATCTATCTATCTATCTATCTATCCACCATCCCTCTATCTATCTATCTATCTATCCACCATCCCTCTATCTATCTATCTATCTATCTATCTATCCACCATCCCTCTATCTATCTATCTATCTATCTATCCACCATCCCTCTATCTATCTATCTATCTATCTATGTGTCTGTCTGTCCACAGGATAAATACCGGTGTGTTGATGAACTGTCTTTAGTGCTCGACGAAAGCGGAATCCATGAGGGCTCAGGTAGAAAATAAGATCATTGTGATACGGAATGCAGGAAAAGCGGTAATCCACGATGTAACTGATATCGTATACTGCTTTAATATAGGCATTGTCACTGCAGGAAGAGAGCGGGAGAAGCAAGCCTTATAACGTCATTATAGTAAGAGCAGCACAAGTGGATGAATTATAAGGTTTGCACGTCGCTGTACAACAAGTGCAGCTATGTGTAATATTAGCTGAGTAGCATAGGAAATATAACCCACAAATGCAATGCCAAAGTTATCCCTCTGTGGTTTAGTGGAAACATAGCATCAGCTAAGACATTGCTTAAGTTGCAGATTAAAATTTACCTATGGCATTTATTTTTAATTATGTTACAATATTATAGGAATTGTCTCCTATAATCAAACGTTTTTAATATCCTGCCATTTTGGGGGGTTGGGGACCTATTAATTACTAATTTTATTTTATGTAATTTTATCCTTTCATGACTTGTAGCAGTGCTCCTCAACCTTCTCCTCAAAGCACACCCAACAGTCCAGTATTTAGGGATTACCCAGGTGTGTCTAAGGTGTTTAAAAAACAAAAACAAAAAAAAAACACATCTTAAGGTGTTTTTTTCTAAACACCTTAGACACACCTAAGTAATTCCTAAATTCTGGACTGTTAGGTGTGCCTTGAGAAGAGGGTTGAGGAACACTGACTTGTAGGACAGTCATGATGTAAACATATTTGCCAAACCCTTAGTCAAGAATGGGTTAACTGTATCCTACATCTCTACACCTAAGAAAAACAAGTTACCTGCTCTCTCCTTAATCCCTATGTATTTTTAAACAAATTGAGGGTTTTTAGTGTACTGTAGTCTTTGCTGCCGCCCAGTAATGATGGTAGTGAGCGTAGGACTTATCTTTCTGCATTTACATCTCTACACCTACCAGATTACAAATGTGTCAAATATTATTGGATTGAACAGATAAGTAATGACTCAAAAATCCTAAAACACTGGACTAATCTTTAAAATTCAAGATGTCTCCATGACCGGCCAATGTATTCCAACCAGTGATGGATTGGTGACCACATACTGGCCTTCTGTACATCTGTCTGGGTGGTTTAATAGACAGTCATTCTTCTAATACCTTGCTAATTTCATGTTGTTTTTTTTTTTTAATGTGTATGGAAGTTCCCATTAATTTATCCTGTGATTGCTACATTTTTGTAAATAATAAGCTGTTTGAAGATGGTTATGTATTGGTGACTGATTCCAGTGTTAACACTTTAATAATATTGGAATACAGATTTCTCTGTGAGAGGGAGAGCACAATACATGCTATTCTAACAAGTAGATATCCTAGTTTTTAAACCTGTTATTCTGGCAGTCGCTATGGTAACTGAAGGCGCATTTCATGATGGTGTCCAGCGTCATAAGGCTGACATGGTGAAATAGCTCCACTGGCTTGTTGTCATAAACAAGTTTCTCCCATTTATCCTAAAATAACAAGAAAACATACTACAATATACTCTATATCAATCCACAAAATGGATCTAGTAACATTGTATGCTATCACAGCCACATCCTGTGAATAATGTCATCATTGCTGTCCAAGACTAATGAAAGTTAGAGCAGCAACAACAATAAGGTGACTATTGGCAGTTGCCTAGGGCCCAAGGGGATCAAAGCCATAAATTAGCTTGGTCCTAATTTCCCTTTAGACTTGTGCATGGCAACAAAAATTGGTTCAGCCCAAAGTAAAACTTGATTCGGGCAATCCGAACTTCATCCATGCATCATTGTGGTTTGACCAAATAGCTAAGTTAATGAAAAGAGATTCAAAGCCTCCCATGTCCCTTCCCATGTGCATCGAGTGGGGGCTTGAAATTAAATAATGAGGGATGAACAGGTCATTGTCCACCCCCATGCCCTCACCCCTGACCAGCAGATTGGAGGGCTATTTTTAAGGGAAAAAATGGGAGCTGACAAAGGGGTCAATATTTCAAGTCCTTTTGTAGTAGACAGAGAGGTTGACCTGGGCGTCTGCAGAGAAATTATTTTTCAGTGCTGGGTGTACATCAGTGATGAAGCAGAGATGAAGATGAGTATGGCTTTATGGGCTTTCTTGAAAAGATTGCAGTACAAAACAAAACCCATGAGTACATACCAGCATGACATTGGTACAATCCGACATCAGCTTCACGTATGGTTTCAAAACATCATAGTGAAAGCCAGGAGTGATCAGCCGACGGTGGTGGAACCACTTCTGTCCTGACAAGACCAATAGACCCTTTCCTAAAATCAAAATTATTTAGAGCTCCCCCCAAAAAACAATAAATCTCTTAAACAATTTGGGAAAAATTTACTAAGAAATTACATGTTTTATGTCAAAATAGCAGAACTGGAAAAAGACTAATAAATCAGAGACAGAGAGATGCTTTTGATGAATTTGTCATGTAATCAGAATTTCTCATCACACTGATTATTTAAGCCAACTTTTCTTTATCAAGGATTTAGATTATGTACATATTCTTGGCGACCCATTCTTTAGATGGAACATTTGCAAGTACAATTTAACATTAAAAAAATTGCATAGTACATTAATTGTCATCTTCTCAGGTGGGTCTCAGATGAGGAAGACAGTGCTGCTACAGTAATAATAGTAATAAGATGCCATGGAAATAACATATATGAAATGCTTGTTCCAACTAATTAGGACATGCTAACATGACATGACTATTTTTGGTTCCAACCACATTGTCAAAAACTACTGTTTTAAATTGTTCTGTTGTACAGAGGAGATGGATGGTAGATAAGATGAGGGGAGAGAGAACGAGAGAGAGATTGATTCAGAGAAATCAGGATATAGAGGAAGGAAATGAGAAAGAGTAACTTATAATTGTTGTGGAGTACTTGCCGCTCCAAAGATATAAGGTATTACGTACCAATCCATGGAGTAATAAAGTAGTAGGCAAAATTATCCTTTGGGTCTGCAAAGCAATAATAATTTACATGTAGAGCTTGTTATACACAATGAGCATCATAGAGAACTATACAGACATATTACCGTATGAAAGGAACATTGCTAGGTTCCATCATAGAGCACTATACAAATACCTACAAAAGGAGCATTGCTAGGTTCCAAAACCATTAAGGATTTTAGCTCAAAGGAAAACAAGATGCCCCCTCTGCATGATCTCTAAACTCCTGTATCCATCACCCAAAATCCTGCATATCTTCCTCCATCCTCAGCAAGCAGGCTTCTCATTATTGCCCAAAACCATTGTATCACTGACCCATTTGACTTCAAGACCAGAATTAATTACTCAAAAAGTTCACCATCGAACATAAACATCTTGGCAAAGAGCCTTAGGAACTACCATAATATGGGACTCCTAATCTTAACGAAGCAGTTTTGATGTATAGATCGTGCCCTGTCTCATTGTTTAATTTGCTGCTATTTAACTTTAGATGAAGACTGTAGGGACATGACCTATACACCAAAAATATCTTTATTAGGCTTGTTTTAGTGCTTTGAGTGTCCTTTTAAATCCAATGGGTTTCATGTCTCAGTGGCACCATTACTCTTACATAACAATATGACTATATGACAATATATTTGAACCGAAAGACACAAGGTGTCTAAAGTGTGTGTAGCAGACACAGATACAGAACATGTATTGCCTAGATGGTGTATTGTATACGGACATACCTATCAAGTTTAATAGAACAACAAGTAGCAGAATGCATGTCCTTTTCCTTACCCTGTCTTGACAGAATGGCCTTTGCATAGTCAGGATGGCAGATTATGAGTACAGGATAGAAGCTTCCCATCCACAACGGGTAGGCATAAGGGTATTTTTCAGCATAACCATGCATGATGTCCAAGTCTTTCCCATCTCCTTTAAACTGTGGGCACAAAATATACTTTTGCCTTTTCAAAATAATGATGAAAACTTTTTGATTGAAATAGGGCAATCACAGAAAAAAAAGAGGTTCATGGTCCATGACTGGGGTCCAATTATAAGATCTAAGCATCTACACAAATTAATTTAATTAATAAAAAGCATCTACTTGCCTTCATGCCTCTCTCATGCGCTATGTGGTAGAGAAGAGTATTTCTAGCAACATCACAAACCTCATACTGGCCCCCTGTGGTCTTGCACTTTGCGCAAGTACATTAGGAAGATGCTGGGGATGATACAATGCATTGATAGCTTAAGGATGATATAGTACCATTGTGGTCTGGCACTGTGTGCAGGTACATTAGGAATTTGTTGGGGAATTATATCATACATTGCTGGCGTAATATAGTATAGTAGATATTTCGAGCCATAGATTCCTTCAACACAGACAGAAGATGTTTCTACAATGTAAAAATGTCACATTTTTGATGGGACACAAAAGTTTTAATGTGGCCAGAAATTGCCCTGATTTATTCTTAGTTTCTTGAATTCTTTCAAATTTTTGTCACATTTTCCAATATTTACTGTTTATTGTACATGCTGTAAATGAACCAGAGGGACCATTCCAACATGTCCAAAGTATTTTTGTCCCAAAGACCTTTGGGGAAGAGGTTATTTTTGGACTATTATCTGTAGTCTGTGATACCAGAGACCAAAACATTAGACTTCAAATACTATGTTTATATGTCAATATGGTAATTGGGATGAAGAAGTTGAATTGCTCATGTCCTTTCCCTATGACAGGCTGGCAAAAATAGTGTTCTGTAATTGTTTCCATTTGTAATTGTACATATATATATATTGTGCTGGATATGGCCGAGCAGCACCCTGTAAATATATTAGGGAGTCCAGGCCAACTCCCCAGATTTGCACCCTCCATGTCTCAAGTGCCTCATTCCAGGGCCTTATTTAACCTTGTACTGCATTAAGCCCCAGGAGTGGATTAATCTCATAAGAGGCATTAGATTGTTAGAACAGCCATTTCTTGAATGCTAAACTACATATTCCTGCAAGTATCCCAATGCGCCACTCTAGGATGAAGAGCTTTAAGATCATAGGCCAACAGCCCATGTGCAAATCTACCATGTAAAGGCTTGGGAAGGGCTTGAAAAATTCCTGCCAGCTGCCTCAGTCCTCCAATGTAAAACCAATAGATTAAATATCTGCATGCAACTTACCTCGTGGACATTCCCAAACAGCCAATGGGTCTTAGGACCCTGGAAATCTTTAAATGTTGTCAGCAGTTCCCTCCTTGTCAGGTACAGTTTGCATGCTTTGAATATTGCAAGCAGGGCAAAAAGCCAGGCCGCCCATTGGCAGAGCTGAGTTACGTTCAGGGACAGCAGATCAATCAGCAGTGAGGATGCCATGGTAACAGAACACAGAGACTGCGCAGCCACTCAACTGGCTATTGTGAGTTCTCCTGTCCCAACTTACAATCAGACTACTGTAATAAATGTATCTGTGTGACTATCATGAGAAAACACCTGCCAGTATGAGAATCAATAGGGCAATGTCTACGGGAAGAGATCAGAGCTGCCCAGAGGGAGGAGGAAAGTCACAGGAGCGATAGGGAGATAGTAAATAGGCTGCGTACAAAAGGTAGTCCGAATTCTCCTGTCATGCTCAGTGCTTATAAAAAGTACTAGAAAACCTTAACTTTTTTTTAAATGTGTTAACATTTTAGACCAAAGCAGTCAAGCTGGGGAAATAGTAAGTTTACATAATTCCTATCTTATTGATGTACCCAAAGAAACTTTTTTAGCACATTGTATTCAGCTTTGCGTGGGAAGACAAGTTCACTGACATTTACTTACATACACTGCTCAAAAAAATAAAGGGAACACAAAAATAAGACATGCTAAATCTGAATGAATTAAATATTCTTCTGAAAAACTTTGTTCTTTACATAGTTGAATGTGCTGACAACAAAATCACACAAATATTAAAAAATGGAAATCAAATTTTTCAACCCATTGAGGTCTGGATTTGGAATCACACTCAAAATTAAAGTGGAAAAACACACTACAGGCTGATCCAGCTTTGATGTAATGTCCTTAACCCCTTAAGGACCAAACTTCTGGAATAAAAGGGAATCATGACATGTCACACATGTCATGTGTCCTTAAGGGGTTAAAATAAGTCAAAATGAGGCTCAGTAGTGTGTGTGGCCTCCACATGCCTGTATGACCTCCCTACAATGCCTGTGCATGCTCCTGATGAGGTGGCGGATGGTTTCCTGAGGGATCTCCTCCCAGACCTGGACTAAAGCATCTGCCAACTCCTTGACAGTCTATGGTGCAATGTGACGTTGGTGGATGGAGTGAGACATGATGTCCCAGATGTGCTCAATTGGATTCAGGTCTGGGGAAAGGGCGGGCCAGTCCATAGCATCAATGCCTTTGTCTTGCAGGAACTGCTGACACACTCCAGCCACATGAAGTCTAGCATTGTCTTGCATTAGGAGGAACCGAGGGCCAACGGCACCAGCATATGGTCTCACAAGGGGTCTGAGGATCTCATCACGGTACCTAATGGCAGTCAGGCTACCTCTGGCGAGCACATGGAGGGCCCTCATACCACCCTCATGGAGTCTGTTTCTGACCATTTGAGCAGACACATGCACATTTGTGGCCTGATGGAGGTCATTTTGCAGAGCTCTGGCATTGCTCCTCCTGTTCCTCCTTGCACAAAGGCGGAGGTAGCGGTCCTGCTGCTGGGTTGTTGCTCTCCTCAACGTCTCCTGATGTACTGGCCTGTCTCCTGGTAGCGCCTCCATGCTCTGGACACTACACTGACAGACACAGCAAACCTTCTTGCCACAGCTCGCATTGATGTGCCATCCTGGATGAGCTGCACTACCTGAGCCACTTGTGTGGGTTGTAGACTCCGTCTCATGCTACCACTAGAGTGAAAGCACCGCCAGCATTCAAAAGTGACCAAAACATCATCCAGGAAGCATAGGGACTGAGAAGTGGTCTGTGGTCACCACCTGCAGAACCACTCTTGCTAATTGCCTATAATTTCCACCTGTTGTCTATCCCATTTGCACAACAGCATGTGAAATTGATTGTAACTCAGTGTTGCTTCCTAAGTGGACATTTTGATTTCACAGAAGTGTGATTGACTTGGAGTTACCTTGTGTTGTTTAAGTGTTCCCTTTATTTTTTTGAGCAGTGTATATTGCTTCCATAGGATACATCGTTATGAAATGCAGTGTCAGATTTTATCAGTAATAATTCCATATTAGATATGTCAGATTTTCACCCAACTCCATCATTCAATTTCCACTGATGTCATTTAATTGTAATCTCATATGCGTTTAATCCCATTAATTTACATCCCATTACTATTAGACTGCACGCTCGTTTGAGAAGAATACTGACCATCTCCTGTTCTGGAAGTCCAATTTAATCTTGTTGCTACTATTTGTCTGCACAATATGTTGTAGCTTTAAAAGTAATGTTTTCTGAAAGGATATCCAGAAATGTACAAGCCACAAAGTATCAATAGAGATGTCCCGAACAGTTCGCCGGCGAATAGTTCCTGGCGAACATCGATTGTTCGCGTTCGCCACGGCGGGCGAACATATGCGATGTTTGGTCCGCCCCCTATTCCATATCATTGAGTAAACTTTGACAACCCCCCAAACCCCTAGTCACCCCCCCCCAAAAAAAAAAATAACCCCCTTCCTACCTCCCTCACCCTAAAAATAATGAGGGGGGGACCTTTAACTAAGTACCTGTAAAAAATAAAATAAAACTTACCATTCAATGTTTTCTTTCTTCGAAATCTTCTTTTTTCAGCCCCAAAAAAGGCCAAATAAAAAACCATAATAACCAACGCAATAAAAAAAAAGCAAAAAAAAATAATCCATGTTCACCCGGCGAGGGCTCCGCGCAGACTGAGCTCTGCAGGGCGGGGGAAGGCTTATAAAGCCTTGCCCCGCCCTGCAATTAGGCTAAGAACACTCTGATTGGTGGGTTTAAGCCATCCAATCAGAGTGCTCTGACAGGTAAATGAAGAGACTGACAGGTAAGTCTCTACATTCACCTGTCACAGCACTCTGATTGGTTGACTTGAAATCAACCAATCAGAGAGTTATGAGTCAAATTACACAGCGTGGGAAAATTCCAAAGAACTTTCCCACGCTGTGTAAAATGACACAGAGCACTCTGATTGGTGGATTTCAAACCAACCAATCAGAGTGCTGTGACAGGTAAATGTAGTGACTTACCTGTCAGTCTCTTCATTTACCTGTCAGAGCACTCTGATTGGATGGCTTAAACCCACCAATCAGAGTGCTCTGAGCCTAATTGCAGGGCGGGGCAAGGCTTTATAAGCCTTCCCCCGCCCTGCAGAGCTCAGTCTGCGCGGAGCCCTCGCCGGGTGAACATGGATTATTTTTTTTATTTTTTTATAATTGTGTCGGTTATTATGGATTTTTATTTGGCCTTTTTTGGGGCTGAAAAAAGAAGATTTAGAAGAAAGAAAACATTTTTTACAGGTACTTAGTTAAAGGTCCCCCCCTCATTATTTTTAGGGTGAGGGGGGTAGGTAGGGGGTTAATTTTTTTTGGGGGGCGAGGGGGTGACTAGGGGTTTGGGGACCCCTCGTCACCTGGGGGGGACATTTTTTTTAGGGCCCCCACCCGCCACTCAGGGGTGGTGGCCGGGGGGGAGGACATTAGGTCCCCCCCCTTTTTAGTATTTAGGGCCCCCACCCGCCGCTCAGGGGTGGGGGCCAGGGGGGAGGACCTTAGGTCCCCCCCCTTTTTAGTATTTAGGGCCCCCACCCGCCGCTCAGGCGTGGGGGCCGGGGGGAGGACATTAGGTCCCCCCCCTTTTTAGTATTTAGGGCCCCCACCCGCCGCTCAGGGGTGGGGGCCAGGGGGAAGGACCTTAGGTCCCCCCCATTGTGATTTATTTGCCCCCACCCACCGCGCAGGGGTGGGGGCCGGGGGTGAGGACAGTAAGTCCCCCTCCCCTCATTTTTATGGCCCCCACCCACCGCGCAGAGGTGGGGGTGGGGGCGGGGGGGGAGGACAGTAGGTCCCTCCCCCTCATTATCTTTATGGCCCCCACCCGCCGCCCAGGGGTGGGGGCCGGGGGGGAGGACAGTAGGTCCTCCCCCCCATTGTAATTTATGACCCCCACCCGTAGCACAGGTTTTTTTTTGTTTGTTTGTTTTTTTACAGTGAGCAGCCACTGGCTGCTCACAGGCTTACTAGACATGCCCCTACTCGCTGCATAGCGAGTAGGGGCAGAATTTACTAATACTAATCTTTACTTAGTATTAGTAAATGTGGCTGAAAGACCAATTTAGGTCTTTCAGCCTTTTAGTAGATAACTCCCTAATTCCCACGGTATTAGGGAGTTATCTACTAAGCGGCTGCAAGATGCAGCCGCGGATCGGAGTTTGCATGCCACAGTCCAGCTGTTAGTCCCCTTGAAACAACTTGTGGGTTTTAAAATTCGCCTGCCTATTGAAGTCTATGGCGGTTCGCGAACATTTGCCGAAATTCGCGTTCGCGAACCGAAAATTTCATGTTCGCGACATCACTAAGTATCAACAGGAATTTACACCATTTGTTTGCCAATAACAACTAAACAGATTTAGAATACATCATAGCAATAACATGCGTCTATTGAGCCACCACTAAAAGTGATCTGGCAAAGGTTCAACCACAATGTGAAGCGATATTTCAATAAAGTATTGTGAATAATCTTTATTATTGAGATATGTGATGGCTGCCCCAGCCAGTGCCCTGAATTTTCCTAGCTGCATTTGCTGGCAATTTATAGAGACAGGTCTGCATCATTTCCAGAGGTTTTATTACAGAAATTCCCAAAAATTATAAAAACAACATGATTGGCTCTTGTGGTGTGATTATGGTTGGCTATGAAATTGTGCTGCTGCAAAGTAAGATGTGTGAAGGTCTAGAACAGACCATGGCTATCAAGAAAATGTTGAATATCCTTCATTCGTGTTAGCATTCCACCAATGCTAACACGAATGATGGATATTCAACATTTTCTTTTCAGCCCCAGCATGGGAGTTCTACATATAGCTTTTCAGTAGAAATCATATATAATCACATTTCTGGAACTTGCTTTTATTTCACAGCTTGTCTATATAAAAAAAAAAAAAAAAAAAAAATTAAAAATATTGGGTATAGTTAACAGGCTATAGATCACTGTAGCTGAATAATACTCAGGTGATGCTCTCAGCCAATGAATTGCAATTTCCAAAGAAGCCATTGGCCAACACTGGCCACAGGATGACCCAGGTAAGCCATAGGACAACACTGTCCCATGGTGGACACAGGTTAGAAGGCAAACCATTGCAAAATAGTTTGACCTATTACCAGGAAATAAATTCAATTAAAATTAAAAAGATTTTAATAAAACATGTTTAAAAGGACCAAAAAAAATAAAAATAAATATCCTAAATGTTAAATTCACTTTTCTGACAATATATTATTTGTTGAATCATTCTGAAGGCGGCACACTGCATGGTCTCTCTCTATATTCTAGATCCAAGGAGCACAGATCTCAGCTTTGTTACATTGCCCAGTAATAAAGTAGCTACAATATAATTGTATTAAGATTAGTATATGTGATCACGAGAAATGCAATTTAAAAGCAGTAAAGCAGCTGTAACGGTTTAAGATGATGGACTAGACTCCTTCCGTGGAATTTGACTCCAAACTCCTCCTTTGTAAAACACCATCTCCTGACCTGTTGGACCCATTTGTCAAAATACTAAATATTTCTTTATTTCATTAGTTTAAAAAATAAATAAATTAAAAAAAATAATAGCAATTGAGACTAAACATTGTTTAGTCCAAAGTTTTTTGTATTCTTGACACAATACAAGACAGTATGCCTAAATAAGAAATTAAAAAATTGTCAGAAAAAAAACAAACAAAAACAAACAAACAAATCATTCAGCCTATATGATAAAGAAATGGAATGAAAAAAAAAAAAATGGGATAAATTCAAAAGGTATCTTCAGCAGGCGTACTGTGCTGGTATTGGGAGACATTTTCAGAAGACAAATCAGAGAAAGCGCATACTAATACTTTTACGTAACAATATAAATCTATGTACTTTGACCATTTACAATAATTCTATATCTGTATAGCTTCTCTTATAGTCTAGAGGAGAAACGTTTTGTTTACAGCCTGGCAGTTCAGGTTTAATAGTAATTTGTATTTCTTGAACTTTATTTTATTTGATAAATAAGAGATAACTAAATGCGAGATGCTACATGCAGTGACAATATCATTTTAATATATGGGTACAGTATTCATTAATGTTTAATAAAGGTAAATCACAAAAATAGTTTAAGATAATGTAGATATGACATTGCAAAATACATGTTAATTACAATTTACTGGTGTATGGCAAAATAAACAGTTTACGTTAGAATAATCAATGAGCAGAAGTAGAATAATGTTCATTTTCTGTTAAAGCACTTTAGCTTAAGTGCTTTATGTGCGAAGAGGGTATCCTCTTTTTTCACTTTGCAAAATGTGTTAATTAGAAATGTGCAGTTTCATAAACTAAGCTTGTTACACCCAAACAGACAAGTGGTCCTGTTACTTTCTGGTTTGTTTCGCTCAGTGGAGATAAACTCAAGAGGCAACAATTGCCCAGAGCACCTATTTCGCAAAGACTTCTCATTGAGCTGCATTGGGAAGTCTGTGATTGGACAGCCAGAGAAAGTCTGGGCGGGGTTAGAAGGGGAGGGATTGCAAAGGCTACAGACAAGAGACCAGCAGCTTTTGCAAGATGTTTTTAGCTGTAACCCCAGTGAAATAAATGTATAATTAAGAGCATACATGTTTTCATGGTAGAATATCTACCATATAGATTTTTTTTATTTTTTCATTTGTGCAGTGGAGTTTCTGTTTTAACTAACAAGTGTGCAAACTGGGCTATAACACAACTAAGCATTCTTCTTCCTAAGAATGTGTGGTAACGTCCTATGCAGATCTTGCTAAGGGTTCCATCTCAGTTCAGGATATTTGTTAATCATAGAGTCTTCTTAATTTCTGAGATGCAGAGCTGGCACTGTATTCACTCACACTGTATGGCACAGATGGGACGTACAGTGACTGGATTCAGGTATGAAAATAAAGTGTATTCTGTTTGGGTGGAAGCTCTGGTAGAATATGTTAAGATGGCAAGCGTGAGGCGTGATTTACAGGCTTTGATAGGACTGACTGCAGACTCAGCTTGCTTTCTTTAGGTACACGTGGATGCCATTCTTGGATCGCAGAATAATTTGTGGTAATTTCAAAGGGGTGTTAGCAAGATCCGGTAAAATCTCAAACCGGTTTAGTGTCAGAGCCACGGCCACTTTCATTTCGTTCATGGCAAAGGCTTGTCCAATGCAGTTTCTGAGACATGGCATAAAAAGAAGAGATTACAGGTATATTATTTCAAAATAAGTAGTGTTATTGTATATCTTACATTCTATAGTACGGTCTATGTGGTCAGAACAATCTTTAAATGCCTTACAGATATATTTAAAATGAACGAATAGGTTTTATGCAAAATTATTATAAATAATTCAAACAAATAACACAAGCCCCGCCCCAAAAACAAACAAACAAAAAAATAATAAATGTAGAAGTGTGTTGCACTTTGTAAAATTATTCACACCAAAATTGCCGCCCCTTGAAGAAAAGTTAGGAATGCGTTTATTTTTATTTTTTTAATACACGCACGGTACAGGCAGAAAACTAAGAATATCACCAAAAGGATCATGCTTCGTGTGCTCGAGATTGCATCATACATCCCTAACATCCCTAAACGCTCTATAAACTGTAAAAAAAATGTAATATTTTGCCTGTTGTGCTTTACCTTGGTCCTGCAGAAAATGGCACAAAAGCGTGAGGATGCCTATTGGAGGAATTTTCTAAGGAAAACCTTTGAGGATCAAATACCTTACAAGAACAACAAAAAAAACACAAACAGAAAAGTGAAAACGATGTAATAATTATATCGATAAGAGAATTCACAAATAGTTAAATAATAGTACCTCAGGGTCCTTCCACACATTGGGGTTCCGGTGAATGCAATAAATATTTACCAATACTACAGTGCCTGAAAAATATAAAATAGCACCAGGAGGAGAAAATGTCAATGTGTGCATAATAAATAGTTTCCAGATCGGTTTTACATGCGGTTTTAATAGGCAATGATAACATGGGGAGGCAGCCATTGTCACATAACTCCTTAATACTCATACAAACGTTTCTCTTTCTCTAGAAGAATGTACAGCAAACTCAGTTCAAAGCATTAACATCTTTAGAAATTATGGAAATACTGACTATGACCAATCTACCATTGACCTTGGGGTTCACCCCAATCTTTACGCACTGCGAGTCTGTAAGGAAATAAACATTAGATTAGAGGTGGCGACTAAGAAAAGGATATTTTACATCCTGTTGGAGATCAGTTTTGAGATTGAAAATATAGTATTAAAAACTTGTACTTGTCCATTATTAAAAAAAAAAGCAATAACATTTTCAATTGACCAACAAAGTAGAATATGGTATTGGTGGTGGCCAATATGGACAATAAGATTCCTAATGCAGTTGGGATGTGTAGGATGTAGTGCAGACAGTATGCACAGTGCAGCACTGCAGAGCTCAGTGTGTAAAAAAAAAAAAAAAAAAAAAAAAAATTACATAACTGATCTCCAACACCAAGTACAATGTCATATTTCTGTATTTTATGCAATTTGTACTTTTATTCTCATGGTGATGCTAATTAAAAGGTAACTCCAAACGCCACGAACATGTCATTAATTCAGCGGTCAGTACTTGCAGTCTGTATGTGCAGTAGTTCAGTTTAAAACGCTCAACATACAGAGTCAGAACTCTTTGCTGCCGGAGTTGTAACTCCACCTCTGGCAGTGTTATTAGCCAGCCTGGAATGCAGGGACGTTTCAGCCACGAGGCAAACAAGGCATTTGCCTTGGGCAGCATTTTCAAGGGGGCGGCAAAAAAAGCCACCTCCAAATGCCCAGGGCAAATGTCCTGTTAGCCTTGCTGCTAACTGACAATCCGGACGGACGCTGGTCGGTCAGGCGGCACTGGCGGGCGGCTGGCGAGGGAGCACTTTCTCTGAGCTGTCTGCTCTGCTCCCTCACGCGCCTCCCGCAGAGTGAGGCTGGGAGCCGGAATATGACGTTTTATTCCGGCTCCCAGCCTCACTCTGCGGGTGGCGCGCGAGGGAGTAGAGCAGACATCTCCGAGGAAGTGCTCCCTCGCCAGCCAGCTCAGTAGCCACTGGACCCCCAGGGAGAAAGAGACCCCGCCCCCAGCATTCCCAAAGGTAAGGTGGCTTGGTGGGGGTTAAATAAAAAAAAATAAAAAAGTTAATGTGAGTGTGTGCCTGTTAGGGTGTGTCTGTATTTAGAAGCGGGGGGGGGTTGGGTGGCAGTGGCGCGGGTGGGAGGTGCCTGAGTTTTGTCCTGCCGAGGGCAGCACAAAACCAGGATACACCACTGCATATAGATACAGATACACCTGCAGATACGCACAAACACAGACACATGCCTATATACAGACACAAAGATACATACCCTGACACATGCAGATACAGTGAAACACAGATACATACACTGACACACATACAGACAAAGATACCCACACTGACACACAGATACAGTAACACACATGCAGATACAACACCGACACTTATATAGGCACTGACACACATACAGATACATACCCTGACACACATGCAGATACAGATATGCTACATTCACTGACACACTTAAGGATACACACCCTGACACATTTCCATGGAAGTCTCAGTTTGACCAACCGCACACGAGGCTCCTGCCCAAAAGAATTCCACAAAAAAAAAATCAGACTGTGTGGTCGGTCTCTTTCAGGAATGACAAACATAACAAAAAGTACCAAACATAACCATTTTTGAATACAGTCAGTCTTTATATCTTGTTGGGGAGCTTGCTCCCACCGAATGCCATTCGGTTCTCATGTATTTTACCGAACTTCTGTGGAAGTTCTAGCATCGAGTGGCCGATTTTATTTCCGTGTACTCGACGACAAAACACCGCTGTATGTGTTCGCGGCTAAAGATGGCCGCCGTGTGTTTCACCACATGAACGGCGACAACCCAGCCGACCGCTCAGAATGTTATAATTGCGTTTACAGAGGTGCGAACAAAGGTGAAAGAGATTAATGAGCAGCACACGCCTGCCCTGGGTTGTGTGGCCATTCGGTAATTTGTTTGGTATATGAAATAGATAGTTCAGTATACAGACACCTGAGACCTATGGAGTATATCAAATAATTTTGTTACTTAACAGCCTCTCATTCAAAGATAGGGAATTCGTCACACTTGTAAACATGGCCATGATGACAAACTGGCTGTTAATATTTGCTGTTTATTTAAAGTCTCGTAACCTTTATACACTTAGAGTAGACTTCTCAACCTTTATTCTTACTGTCCCAATCACACTCATTACATACTGTGGGTAACTAATTAACTGCTCTCACAATAAACAGAATCATAGCATGCAACATGAGATAATATACTATTTAAAAAAGGGAGAATCATTACATGTCTAGGTCAAAATAAAAATAAAAAGTCTAAAAATAAATAATTACATTACGTTCAAACTTGAATCCCATTCTTTTATGCTGTTGATAACCCCCAAAAAAAAAAAGGCAAGAAACCCGCTATGTAACCATTTCTAATTATGCCACAAAAAAGGGAATACATCCTCATTGATTCTATAATGGCAATCAGAATTATCCTTGGATCAACAACCTGTTTACACACATCAGTTATATCCTTGACTATTCTGTTTTTGCAAAAAAGTAATTCAAGCCACGATAAATATATATATATATATATTTATTTTTATTACACACACACACACACACATATTTGTATAGTGCGATCATAGCCCCTCTGAAGCTTTTTGATTTTCTTTAGAAACCAAATTCAGTTTCTCTAGTCTTCTAGAGTCTCTTCATAACTAAGGTTTTCCATTCCCTTTACTAAATTTGTAGTCTGCCTTCGCACTTTTGTAGTTCTCCAATATTATTCTTTAGAATAGGTGCCCAGAATTGTTCCAGACCTTTAAGGTGGGGTCTTACCATTGATTTATAAAGAGGCAAATTTATATTTTGGTCACGTGAATCAATATTCTTTTCATACTCAAAAGCATCCTACTAGCTATTGCAACAGAAGACCAGCATTGCATACTGTTGTCTTGTTTGTGATCTATACTCCCCCCCCGCCCTCCCCCCCCTCCAAGTCCATTTAATTTAATGTATAAATGACATGTAGGTTCCATATTCCAATGTGCATGAGTTTACATTTATCTGCATCCAATCTCATCTAACACTTGCCTGCCCAGTCCCTCAATTTATCCAAATCTCTCTGTATTTATATCAAATTTAGACTATTTCCTTAACTAGTTTTGTGTCATCTGCAAACACCGATAATTGACTTTCAATACCCACTTCAAGATCATTTACAAATAGATTATGGAAAAGTGGATGCAGGACAGAACACTGAACATTTTCCGTTTACAACTACTCTTTACACTATCTTTCAGATGGTTTATAAAAAAAACAAACAAAAAAAAAACTAACTGATTTTAGTTTTAATAGTAACCTTTTGTGTGGAACAGTATCAAATGTATTGGTAAAATCCAGATATATTGCATCTACTGGACCACCCTGATTTATATATTTCTACTAAATGTCTTATAGATTGCAATTAAGTTAGTTTGGCATGACCGGTCTTTCATAAACCCAAGTTAATGCATGCTAATGCTATTATTGTTCAAAAATGAATATTATCACTTAATAGCTCTTCAAATCATTTTGCAAAAGCATATGTTATGCTCACAGAGCTGTAGTTTCTGCGTTGAGGTTTTTAACGCACTTTAAATATCCTGTAGTACAATTCCTGAAAGAAATTAAGGATGGTGCTATGGATATTTCTTTAGTAAGCTCCCTAAGCACTAGTGGTTGAATACCATCTGGCCATGGAGTTTTCTTTAAATTAACCATTTTATTTTTGTAACACCTTATCCTGTGTTAACCAATTGCCTATTTTCTATAAGGCTTTTGAGACAGGGATTTGCAAATCTACAACCATAGATTATTTAGGTTTATATATTGAAGAAAAGCAATTACTTCTGTCTTGTCTTTATCCTCCTTGATGAACTCTACAAGCTCAGATTCCAATGGACCAACACCACTTTTTTGGCATTAGCATACTTGAAAACCTTTTTGGGATTGGTCTTGCTTTAGCAAGGGGTGTGTGTGTGTAATATTTATATATATATATATATATATATATATATATACACACACACACACACACACGTCTGATTTAAATGCCCTTTTCTTATCTCTTATTTGACTGACCCATTTACCAGACCACATTGGTTTTCATTTGTTTCTTTTAAAGGGAATTGAAGTACTGACAATTCTCCATTTAGTGAATAACCCCTTTAGTCTTAGAATCAATCTCCATTGCAAAAAGCCACGGCCAGTCAAGATTTGCTCGCCTTCAAGATTTCTTGAGGGCTGCACCGTTCCTGTGGAACTCGCTTCCCTCCTCCGTTAGATGCTCACCCAGTCTCCACTCCTTCAAAAAAAATCGTTAAAAACCCACTTCTTCTTAAAAGCGTATCAATTAAACAGTTAATAGCTCCTGACTGATTCCTCTTCTGCAACTCTTACCTTTTTGTATCATTTTACCCCACTCCCTCCAGCATGTAAACTCATTGAGCAGGGCCCTCAACCCCTCTGTTCCTGTGTGTCCAACTTGTCTGGTTACAACTACATACAAAAAGCAATGTGTGTGCACAAACCACAGTGCAATAAGTGATCAATAGATAAATAGCAGAAAAAAAAACCTCCCTGAATCAGGTAAGATTTTCCCCAAAGACTTCCTCTTGTCTTCAATAGAATATATGTAGCAAAAAAGGGTTGATCTGCTAAATGAATAAGAACAATGCATAGCACATAACTGTGTATATGAATAAACCAAATGTATAAATGACAAGTGGCCACTCACACTTTCGTTGAAATAAGAATGCCTTGAGAATAAATTTCTTTTTTCAGCATAAATGCTTTTCCAGGAAAAGTTCTTCCACCACTTTTAAACTCTCATGGAACAATTAAAAGGGGTGTGCTCAAAAAGAAAAAAAAAATATAGAATGTCACCACCAGGGGTCCTACGCGTTTCGTCCGTATGTAGGACTTCCTCAGGGACTTCAGTGACCAGAAATGACAGCATACAAATGAACAATGAATGAATGGTTACAACTACATGTCTGTTCGTCCACCCATTGTAAAGCGCTGCGGAATTTGACGGCGCTCTATAAATATACTAATAATTATAATTTGTGCAATGAGATACTCTTTCCACTATACGGCATTCCAAGAAGCAATACATCACAAGTGTCCACAATTTGCCAAGTCTGCATTGCTTTGGACCAGTTTATTCACTTAACACCAGGTTTTATGGAAATAAAAATCCAAAACTGCAAAATTTAGGCACAAAAATCTGTTTAGGAAAAATTGTTCAACTCGCAGCTTGACTGCTTTTGTCTAAATTTTTTACATTTGTTTACAGGTTATCACAATTTGGTGCTTATTAGATAAACCCCCAAATGTACAAATTTAGTGGAGTTCCAAGAGTTAACTAAAGTGTTATTGCAAACACCATGACTACTTCACTGATTTGAAGTCGCCATGATGCATGAAAACTGTATGTGCAGTTCTCTTTATTTATTTATTTTTAATTAGATTTTTTATTATTTTACACGGGGAACCAGGTCTCTAAAGCTTACTAGTAGTGCAACCAAAAGAGTGTTTTAATGACGCACTGTTTGTTTGGAGTAACCCTTTCAATACTAAAATGCCTTCATATTGCCAGAGAGGTGGAGTGTTTGTATCAGAACTACTGGGTTTACAGAGTGAACAGCTGGCTGGCAAGTCAAGGTCCAAGGGTCAAACACTGGGGTTATAAAGTGCCATCATTCAGAAGGAGAAAAAAAACAAAAACAAGTAAATAAAGTCCAATTGCTATTTACCTCAATGTGTAACTTTTCACCTAGTCAGTTGATGTCTGGTAATGATTGGGTGGTGCCAATGGGAGGCTGCCCCCAACCTATTAATTATCGCGGTTTGTTCCTCTTCCAACAACTTCTACACTTTATATACCCATCATGTACACCCACCTGCAGGTAAAGACCGCCCATCGTAGAATGTGATTGGCTTGGCGAGCTGTCTGGATATGATTGGCACAGGAGGGTAGAGACGGAGGCTTTCCTTGATGCACATTGTGGTATAGGGCATCTTACTGAGGTCTTCCCTGGGAATTACAAACCAGTCAATACATCATCAGGACAGTTTAATATTGTATTCTCAACTGTATCTAGTATAATATACGTTTATACCAATCAGTCATAAGAATTCTTCCCAGTTTTCCCATCACACATGAACACAGTATATTTTAACAAAGGATGTACTGTTAACATGCATATTGTGATGGTTAAGAATACTTTTGATTAATGAAAAGAAACAAATATGTTGAAACTATTTCTAACATGCCAGTAGGATCAAGAGATGATTGGGATCCACCCATGCTTAGCATTGTGTTTGCATTTTTCCAGATCTGTGTAAATGACAGCTATAGAGAAATAATCCAGTTTGTCTGGGGTTCTGGGCTCTCCTTTGCTATTCTACCTTAGAATAAACATTGGAAAATTCTCTACCCAAGTTGAGATAAAACAACTTATACACATTAAAGATACAATGTTCTTGTCATTGTGGGAGGAGAGATACAATGAGAAAATAAATTACTAACCAGTCCATAGTGTCTCTTTCTCCTAGGAACGCTCTGATCTCCTCCCGACACTTCTTCTGGTGCTCGGGGTACTTGGCCATGCAGTACAAAATCCAGGAGATCCCACTGGTTGTGGTATCATGTCCCGCAAACATGAATGTGTCCACTTCAGCTCGCAGATCTTCATCTGATAAACTGTTACCTTTTTCATCCTAGAACATAGAATTAATGCAGACTGTCCCAAAATGGCAACTGACAGCTATACATCAAAAAAATCTAATCTTTAATACCTTTTTATTGTAAAAATATAAAATTTTGTATAACTATTAAAGTTACATTTTTATATAAATGCTTACAAAGAGAGACTGGATCACACCAGTAGCGTTTCTAATAAAACGATCACCGAAGCCAAGAGCACAAGTCTAATAATGTATAGTCCATCAGTGTGAGGCATAGGGGCCCACCAGAGCTATGGTAAATAAATTAGTTTCTGTGCTGGGTGAGGATTAGTGTTGGAGTGTGTTGAGGGGCACTTTAAGTGTTTTCTTAGCATATCCAAACAATATGAAACAAAAAAAATCTTGTGTATTTACTTTGTTGGTAGTTAAATAAAACATTATTAAAAATGTATTGAAAACAAGAGTGCAAGCTGTAGATAGTACGATAAGTACAATGCTCAAAAAAATAAAACACAAAAATAACATCCTAGATCTTAATAAATTAAATATTCTTCTGAAATACTTTGTTCTTTACATAGTTGAATGTGCTGACAAAAATCACACAAATCAAATTTTTAAACCCATGGAGGTCTGGATTTGAAGTCACACAAAATTCAAGTGGAAAAACACACTACAGGTTGATCCAACTTTGATGTAATGTCCTTAAAATAAGTCAAAATGAGGCTCAGTAGTGTGTGTGGCCTCTACGTGCCTGTATGACCTCCCTACAATGCCTGTGCGTGCTCCTGATGAGGTGGCGGATGGTCTCCTGAGGGATCTCCTCCCAGACCTGGACTAAAGCATCTGCCAACTCCTGGACAGTTGGTGGTGCAACGTGACGTTGGTGGATGGAGCGAGACATGATGTCCCAGATGTGCTCATTTGGATTCAGGTCTGGGAAAGGGCGGGCCAGTCCATAGCATCAATGCCTTCGTCCAGCAGGAACTGCTGACACACTCCAGCCACATGAGGTCTAGCATTGTCTTGCATTAAGAGGAACCCAGGGCCAACCACACCACCATATGGTCTCACAAGGGGTCTGAGGATCTCATGCACATTATGCAGCAACACCCTGAAGTGATCCCAGCAGATGCTCTCCACTGTTCTCAATATCATCATATTTGAAGACTGTTGGAATCAGTGGTCCATGAGCAGACCTCTCCTAGGTCTCATTCTCCTCAATGAGAGAAGTATTTCTCGGACTTACGGAGCAACATTGTTAGTAGCCAGCCCCCCTCTGAGAAGCAACAAGACATGCGTCTATGCTATGAGAATTTGATGGAGGGCATTGAAAGGAACTTTCTCACAAAAAGAATCGAGACAGGTTCACACACAATCTTTCTGCCTTCAGACGAGAAGTGAACGACTCTGCAGAGACTGCACTGAAAGGGTGAAACATGGTTCTGCAAGGACGTTTTTTGTAATAAAGAATTCCTCTTTTTACCGAGGGAAAGAAACAAATAAACATTTTGTACTTTAACTAGACGGAAGCAGTTAGTGTGCACATTACCTAGGTAAAGTGCAGAAAACTCTTGATTCCGCACTTTAACTGAGCAAATCAGTTAATCTGCAGATTAGTTAATGTGCACATTAACCAATTTCTCACTTTAACTGTAACATATACACAAACAGATTGATACAAAAGGAACATCCAGTAATGATCGGGATAACAGTGTTGTAAGACATCTAGAAAGTTAATATGTGAGTTTTAGAACAGTTGTGTACAAAGTGTAAATAATTAAAACCATCTATCTTGCAGAATAGATTGCTTCCACTAATATTCCCAAACCTAGACCTCTTCTGAATATTGCAGCAGGTAATATGTTTATTTTTAACACAGGTTATAATGTGACTAATTATTACCATATAACTTTACCCAATGCTACCAGGTCACCTGTTAAGTAATTTAAAAACCACAGATTAGCCCATGGCTTAATCTACCACTATTCTTGGCAGTCAGCAGTGGCTTTAATATTTAACTCACCATACGAATAAAACCAAAGACGAAAAAACAACAACAACAACAACAACAACCTCTATAACTATCCCAACCCCCCCCCACCCCAATATCAAACCAAGCCAGCTTAATGAGAAAGAAAGGAGTATGCTTATAAAACCTGCAATATAATTGACCCTCAATAGAGACATGGGGTGAAGGGTAGCTGCGTAACATGTACATGTGATACAAACCCCCCTCCCAAACATTGCAAAGGATCCTCTCACTTCAATATGCCAAAATAAATGAGATACCCACCAATCCAAGGAATCAGGAACCTATAACCAGTAGAGGTTTTGGGATCTGTAAAATTGGATGCAAAACTAATGGTTAATGCCTTCCAGTAGATAAGTCACAAAATAGAACAGCCAGTTGTAACAGAGTAATAATGAAATGGTTATAAAATTAGTAAAGCATTCTACTATTGAAAATAAGTACATTTTTACATCCCGTCCAGAGATGAAGGACTGCCTTTTACATTTAGAGACCTTTGGCAGGTTATGGGTTCTTGGTAATTAAAGAGAGGTGACAATATGCCAAAATTGGTTCAGTTATCCACATCTTCACGGTTTATTCAACAATAACCAAAATTGAGCTAGAATCGAACTGCAAAATGTCAGCAAAAATATTCACACGCACTTTGCATCCACGACACACACACTGAATAACATAATGGATGTCTACAAGGCTTTTTATGGGGAGGGGTGCAGCTAAATATTATACTTGGACTCAGGAAGCCCAATGCCTTTGGCCGGACCTGGATGAAGGTCTCTTTACTCTCCATCACACAGAGAATACATCATCTATGGGCGAATGTTCTTTGAGGTTTGATTAAATTCAGCATTTAGGGAGAGGGAGGGCCATACCATTAGATGTGCCTGGACGTACCAATTGCCACATGTGTATTTGCAAAGATTGTTGTGCAGAGATGAGCTTTAAATTAGTACCTACCTGATCTTCCAAGCACAACCTTGGCATATTCTGGGTTTGTGACGGTCAGGTGACCAAACAGTTTACCAACCCACATAGGGAAAGCATCTGGATATTGATTCATCCAAGCGACTAACTTATCCAGATCCTTGCCATCGCGGTGAAACTGAGAAAAAAAATAAAATAAACCATTATATCCACCGAATTAAACTGATATAATAAGCACCATAACCACTGCATCTCTGTAGCGTTTGTGTTGCTCAGAGTATCTTGGACCCAGCCCTCACATAGGAACGGTTTGTTATAAACCGGAGTTGTTCACCAAGTTCCCCCATCTTTAGCTGCGGCACAACGAGGAATTACCCATTCTGCATTACCAAAGTCAGTTTTTTCAGCCTGGACGGCGGTTATTGGCTGAGTGTGCTGGGTTCAGATTCGACTAATAATGACATTGATAATACACTATACATTATTAATGCTGAAGAAATTGCGAGTTACAGCCACCTAAATGGACTAACATTAGTGATATTCAGTTTTAAGGCTATTCTGACATTTAGAAAGTAAAATGTATCCTCCACTGAATATTTGGGTCAGATTTCTAACTTAAGGGACTCTCCAGTGCCAGGAAAAAAAATCTGTTTTCCTGGCACTGCAGGTCCCCTCTCCCTCCCACCACCCAAACCCCTTCAGTGACTTACCTGAGACCCCCACCGATGTCCCTCAGTGGTGGTTTCGGTTCGCCACCGCTCATCCCCTTCATCACGTCAGCCGGCGGGGGGAGACTGATCCCGCCCGCTGAGACCTAATGCGCACGCGCGGCAATGCCACACATGCGCAGGGCTGGCGCTACCTGTTAAGCGGACTAGGCAGCCGCCTAGGGC
>OW240919.1:15749768-15798158 GCA_933207985.1 Pelobates cultripes | reverse complement strand
AGCAATTCCTAAATTAGTTACAATTGTGTTCAATTTCAAATTACCATTGAAGTTCTGACACTTGGTCCTATTTTAAACAAGTATATTTACTTTAGTTTTTTGTTTTTAAATCACATTTTTTTTTACACATTCACTACATTTACATATTTTTTTCTGTGTGATTAAGGGATTTAATAAAGTTTGGGTTTTTTAATCAAGGCACTTAGCCTAATACCTGTTCAGTTAATTCAAACAAAGGGTAATTGGTCTTGTTTTTTTGCAAGCCTACTCTAATCTTTCTCTGCATCTTTATTTTGGTTCAGTTATGCCATAATTATCCTACAACCAATACATACTTGGTGTCAGATTTTTCTCTCGCTAAGTCTGTCTATACAAGTGTATATAATACCTTAAATAATCATTTGTGATGAATTTGATTTCTCGATTCCCATTATCTGTTTTTAAATGAGCAGTTTGTTTACTTGTTACTGTGACAAGCAGTTTGAAACAATTGATCCCATGACTGTTCGTAGTCATGTGATCTTTGTAATTATACGTGGTGCGTATTTTGAAAAGGTTATATATTTAACAATCCAGTCAACTTAAAATTTTAAAGTTTGTTATTTTTTCATCGTAGTAGTTCATTCCTCATACTTTTGCAAAGCTTCCAACAGTCAGAATTCAGTCCAGACTGGACCTACACTGGGATGTACATCTATATTTTCTGGCTATCCAGTTGGCTGTTTTGATTTCTTACATTTCTGCTATGCACATTGGCATAACCCCATTTACAGTTATGTAAAAGATCTTCTATGCTCTCCTGATGCAGAATGGGTGCTACCATTAGGAAGATGATAACTCGAAAGATTTAAATACAAATGAAAAGAGTAAGCGGTTAAGAGATGATGTTTACTCAAAGTGACCAATTAGCAGAGGAGTCCATTTTTTGGACCACTCCCGGCTGACAACCTAAGCCATCAGGACCAAAAATATGTCAATAACACATTCAATGTACTACCAGCGGCATCTGATTGACAGGATGCCAATCTATACACTGTAATAATAACAAATTCTATCTTAGACTGGTTTTAACTGGCTCTGATGAACCCTTTATCTGAAAATATTTTGGGATGGTAGAGTTTTAATTTACAACAGTTTTTTTTTTTTAACGCATGGAACCTCATTTTACAACTGGCAGTACTCAATCCTGCGTTTCCATTCAGTTGTTCTAACTTCTGACTACTCTAGAGGACAATAGTATTTATTTGCCATATTGTTCAACATACCCTAAGCCATCTTTTCTATTACGTTGTAACAGTGTGTCTTTTTACACTTTTATTTAACTAGCGTTATAAGCCTTCTTATCCTCTTCTTTTTATTTGTACTGCAATTGCATGTCATTGTCAAATATAAACTACTAATCCCCACGAGTGGAGTCTGAAATACAAGAGGGCCCATTCTATTATTGACAAACGTGTTGCTATATGGCAGTAATAATACTTTAAAGAATTTATTAGGCCTGAGGTAGTGGGGAGTCCGTGAGTGTGCACCGGCTACTGCCTCATTTTTGGCTTGCTTTTTTCAGATACACATGGATTCCATTTTTGGAGCGTAGAACAAGCTGGGGCACTATCAGAGGCGGGTTAGATAGATCTGGTAAAAGCTCGAAACGGTTCAAGGTTAATGCCACAGACACTTTCATTTCATTCATAGCGAAGTTCTGTCCAATGCAGTTCCTGAGATAACAGATAGGGAAGAATATGTCAATTTTTATTATTTTCTTTGGACCTTTACACACAAGAAAGAAAACCAACACTGGATAATTACCTACAAAGATTACTATGCATTGTTGTCTAAAAATATTTGCACACATTTTACTTTTTTATATCTTCAAAATAAAACTGTCACCTAACTTTCACAGTTCACTCAACTTGTGTGAGATGCCTGACGTGTCCGTTTAATAATATAGACCCACCCAGTATAACTAACTGTAACCTAACCTACACAGTGCACCTAACTTGTATGGGAGCCTGGAGTATCCCTTTAATAATATAAACCCACCCAGTATAACTGTAACCTAACCTACACAGTGCACCTAACGTGTGTGGGAGCCTGGAGTGTCCCTTTATTAATATAAACCCACCCAGTATAACTAACTGTAACCTAACCTACACAGTGCATCTAACGTGTGTGGGAGCCTGGAGTGTCCCTTTAATAATATAAACCCACCCAGTATAACTAACTGTAACCTAACCTACACAGTGCACCTAACGTGTGTGGGAGCCTGGAGTGTCCTTTAATAATATAAACCCACCCAGTATAACTAACTGTAACCTAACCTACACAGTGCATCTAACGTGTGTGGGAGCCTGGAGTGTCCCTTTAATAATATAAACCCACCCAGTATAACTAACTGTAACCTAACCTACACAGTGCATCTAATGTTTGTGGGAGCCTGGAGTGTCCCTTTAATAATATAAACCCACCCAGTATAACTAACTGTAATCTAACCTACACAGTGCACCTAATGTGTGTGGGAGCCTGGAGTGTCCCTTTAATAATATAAACCCACCAGCATAACTAACTGTAACCTAACCCACACAGTGCATCTAACGTGTGTGGGAGCCTGGAGTGTCCCTTTAATAATATAAACCCACCAAGTATAACTAACTGTAACCTAACCTACACAGTGCATCTAACGTGTGTGGGAGCCTGGAGTGTCCCTTTAATAATATAAACCCACCCGGTATAACTAACTGTAACCTAACCTACACAGTGCATCTAGCGTGTGTGGGAGCCTGGAGTGTCTCTTTAATAATATAAACCCACCCAGTATAACTAACTGTAACCTAACCTACACAGTGCATCTAACGTGTGTGGGAGCCTGGAGTATCCCTTTAATAATATAAACCCACCCAGTATAACTAACTGTAACCTAACCTACACAGTGCACCTAACGTGTGTGGGAGCCTGGAGTGTCCCTTTAATAATATAAACCCACCCAGTATAACTAACTGTAACCTAACCTGCACAGTGCATCTAACGTGTGTGGGAGCCTGGAGTGTCCCTTTAATAATATAAACCCACCCAGTATAACTAACTGTAACCTAACCTACACATTGATCCAACTTATGTGATAGCCTGGAGTGTTCCTTTAACTTTATGATTGGTAGTTCCACAGTTTAATGAGACAGCGCATACATTAGAATGTATACAATCTCAATGTATCTTCGTCTCCAATTTGCAAAGATTTTACATAAGTGTTATCTAGAAAATCCTCTGGAAGAATATTCCAACAAGATATTAGTGAAAACAAAAAATATACCTTGATCCTGCTGCAAAGGGGATATAAGCATGTGAGTGTTTATTAGAATTTTCAGGAGAAAACCGTAGAGGATCAAATACCTGGAACAAATAAAGAAAATATTAATACTGGGAAAATGTATTAATAATTCAACTCAACTTCACAAAAACAGCTTGGATATCATGACAAACAGGTACCTCTGGGTCCTTCCACACACTGGTGTTCCGGTGGATGCAATACATATTTAAAGTAACTACAGCGCCTGAAACACACAAATTAGTTTTATTAAAGTTAAACATGACAGGTGTCTGGTCAATCTGGTCAGTGGTCCTTTTTATATCAAAACTCATGTTTTGTGTAAAAAAAAAAAATTAAAAAGCGGGGTTACGGTCTCACCTGAAGAGGGGATGAACTGACAATCCAGCCCCCAGCCTTCGGGATCATTCAGGGAACACTGCTGAAGTGCTCCATGCATGGTTCTAGTGTCCGTTGCACAGCACAAGTGTGTC
This sequence comes from Pelobates cultripes, assembly GCA_933207985.1. Taxonomy (NCBI): domain Eukaryota; kingdom Metazoa; phylum Chordata; class Amphibia; order Anura; family Pelobatidae; genus Pelobates; species Pelobates cultripes. Next base: position 15,794,366 of record OW240919.1, on the reverse strand, counting down.
CAATGATTCGCTTGTGCTGCCCAGGAACAGTTTCCCATATGTTTCACTTAAACATACTCACTGACAGAAAGACATGCACTCTCACATTCACTGACAGACACACACATCCACCAACAGACACACTAACTGACACAAGCATTGACTGACAGATACACATACACACTCACTGAGAAATCACATACACACTCACTGACAGAAGCACACTCACTCAGTGTCAGACACACACTGTGACACACACATACTCACTGACAGACATACACATTCACTAACAGACATACACACTCTTTGAAACACACGCTCACTAACAGACACACACTCTCACTAACAGACACAGACACACACACACACTAACACACTCACTAACAGACACACAATCTCACTAACAGACACAGACACACTAGCACACTCACCAACAGACAACCACACTCTCACTAACAGACACACACTCTCACTTACAGACACACACACTCACTAACAGACACACACACACACACACACTCTCACTAACAGACACACACTGACAATCACTAACAGACACACTCTTACTAACAGAGAAACACACACTCTCACTGTCAGACACACACTAACACCTACTAACAGACACACACATACTAACTCTCTCACTAAAAGTTTTTTTTTTATTTGCTTAAATTTTTTAGGTGTTTTGGTGAATTTGTCGCAATGCATGTGGTGGGCGGTCGGAAGTGCAGGCACGCAGTTCAGGCGGACAGTGAGGGAGCTCTGATCTTCCTGCTCAGTTCCCTTGCGTGCCTCTTAGTGATGCCAATGCCGGAGTGACATCATATTCCGGCTCTGGCATCACAGCGGTGCGCGTGAGGTTGCTGAGCGGGGTAGTGCTCAGGGGAGAGTGCTCCCTCGCATGTTCCCCAGGACAAGAGGCTGACATGGCATTTCCCGGGCCATTTGGGGGGTAGCTTTTCTTGTCGCCCCCCTGAAAGTGCCGCCCAAGGCAAATGCCCTGTCAGCTTCAAGGTAAATACACTGCTGACGGGAAAGATACATAGAAACATAGAAAAATAGAATGTGACAGCAGATAAGAACCATTCGGCCCATCTAGTCTGCCCAATTTTCTAAATACTTTCATTAGTCCCTGGCCTGATCTTATAGTTAGGATAGCCTTATGCCTATCCCACGCATGCTTAAACTCCTTTACTGTGTTAACCTCTACCACTTCAGCTGGAAGGCTATTCCATGCATCCACTACCCTCTCAGTAAAGTAATACTTCCTGATATAGGAGTGAATAGTATCTCTAATAGACCTACTAGCATTACAGCAACACAATGATTTTAATACATTATAAATACCCTATTTTAGAAATATTTGCTCAAATACAGATATTCTTTTTACATTCTGTTGCAATTTTTAGTAAATTTTACTACTAGCAATGCGCATTGGATATTTTTTTATATCTATATTTGTCATTGTTACTGTACATGAGAAAAATTTACTCTGTGTGACATACTTTTATGTTTGACAAAACAGGAATCTATAGAAAAACGGTTTTATCATATATGTGGATAAAGTAACTCTGCACCACATGTTTCAAATAAATGTTATGGTAATATTTTTTCACACAAAACTTGTTTGATATTGAAGTGGTTAACAAACTATTCTTTCTTAGCTCCCCCAGCAGTTTCAAGTGTCAGTATCTTTGCTTATTTACACTCTTCCTTACCTTTATACACATTTAGACTGACCTGATCTTTACCCCACAGTGCAATTTATCTAATACAGGTAACTGATTGACGACTCACATTGTGCAAGTGATTCTTTGCATGGAATCTAGGAATTGGAAGCAGATACGAATTCAGTCTGCTATTAGAGCTCCACAGAATTAATACTCCCAGTAATGTGTCTGAGTGTATAACAGAGTTCTACAGCAATAATACTCCCAGTAATGTGTCTGAGTGTATAACAGAGCTCCACAGCAATAATACCCCAGTAATGTGTCTGAGTGTATAACAGAGCTCCACAGCAATAATACTCCCAGTAATGTGTCTGAGTGTATAACAGAGCTCCACAGCAATAATACTCCCAGTAATGTGTCTGAGTGTATAACAGAGCTCCACAGCGATAATACTCCCAGTAATGTGTCCGAGTGTATAACAGAGCTCCACAGCAATAATACTCCCAGTAATGTGTCTGAGTGTATAACAGAGCTCCACAGCAATAATACTCCCAGTAATGTGTCTGTGTGTATAACAGAGCTCCACAGCAATAATACTCCCAGTAATGTGTCTGAGTGTAACAGAGCCCCACAGCAATAATACTCCCAGTAATGTGTCTGAGTGTATAACAGAGCTCCACAGCAATAATACTCCCAGTAATGTGTATGTGTGTATAACAGAGCTCCACAGCAATAATACTCCCAGTAATGTGTCTGAGTGTATAACAGAGCTCCACAGCAATAATACTCCCAGTAATGTGTCTGAGTGTATAACAGAGCCCCACAGTAATAATACTCCCAGTAATGTGTCTGAGTGTATAACAGAGCTCCACAGCATTAATACTCCCAGTAATGTGTCTGAGTGTATAACAGAGCTCCACAGCAATAATGCTCCCTGTAATGTTTCTGAGTGTATAACAGAGCTCCACAGCAATAATACTCCCAGTAACGTGTCTGACTGTATAACAGAGCTCCACAGCAATAATACTCCCAGTAATGTGTCTGAGTGTATAACAGAGCTCCACAGCAATAATAGTCCCAGTAATGTGTCTGAGTGTATAACAGAGCTCCACAACAATAATGCTCCCAGTAATGTGTCTGAGAGTATAACAGAGCTCCACAACAATAATGCTCCCAGTAATGTGTCTGAGTGTATAACAGAGCTCCACAGCAATAATACTCCCAGTAATGTGTCTGAGTGTATAACAGAGCTCCACAGCAATAATACTCCCAGTAATGTGTCTGAGTGTATAACAGAGCTCCACAGCAATAATACTCCCAGTAATGTCTGAGTGTATAACAGAGCTCCACAGCAATAATACTCCCAGTAATGTGTCTGAGTGTATAACAGAGCTCCACAGCAATAATACTCCCAGTAATGTGTCTGAGTGTATAACAGAGCTCCACAGCAATAATACTCCCAGTAATGTGTCGGAGTGTATAACAGAGCTCCACAGCAATAATACTCCCAGTAATGTGTCTGAGTGTATAACAGAGCTCCACAGCAATAATACTGCCAGTAATGTGTCTGAGTGTATAACAGAGCTCCACAGCAATAATACTCCCAGTAATGTGTCTGAGTGTATAACAGAGCTCCACAGCAATAATACTCCCAGTAATGTGTCTGAGTGTATAACAGAGCTCCACAACAATAATGCTCCCAGTAATGTGTCTGAGAGTATAACAGAGCTCCACAACAATAATGCTCCCAGTAATGTGTCTGAGTGTATAACAGAGCTCCACAGCAATAATACTCCCAGTAATGTGTCTGAGTGTATAACAGAGCTCCACAGCAATAATACTCCCAGTAATGTGTCTGAGTGTATAACAGAGCTCCACAGCAATAATACTGCCAGTAATGTGTCTGACTGTATAACAGAGCTCCACAGCAATAATACTCCCAGTAATGTGTCTTTAAACTACAATAAATGTGTTTAGAAATCAGTCTGTGTAAATAAGATACATTGTTTTCCTTCTAAATTACATTTTAGTTGCATAAATTGTTATTAGTAAGTCACCTAAATTTTCTCAGAACAGCCCCGCTCCAAGCCGCCGCTCCACTCACGCACACCCCTATAGTTATATGTCCCCCCTTTGTCCATATGAAATGTTGGGAAGTATGTGTTTACACAGTAACTTCCTGTGCTCAAGTCTTAAAACACCAATCATTTACACCCACCTGCGGGTAAGGACCGCCCATCGTAGAATGTGATTGGTTTGTCAAGCTCTCTGGATATGACAGGAACAGGAGGATATAAACGGAGGCTCTCCTTGATGCACATGGTGGTATAAGACATTTTGCTCAGGTCGTCCCTGGGAATTGGAAATCAATGAACATATCATTCTTAATTAGAAAGGGTTTTTTTTGTGCCATAAAATATGAAGCACATTCATTTGTTTATTTACTCAGTCAGGAGCTAACATGAGAATTATTCATGTTAGGCCAAAATAATCAAGCTGAACCGAACAGTTTGTTTGCTTTATCATTTACCAAACTTGTAATCTAGATAATTCCTTACAATTAATGGTGCCATGAAAAAAAAGTCACCCTGTACAGCCAGGTTCCATTTTAAAGGATTTTATTTGGTAAACTAATAAAATATGAGTGAATATAAAGACTAAAAAGAAAAACAAGTAAGAGAAAAACACAGGTAGATTAAACCATGGTAAATGGTGAGTGCCAGCAGGGGAAATCTATATATTTATTTCTATTTCTGGTGGAGTGCATAGGTGGTCTAAGAAAGTAGAGTGCGTATCCTTAAACGTACCATTCCATTGTATCTCTCTTCCCTAAGATCTCTCTGATCTCTTCCCTGCACTTCTGTTGGTGCTCTGGGTATTTAGCCATACAGTATAAGATCCAGGAGATCCCACTAGCTGTGGTATCATGTCCCTCAAACATGAAGGTGTCCACCTCGGCTCGCAAGTCCTCATCTGACAAACCCTGGCCTTTTTCATCCTGGAATACACAAATAAAGATGTTTGGAAGAAATTGCAATTAAAATATGCATATTTGGCTAACTTAGCAATATGAATAAAGAGATGTTCCTGCATATACTGGAAATATATATCTCTATTTACCTTATTCTGTATCATTTATGGAGGTGAATAATTTATTTTCCTCTACAGAGCGTACAACTCTGTTCGCAATCAGCAGAAAAGAAGCCATAAATAAATGGATATTCAGTAAGTGATAGCACTTCAATTTCTCATATCCAGACTCAAATTGAGGCTCCTTCTCAATGCCAAGCAGAAATGTAGTCTTTATAATCTAATGTTGATGGGTCTAATCTGCTATACTGTCCATTGTTAACCTTATCTCAATGCTACTGTTGTGTCACTGTGTAGAGCCCAGAACATTTTGGCCAAAATAGTCAAGCTGAATGCGTAGTTCAGTTGAAAAACTTTGAATTTGAAATTTAGGGAATACAACTACTAACAAGAAACACTAAAAACTTCAATTCAATATATTCCTACTGTTGGAATTCAGCCCAAATAAACACATCACTTTTTTTTTTTTTTAATGGGAAGAGGTAAATATATTTTTCTAAAATCTTATGCATTTCCATACACTTAATAATCATGTACAATAATAAACTTTATGAATCACAGTAACCAGTAAATATTTTTAGACATCATCAATATATCTGAAAAACGGGATGTCATCTTTTGAATTATTTCCACCACTGAGATACTCCACCCATTTGTTGGAGGTGATTATGGTCGCACAGATAGAGGATTAGAAATATAGCTTCATTCAGATATCTAAGGTATTGTGGTTTTTTGTCTTATTATTATTATTATTATAATTATTTATAAAACGTTAACAAATTCAGCAGGGCTGTCCAATGGGTATTAATCCCTTGTCATACATTACATCAACTATGTCTAAATCTCATCGATTTAAAGATTTTGGCCAATTTTTTTTAAAAAATTCTTTATTGTGGTTGTGCATGAGAAGTAACATCATATTGGCAGTCTTGACAGCATAACAAGAGGAGAGAACAATTTTCAGTATTCAAGACAGGTAATCTGCACATATTTAATTTTTTTTACAATTCAAGCTGAATTGAAAGAGGTATGCAAAGACAGGCTTATAGTTATGTATAACAGTCTATGATATACGAGACAATTTGATTATGACAATTTTAATTACACTTTTTCAAAATAGTTTTAGTAATATTGACCCTAGTAGTTTTTTTTATCCCTACTGATCACTGAAAACACAGGAACATCTTTATAAAAAGAAAACTTTTACTTAAAGGGTTACTCCAAGCTGCAAAACAACTGCACCCCTCTGCAATAGTTATGCTGTGAGGAGTACTCTGTTGCCATTCCCCAGTAATGAGACAAACTCATTTGAATCAATTTGCCCACTTACCCGAGTCTCGCTGGGCACCAAAGAATCTCTAATTGTCAGTGACATATATCGGACTTCTGCAGAGCTGATGAATGTGTTGGTCATTCATTGGTTAAGCAGGTCAGCAGTGCTTTTTCAGCCAAGGAATGACACTCTGTGCATAGAACTATAGAAATACTTGACGTAAGCCAGCCCGGAATTCTTGTTCTGGGCTAGCTAATGACATCCCAATGACACTGCTGGTGGTGGCGTTACACTCTGTGCAACGTTTCATAACAAAATCCACACACAGACACCAGATAACATGAACATTTCAAAACATTAAAGTTGTTATGGTGCTCGGAGGAACCCTTTAACGGTGATATATTGTTGCTATTACCTTAGCACAGAGCAGGATGTCCAGGAAATCGGGGTGTCTCTTCTGCTTCACTTTATCCATTTCTTCTCTGTTTTCCAAGAGTTTTTTTCTCTGTGCAATTACATTATCTGTCTCGCAATGATACGTATGATAAATTTTAAAACCAATATTTAAAAAACAAAAACAAACTGATATTTAATGTATACAGAATGTACTTTGTTAAACAGGTTGTATCTCTTTTCATGCAAACTATCAAGACAGAAATTAAATGAATGTGTCAAGCATGTTAAATTCTGGTTTTGCAGGCAGTAGTATGACAGTCTAGATCTCATGGCTGGTATCTCTGAGCTTGAATCCTTGTAATTTGGTGTTCCTGGGTATTATTAGGATTAATGATAACCTGGTCAATAGGAAGGCTCGAATTGCCTGGATGCTTTCAGAGGCAGTCTGAGCATTACGGAACAGGATACTCTGGGAACAGGGCTTAGAAGGATAAAATTGCTAACTTAATAAAATGCAAACCCCAATTCTTTTTAAGATAATCAGTAACATATAAAAAAAAAATCTATCTCTATGTCATGTTTTAATTTTGTATAGTCCTGCCACATATTATTGATCTTTTGTAAAACACAAAAGACAAAACAAAAAAAAATACGTTTTTTTAAAGCATATGTTACATATTTTAAAATGTGTAGGTTTTAAATTTAGATGTTTTACAGCAAAGTTTGATTTCTCTTTAAGAGACTCAAACAATAAGATGCATATAATGAATTAAAATGTACACATAATTTCTGAGGACAGAAAACATCCCACAGTTTAAAGGAAGGACAACATTTTTTCATAGACAAATAAGACACCTGCATGGGGACAAAGTATAACGAGAAACTTATGGCTTACCTTGAGGGACTGTGGCAAACCTAGCCACTTGGACATTATTTTTGTACTGTCGCTTTAAGGGTTGCCGGGATGGGGGTCCTTGTGGGTGTTAGAACATGTACTGTAATACAATGTTAATGCTGTATCTCCTGCCTGCGCTATCTGCCGACCGCAGATAGCTAATTCCTTTCGTTTCACGAACGGCACCTTTGCGGGCCGTTCGGGAAACGAACAACATATCATTTTATAGCCCACACACTTAGAGGCGTGTGGCACCTATTAACCGATTGCAACAATGTTGCAATCGGTAATTGGAGGCTCTCCTGGGTGGCCGTCGTTCGACTACCGACCATGCGGCGGTCGGCCATCTTGGATCCTTTGTTCCCTCAGCGGTGTTAGGTCGTCGAGCGCATGGTACCAAAAACGGCTACTCGACGGCACGAACACCGCTGAGCCTCCAGGACGTTCGGGAGTTTCAGGCCGTTCGGTATTTTATTCCCTGGAAGGCAATCGGTTCTTTTAATATGTTTTGTAATGAATGTGTTTTTCGTGCGGCGTTCGGTTATTTTAGCTGGGATCTGAGCGGTAATCTCACGAATGATGCGCCCAGACCCCAGCTATCTACCGAAGATCCATTCGTTTAAATAGACTGCATATTCATGAAGTTATGTATTTTTATACGAATTGTAAGCTCTGCTGCACGGAGGGATAATCCACTTAACGGTATATTCCAGTGGGAGGATCCCTCTCGTGCAGCAGTGCCTGATGGGAAAAATGTCTTGCTTTGTAAGTTCCCCATGTAGTCCCCTCTGGGAATGTCCCTGGGAGGGGACTCAGGAAACCCCTTGCATGGGGACTTGTATAAATTGTGGAGCTGAATTAAAAGATCTCAGTTGACTCCCAGCCTATGTGTCGTCTAGTTCTTGGGAAGGAAGGGTTACTACAGTGCTGTCTGGATTATTGTATGCTGATTCCCTGGATTATCCTTTGTTGTTCCTGTTACCCAACGGAGATATCGTGGATTATACTGCCTCTCCGTTACAGGGACCTTATCTCCAACCAAGAAGTGTCAATACAAAAAATGGTGAAAATGAATACTCTCTCTATTTTTTCCAGATGGCATGTTTGTTGTGAACATTTTATTTCAATTCAATGATTATGAGAAGAAGAAATGCCGTGAGCCTACCTGTGTGCTGGTGGGCAATCTTACAGGCTTTGCGGAAACGAAAGCCATGTGGACTCAGATAATAAATTAGGTCACTGTGATAGGGAAATGTTCGGGTTCTGTGATGGGTCAGAAAGGAGAGGTCATATACAGCACGGATGTAGGTGTCATCTCTGCAAAGGTAAGATGCAGAACATAGATTAATATTTAGAGCTGGAGTAGGCAGGAAGATGTCAAGGTGATGAACATGCTTGGAGAATGTAATGAGATAAAATGAATGGGTTTGGAGGTCATTTTGTGCAACAAAGCTAATGGTACTAATGAGAGTCAAGGAAGATGTCTGTGAATAGCTCGGTTTTAAGAGTTTACAAAAATAACTGAGGTAGATGGCTCATTGTATGGAAACATGAGAAATCTTAAGATAATGGGGTGAAATAAAGATTATTAGGGATGCAAGTAGAGAGAAGGAGTCTCTCCAGGCTCTAAATAAGTTCTTGAGAAGTATGAAACACCTAAGGCATGTGGTGTCCTCAGGTCAAGATATTTTAAAATTTTCATGTGCAATATTTCTCTATATCCATTTTTTTTGATTATTTATTTTTGATTCTCAATAAAAGAAAGCATTTTATCATTGAAGTTCTGTTGGTTGTCAAATGTTCTATGTTCCCCCATGTGTTGTACAGGTTGATACACTGATCTCAGATCATTATCTATTGGAGTTTAGCCCTTAGCTGGTAAGTAGTGATGTCCGAACGGTTCGCCGAAAGGTTAATTTGCGGTAAACTTTGACCCTGTACCTCACAGTCAGCAGACACATTCCAGCCAATCAGCAGCAGACCCTCCCTCCCAGACCCTCCCACCTCCTGGACAGCTCACTAAGAATGCAGCTTCACAATGAATGTAAAAAGGATGCTGTTCAGGAGGTGGGAGGGTCTGGGAGGGAGGGTCAGCTGCTGATTGGCTGGAATGTGTCTGCTGACTGTGAGGTACAGGGTCAAAGTTTACCGCATTTGTTCGCCGTCCGCGGCAAACCATTCGGCGAACCATTTGGGACATCACTATTGGTAAGGTGAGTACACCGTATCTTTAGTTTTACTTATAAAATTATTTTAACTTACACTAGCTAACTTACCCTCCCTGTATCATAGTTTTAAAACACCTCAAACCCTAAATGTTGTCCTCTTTCCAGAACACCAATACAACCAATGGCAAATTAAAATCACATGTCCATCCTGTCAATACCATTTTCTAATTCATATCATTTCCCCATCATTGTTTTGTTTCTGACTTACTGTTATAAGAAAAGGTTGTATTAATCTCTCTATCCTCATGATAACCATTTTTCACGTTTATGTATTTGGGCTGAGTTACAGTTTCATAGACCGTTTTAACACTTTATATGTCAGAGAAGAGAATAAGGGATGTTCACATCAAGTAGATCATTTATCTTTCAAAGTACATTCAGGTAGAGGTTTCCTATAGACTATAGACAACCAGGTTTAAACACAAAACAGAGAGAAAGACCTTAGTTAGTATTAATACAGTATTTTTATTTTATTTATAGAGAATGATCACTCATCAACTTTAGTGGAAACAGTTCAGGAGGTTTTTTTTTTTTCAAGTAATGACTTTCCTTGTTTTAATATTTTTGGATAAACTTTTAAAATGATTTTTTCAAAAGATTCAAATAGAAAAATGTATACATAAAAAAAATATATATATCAAAACAATATCAAAACACTAAAATGCTTTTCAACATATTAAATCATTTAAAAGTTTATGTAAAAATATTAAATCATTGTAAAAGCTTATCCAAAATGATATGCTGATCAAGACTATAGACTATGGAGTAGATACTGATTCCAATGAAGTTAGTTTTCAGGAATTCCTTCTAAATTCTAAATCATGGATGCTAATTTACTATCTCTGGTCTATTGTAGCTAATGAACACCATGGTGTTCTTTTAACATTCTTAGAATGTTAATAATGACTATATTGCTGGACGTTTTGGATAGATGAGCGGACTCACTTGTCAGTCTGGCAGTTGCTCTTGTAGCTAAAGGCACATTTCATGATGCTGTCTAGCGCCATCAAGCTCACGTGCTGAAATAACTCCACAGACTGGCCCTTACTGCAAAGAGGCTCCCAGTTGCCCTAGAACAAAATTGCAATAATAAAGGATATAATGCACAATAATAAACTGATGGGGAAGCAGTGAGCAATATCTCAATCACAACTCCTGAATTCTATGAAGCATTGCGCACACGTTATAGAATTCGACAGCGGAAAATACATTAATTGTATATGTGGGGTATATGCCAGTGATGTCACACAGCAGAATTAATTGTAAACCAGCAAGACTTTCGTTTGTTTGCAGATGTAGTGACACGAAGTAGAGACAGAAGGTGGTACATTAGATAAGCTAACCCATTATTAATTAATACCCCTTGAATTTTACGATTCAAATTTTGAAAAGAGTTCCTTCCTTTCCATATCACTTGATCAGCCTAGAAGTGTGGATCTTTGTCATTAATTTTGATTTCAACACATATTGCAGACCTTCTGAAATATGTTACAATGTGTATTCGTCACCTACCAGCATGATATTTGTAGAATCAGAGATCAATTTGATATAAGGTTTTAATACATCATAGTGAAACCCTGATGTGAGAAGCCTGCGATGCTGGAACCAAGTCTCTCCAGACAAAACCAGCAGCCCGTTCCCTGCAACAAATAACAGATAACAATTTATATTGGTTTTTACATTGTATTTTCCGTGTTTAATGACTAGGATAATTCTTTACCAAATGCAGTTATATCTATATGTAACTAGAAAACGTTTTTCTATGACCTCATTGTAACGGAGCTGCAATAATAAAATCCGAAATCTCCACTGGTGTTCTCAGAAGCTGTAAAAGAAGTACCGTTTAGCAGATATATCCCAAACCCCCAGTAACCAGACGACACACAATTCTGGGAGTCAACTGGTTTATTCAGAGCCACACACGGCCTTTTATGCAAAAGCCCCTACAAGCTTCCCATACAAGTTAACAGGGTAATCCTTTCCATGATCCTCTGTGCCTGAGAGATAATTACCTGGAAAAAAAACATAATGAAATTATCTCTCAGGTACAGAAAAATCTACAATTTTTATGACACCCAAAACACACTGTGATAAAGTGAAGGCAGATAGGCCTTTTAACCCCAGGGGAAGTACGTGTAGTTTGTGTGTTGCACAACACAAAGCTTTATTTAGTTATGGGCCCCTGGGGTGGAGCATTTGGAGAGAAGGGTGGGCCAGTGCTCCACTCCACAGTTTAGTGGTTTTCTGGGGAGACATAGATCCAGGCCAGGGTTTTTTGGATTGTCTCCAACCCACTGCTCAGCTGCAGTTAATGAGCTATTGCAGTGGGAATAAACTCCTCCCGGCTAGGCAGGTAGGAGAGGGATTGCTGGCTTCCTCCCAGGAAGCAGGTAGGAGAGAGAGCTGTTCTCTCCAGATAGAGTCAAGGAGACTAAGCACTGGGAGTGCAGAAAGGAAGCAGTCAGGGCAAGGCTGGCTTGGAGCACTGGGAGTGCAGAAAGGAAAGCAGTCAGGGCAAGGCTGGCTTGGAGCACTGGGAGTGCAGAAAGGAAAGCAGTCAGGGCAAGGCTGGCTTGGAGCACTGGGAGTGCAGGAAAGGAACGCAACAGGCTAGCCAGCAGAGTGTTGCTAACTAATAAGGTTGGTGCCATATGTTTTGTTAGTTTAACCCTGATAGAGAGGGACATTCAAAGTTAGTTAGTGCTCAGACCGAGCTAGGTTTTTGTTTATAGGGTTTTGTGTTTCATTTATGTTTTAATTTACTGCTGTATCCTGTGTGGATTTGCAAATAAAGTGCCTGAGTATATGCAATTACAAGGACTGTGCATGTTTTTACCCTAGAGGGCCGTGCTACCTGCAAACAAGGATCACAACACATAAAACAACCATGTACACCCTCAAGTATATCCCCAGAAAGCCGGGATCGGAATGCACAACATATCCAAAAAGCGCTCAGATCCCATGAAAACAGCCAAAATGCGACCGGGGTAAAGTTTTGACCGACTGCACATGTAGTTCAATAGAATCTGGGGTAGTCTCTTTCGGGAACATGAAAATGCACAAAATACCAAATGGATGCTTTCACCCGTATGCTAATTGTGTGCCCCTCATTCGTAGGAATGATTCCACTGAACAGTGTTCTTTTCAGATGTATAGAAATGAATGCAGGCGGAGATGGAAGTTCAGCGGTGTTTGCGAGGTTGAGTGTCCAATTTTAGTTCCATGCACTCGACGACCAAACACCGCTGTCTGCATTCGCCAAAACAAGATGGCCAACACCACGTGTTCGCACATACAAACGTTGGCCACCCAGCCGACCATTTAAAACACTGAGGTGTGAACCTTTATGGAAGTGTTAACAGGGGTGATGCAGGTTAACAACCATACAGGTGGTCTGGATCTTTCGTTGGTTTGTTCGGTAGTCGAACAAAACAATGGTAATAATTAGGTGAACGCGGTTTTACCGAACAAACCAGGAAATCATAAGGGAACATAGGTGAATTCCGCCACACTCATCAATCTGGATATTTGGGCAGAGACTGACTAGAACTGGGCAAAGGTGTCAGGATGGAGGGAGCTGAGATATTCTGGATTTATTTTTTAAATCACTCAACAGATACTTCCTAAGGCAGCTACCTGTATCATTTTAACTGTTCCCATGGTATGCTCTCCCCTACCATTCCCATGAGTCCTCAGGATGTAAACTAGGGTTCTTGCAGCAAGCAGTTAACATGACTGTAGAATGTGGGCCACCATTTTCTCATAATTTCAAGCCTGTTGCTATAGGCAGTGGTTTCTGAGATGGGAACTGAGACTGTAGCTCCCCTCCTCCCCCACCAGTAGAGGCCACAGACTGTAGGACAATGCCATCTTCTGTTCCTCAGCCCCTGGTGACATAAATAAGCTGAAGGGAGGGGAGAGGAATATTTTTTTCATATCAACCATACACATATATAGAGTGCATCTAATCTAATAGACTGTGTGTCTATATGTAATTGTGACTTACCACACTCATCAATTTTGATATTTGGGCGTAGACTGACTAGAACTGGGCAAAAGTGTCAGGATGGCGGTTGCTGAGAGATTCTGGATTTATTTTTTAAATCATCCAACAGATACTTCCTAAGGCAGCTACCTGTATCATTTTAAATGTTCCCATGGTATGCTCTCCCCTACCATTCCCATGAGTCCTCAGGACGTGAACTAGGGTTCTTGCAGCAAGCAGTTAATATGACTGTAGAATGCGGGCCACCATTTTCTCATCATTTCCAGCCTGTTGCTATAGACAGTGGTTGCTGAGATGGGAATTGAGACTGTAGCTCCCCTTTTCCCCCACCAGTAGAGGCCACAGACTGTAGGACAATGCCATCTTCTGTTCCTTAGCCCTAGGTGACAGAGATAAGCTGAAGGGAGAGGAGAGGAATATTTTTTCATATCAACCATACACATATATAGAGTGCATCTAATCTAATTATTATTATTATCATTATGGTATTTATATAGCACCATCAAATTCCGCAGCGCTTTACAATGGGTGGACAAACAGACATGTAGTTTTAACCAGACAAGTTGGACACACAGGAACAGAGGGGTTGAGGGCCCTGCTCAATGAGCTTACATGCTAGAGGGAGTGGGGTAAAATGACACAAAAAGGTAAGGATAGTATTAGACTAGTGACAGTTTCAGAAGAGGAATCAGTCGGGAGCTATTAACAGTTTCATTGATACGCTTTTATGAAGAAGTGGGTTTTTAATGATTTTTTGAAGGAGTGGAGAATGGGTGAGCATCTAATGGAGGAGGGAAGCAAGTTCCACAGGAACGGTGCAGCCCTCGAGAAATCTTGAAGGCGAGCATCAGAGGTGGGAGTACGGACAGAAGATAGACGTGAGTCTTCAGCAGATCGTAAGGGCCTCTGAGTGTATAACACAACGTCACAGCAATAATACTCCCAGTAATGTGTCTGAGTTTCTAACAGAGCTCCACAGCAATAATACTCCAAGTAATGTGTCTGAGTGTATAACAGAGCTCCACAGCAATAATACTCCAAGTAATGTGTCTGAGTGTATAACAGAGCTCCACAGCAATAATACTCCCAGTACTGTGTCTGAGTGTTTAACTGAGCTCCACAGCAATAATAATCTCACTAATGTGTCTGAGTGTATAACATAGCTCCACAGCAATAATACTCCCAGTAAATGTGTCTGACTGTATAACAGAGCTCCACAGCAATAATACTCTCAGGATTGTGTCTGATTGTATAACAGAGCTCCACAGCAATATTACTCTCAGCAATGTGTCTGACTGTATAACACAACTCCACAGCAATAATACTCCCAGTAATGTGTCTGAGTGTATAACAGAGCTCCACAGCAATAATACACCCAGTAATGTGCCTGTGTATAACAGAGCTCCACAGCAATATTACTCCCAGTAATGTGTCTGAGTGTATAACAGAGCTCTACAGTAATAATAATCCCAGTAATGTGTCTTTAAACTACAATATATTTGTTAATGTAAATAAGATACATTGTTCTTGTTCTTAATTATATTTTAGTTGTTAAAAATAGTTATGAGTAAGTCACCTAAAATTTCTTGGAACAGCCCTGCCCAAGGCCATACCCCCACTCACACCCCTAAAACTGAACTGTACCTCTTTGTCTATTTGAAATGTAGGGAGAAATGTATATATATGACCTATGTATGCATGTATGTATGAGTGCGTGTGTGTGTGTTGCCATACTTACTGTATACGTATGTCTGAACTCAATAAAGTATAACTGAGGCTAGGGCAGCCAAAGCTAAATTCATCACTGCTCATCAAGATCTGCCTCATAGTGAATTTCTGCATGGAAAGCACTGTGTGCATCTCCAAAATATATGCACCCAGTAAGAGGCTGCATGAGGACTAAGGATTAGAACATTTCCCCAGTGTCTAGAAATCAGATCAAATTGTTTTTTTGTTTTTTTTTTTGTTTGGTTTTCTAGCTTTCATTTTTGGGTGAAACATAACTAAATTAATAAATAAATAAGTAAATAAATAATAATATTCACTGTAAAAATTATCAAAATAAAGAATAAGAATGTAAGATGCTCAGATGATTTCACCATTAAACTATATTAAACTTTCAAAATATATACAGTGTATGGTACTATAATATTTTGATAAAAAATATTTTAAAGCTTTATCCAAAAATATTAACTGGGCTTTAACAAAGTAAATTTAAAATCTAAAGTCAAAGTAGCTGATCCGAAAACACTGCGAACTTGGAGGACGTTTCCAGTTTTTCTATTTTGGTCTCAATTTTAAAATGAATTTTGAATTCTCACTTTAGTGATTAACATTGACATTATTAGCATAAAATTTAATGCAGAGTTTGCATTACTTTTAGGGCTATAAGATTTGGAATTGAGCATAGATTTATTCCTAACCCCTCTCCCCCTTCCCTTTTTTTTTCAATTTTTCTCTCTATTTCCCTCCTCCAATAAATATTTACATCTACCTTATTGACTATCATCCTTTCTGCCACAGTCCAGTGGTTGCTTCACAGCTGTCTAGTTACTTTTTTGGTTGCTCTTGCATCATGCCGCATGGACACCAAAATGTCCGCTTTCAATCAAACATTCCAGAAATATTGCCAAAACATGGAGTGCTTTTCCAACCAGAACCTCATGCAAATCTATGTTTTGCTGTAAGAATGTCAGCTGCTCAGAAAAAGCAGGTACATACCTATCCAAGGAACCAAGAAGTTGTAGGCAATGGGAGTTTTGGGATCTGAAAAAAGGATGAAGAATTGGTGGTTAATAAATGCCAAGAACGAAATAAAAGGACATGTTTATCTCTATGTTCTAGGAAATGGACAGGGAAATGTCCCTACTAATTTGTTCATAAGATTTAATTTAATATGGAAGTATAGGTAATGCATGGTTAGCTGGGTGTGTTATAGTTATTAGATGGATGGCTAGGTAACGATAGATCGACAGATAGATAGATAGAGATCAGGATTAACCATAAGGTGACCTTAGGAAGCTGCCTAGAGCCTAGGAGTTAGACACCGGCCCTGGATCCATAAATTTGCTTGACCCAGCATCCATCCCTATGTGAAGAATGAATGGATGTCCTAAATTGGTAACCTGCCTAGGACCCCATGAGATCTTAATTGATCGATAGATAGATAGATAAACACAGATACAGAGAGGACTATTTGATGTGAGAGAAGGGAGCATGAAAAAGTTTTTTGAGAAAATTTAGTATAGATCCACTAATCAGTCACTTTCTAAAAACTAAGTGTCCTCAAAACACAACAACATTTTAATATGAGATGTAAGATTCAATAGATGTTCATGGTATATGCCATGTTTACATTATCTACAAGATGACTGTCAAGTGGTAATTCTGAGAGTTATAACTGAAGATGGCTAAAAGGACCAGTCGTCTCCCTTGTCAAGCACCACACTTTAACATTTACAATGTATCTATCAGCTGAAAGAAACATACAGCTATGCTCTCCCACCTGATCGTCCGAGTATTGCTTTGGCATATTCTGGATGAACTATGATCAAGTTGGCAAATATTTTTCCTACCCACATCGGAAAAGCATTTGGGTATTGTTCTGCAAAGGCAACTACCCTATCCAGGTCTTTACCATCTCGCTGGAACTGGAAAAAAGGCACATAGACAGACATGATACAAACCTTGTTTTGTTTTTTTCAGCAGATATGTATTAAAATCAAGACATGTGGGGTTCACATTGCTTATTACTGTGTAAAAACATAAATTAATTTTAAAAACGTCCTCTATTGGGATGGTCAGCTGAACATTAAAGGAACCCAAAAGCAATAGCTACATGTTCTTTCTGCACATATTGAAGTACGTAGTGGTAAAATGGTAAATCTCTTAGAATGTAATTTCTGGACTCTAGTTTATTCCAATGCACTAATAACATGAACAACCAGGGGTTGAAAAATCTCACAAAGTGAATTAAAAGTAAATTTCATATTTTAGGTCAAAGTATCTGAATTGGAAAACAAAACCTTAAAACATCAAAATGGTTAGCGTGGTCGAACCATTTTGGTCTAGAGGAATCTTCTTTCTTTTCAGTCTTTCATAAAGACTGTGTTGGAATTTCATTGACTTTCCAATGCGAACAAAATATATCATAAATCAAAGTAGATACTACTTTGTCTTATGTAGAATCCTCGAGTTGACAAAACTTGACAAATGGCAGAACTACTGCCATCAAGTTTTGTCACTTCTCCCAGCCTTCGCTAGCAACAGCTGTAGGAATAAGATGATGCCTTGCTAATTGCAAAATAACATCTATGGAGGTTCCTGCAGACTTGCATTATCCTCCATAAACATCCATGTTGGACTTTCTTGCACTGACATTGCTTCCTGGTGAATGAAGTGTCAAAAGCTATAGAAAAAAGATGACCGCAACTGCAGGGGACAGCATCAGGTAAGTTACTTTCGCTGCAGTCTTGGACCACCACCCACCATGCTGCAAAGTCACCCATAGGGGGTCTTTGCAAAATATACAAAGACTTCAGAAGGTGACAGATCCACTGTAAGAAATATGAGCTCAGGAAGTGGTCATGTTGTGGATGGGAATGCTATGATGTGGAGCAGATTGAAAAATCCTGAAAAAAGGGGTATGTTAGTCCAGCATGCATGCCCACTAGGCTGACAGGTAGCCACACAGGCCAGTACCACTTGGCACTGACTATATGCAGAGCACTGCTTAAAGCCCTGAGAGCAATATGACCTATAAATCATGACCATGTCTAATGATCTATTTGTGCCCTCTGTGCTTTCTCAGGACTTGTCCATGTTTGTTTGTGGGACTGGATTCCAAAGTCTGGATTCTTCCACCAAACCTGGGACTAGGACATAAAATGTATGCTCAATGTGACCTAACCAAGATCAAGCTATTACGTTTTTGCTGTTCTCAGTAAGTATCTCCCACATAGTGTTGTTTCTTTTATTATTATTATTATTATTATTATTATTATTATTATTATTATTGTTATATGTTAATAAACATCAAATTGTTGTGAGTTAAAATAATATTGTAAAATGTGGTCCAAATTAGCAAATTTGGAAACATTTTCCAGCTGAGCTACAGTTACAGCTGTGGTACTCTAGCCTAAATTTAGTTTCCCTATGGTTCTGTCACTCCCCTCTCTCCCGATATTGTTTCCAAAAAGCCTGTACAATAAGCTTTAAATTTTACTTGAATACAGCACCAAGCAAAGTACTCCCCAATCCTTTCCACGCCCCATCCGTCATCATTCCGTGTTCCTGTTTCACTCTTTGAGGGAACCATTATATTGTTGAACTGATCTCACATGGTCAGATCGCATGCATGGATTGAACTCGCTCTGAGCTGAGGAGGGAAGGGAGTGTGGGGTAGACAAGCGGCTGGTCAAGGGAGTGATAGGTGTGTAAAATATTACATATTCTCTCTACACATTCACATTAGATATGGGTGTCTGGATTGAGAGTAAGGGACAGATGGTATCAATGTTTTCTTTATTTGGGAATTATTCTACAAGGGAACACTATAAACATTTATTTTTAATGGACAGCTGATAGACCTGCACATACAGAATGCTTGCTCCATAACCACTTCTAAAAGCAAAAGTGGTCACAGTGCTTGGAGCAACCCTTTACTTTATAAACCTTTTCTTTTTTTTTTACTCTAAACTCTTCACTCACATTTGTGGGGCAAATAACCTTTTTGAAGATAAGATTGCTAATCAAGAGGAATGTAATTCTGTAAAGATTCCTATCTGTATTGGGATCTCAAGAAATAACCAACAGATCAAATTCCTCCCAAGAAACCCATAGCATATATCCATTAAAGATTAACCATCCTGAATAGGATTACAGTATATTTAGACAGATAGCACAGGGAGATATCACATTTTCTATTGTCGTTGTTGTTATTGTTGTGGCACTAAACAATAATTTCAGGGTTTATTCACTAAACTCCAAACTGTGCGGAATTGAAAGCTGACTAAAATAGCTGATCTGGAACCATTTACCAACTTCGGCTAAAGTTACATATTGACTATTGCAGAATTAGTTTAAGGCTTTATTGTTATTATTAAGTTTCAGATTAATCCAGTTTGGAGTTTAGTAAAAAAAATATCTGCATAATATGAATTGCTGGAACTTCAAAGTGCATTCAAAGAGAAGTTGATATTTTTGGACCAAAAAAAAAAACCAAACTGGAAAAATTCTACAAGTCAGCTTTTTTTTGCCTGTTTTGGCTAAAACATTTAAATTCATTTTGAGTTCCAGACAATTCATGCAAGATAAATACAACCATGTTAGTTTAATTTTTCTTAAATTTAGATTTGATTAAAATAATTCCCCTTTCCCAGGCACATAAAGGCATATAATGCAAAACTATGCAAATTCTCTAATTTTACTGGAGATTGGACTGTGGGAAAATTTGTGGGAAGAGAACCCAGTACTTTGTTGTGTCTCAGTCTAAATTGTTTATATGTGGATCTACAGCTTCTTGCACATCAGTAACACTTCAATAATATATACTGTGACGATGAAAACAATACAGTCCTACAATATTGAGACAGTTTCTACTTAAATTGCGATCCGATATATGATACATTATAACATATTACTATTATTTCTAATAAGCTGTTTAGTAACTTTGTTACTGTAATTTGGTGACTATAGCAAACTCTTATTGTAAAGCCACTGTGCCATTGTCCCTTTAAGATAAAGATTCTCACCTGTGTGACATGTCCAAACAGCCAGTGACCCGGGGGGCCAGGAAAGCTTTGAAAAGCTGCTTCCAGTTTTCTCCATCTTTTATAAAGTGAAATGAATTTCAGCAGCAGGAGAGCCAAGGACAGCAGGAAAACTAACTGCAGGATCTGATATAAAGTCACTGAAATCCAGGGGAAACTCAAGATCTTCCACAGGCTGGAAGCCATGATCACACACTGCCTGTTTCTCTTTACTCTTTGTCATATATTGTACAATCAAGGAAACTGACAACCAATCCTGACAGCGGACACACTCACTGTATAATATACTGTGACACCATCTACTGTATATTTCTTAAAGTACATCCAAACTTTCAATAGTGTCCCTTTACTAGGTAAGTTAGAAGCAGTAAAGAAGAACAGCTTTTTAGTACAGGTATGGCTAAGCGCTAGACAATAAATGGTGAATAAATAAGGCAACAAATACTGTAGAACAGTGGAACTCCCTTTGGCCCCTATATAACAAGCATAAACACAACTAAAAAAAAAAGAAACACAGGCTGTGCTAAATGAAAATTATGAAAAAAAGTTAAATCGGATAATGTTCACACTTTTCAATATCCAGTATTCTTTCTTCCACAATAGATTAGGTTTCACTCCACCGGTACATACTAAAAAAGGAAAATAAAGACAATGGTGTAGATTCCAACAACCAAAGGGCCCACTCACATTTAGCAGAGCTTTAAATAAGCTCTGATCTTCATAGCATACAGTATACTCAGTCCTGTGATGGATACAGTTGCAAGAAAAAGTATGTGAACCCTTTGGAATGATATGGATTTCTGCACAAATTGTTCATAAAATGTGATCTGATCATCATCCAAGTCACAGCAATAGACAATCACAGTCTGCTTAAACTAATAACACACAAAGAATGAAATGTTGCCATGTTTTTATTGAACACACCATGTAAACATTCACAGTGCAGGTGGAAAAAGTATGTGAACCCCTAGACTAACGACATCTCCAAGAGCTAATGGGAGTGAGATGTCAGCCAACTGGAGTCCAATCAATGAGATGAGATTGTAGGTGTTGGTTACAGCTCCCCTGCCCTATAAAAAACACACACCAGTTCTGGGTTTGCTTTTCACAAGAAGCATTGCCTGATGTGAATAATGCCTTGCACAAAAGAGCTCTCAGAAGACCTACGATTATTGTTGACTTGCATAAAGCTGGAAAGGGTTCTAAAAGTATCTCCAAAAGCCTTGCTGTTCATCAGTCTACGGTAAGACAAATTGTCTATAAATGGAGAAAGTTCAGCACTGCTGCTACTCTCCCTAGGAGTGGCCGTCCTGTAAAGATGACTGCAAGAGCACAGCGCAGACTGCACAATGAGGTGAAGAAGAATCCTAGAGTGTCAGCTAAAGGCTTACAAAAGTCACTGGCAAATGCTAAGATCCCTGTTAGCGAATCTACAATACATAAAACACTAAACAAGAATGGATTTCTTGAGAGGAAACCACAGAGGAAGCCACTGCTGTCCAAACAAAACATTGCTGCACGTTTACAGTTTGCACAAGAGCACCTGGATGTTCCACAGCAGTACTGGCAAAATATTCTGTGGACAGATGAAACCAAGGTTGAGTTGTATGGAAGAAACACACAACACTATGTGTGGCGAAAAAAAGCTACAGCACACCAACACCAAACCCCATCCCAGGGGTCATCATGGTTTGGGGCTGCTTTGCTGCGTCAGGGCCTGGATGGATTGCTATCATCGAAGGAAAAATGAATTCCCAAGTTTATCAAGACATTTTGCAGGAGAACCTAAGGCCATCTGTCTACCAGCTGAAGCTCAACAGAAGATGGGTGTTGCAACAGGACAATGACCCAAAGCATAGAAGTAAATCAACAACAGAATGGCTTAAACAGAAGAAAATACGCCTTCTGAAGTGGTCCAGTCAGAGTCCTGACCTCAACCCAATTGAGATGCTGTGGCATGACCTCAAGAAAGCGATTGACACCAGACATCCCAAGAATATTGCTGAACTGAAACCGTTCTGTAAAGAGGAATGGTCAAGAATTACTCCTGACCATTGTGCACGTCTGATCTGCAACTACAGGAAACGTTTGGTTGAAGTTATTGCTGCCAAAGGAGGTTCAACCAGTTATTAAATCCAAGGGTTCACATACTTTTTCCACCTGCACTGTGAATGTTTACATGGTGTGTTCAATAAAAACATGGCAACATTTCATTCTTTGTGTTTTATTAGTTTAAGCAGACTGTGATTGTCTATTGTTGTGACTTAGATGATGATAAGATCACATTTTATGAACAATTTGTGCAGAAATCCATATCATTCCAAAGGGTTCACATACTTTTTCTTGCAACTGTATGTTAGTCGCTTTAATACTATTATCAGTCGCTTTAATACTATCAACAGTCGCTTTAATACTATCGACAGTCGCTTTAATATTTTCATCAGTCGCTTTAATACTATCAACAGTCGCTTTAATATTGTCAACAGTCACTTTTTCTTGCTACTGTATATGCCTTTGATAGGTGACAGAATACCATGAACAAATCAACCCACCTAAATCCCCCACTATTTTCCATCACAACCATAAGTACCAGTTGTTATCTATTGACTCTGATGTTAATCAAGATGAAATATTTTTAGAAATCATGACAATTCCCAACCAGTCCACCACATCAATACCTCTAAATAGGAAGGAAAAGAAGTCTAATGTTAGAGGAAGGAGAGGTGGAAGAGGATCACAAAATAGAAACAACAGAGATACATTTTAATCAAGAAAACTGAGAAAGAATTAGGAATTTTTCATTTATCTCAAAAAGTTTTAACTTTGACACAATGTTTTCAGTATAGGTTTTATGTTTGCTCCTATTCATTCTTTTAAACATGTCTAGGCTTTATAGATGTGAATAAATTTTTATGAAAGGCAACAGTAAAAATATTTTTTATTAGTATAAATTCTGAAAATATGAATTCCCTTCCGATATGTGAAACAAATCCTTCAATAATAACAACTAATTTAAATAAAATCCACATTTTATCATGGTTACCTGGTTATCTGGCCCCATTAAAGCATACGTGACAGTGACCAAAGCTCTAGAGAAAATGAAAATAAATAAAAATATGAACAGCATATTGTTATTTGTAAAAAAAATGTATACTGAAAAAGCCTTTAAACAATTTACTGATGCAAAAGTGAATAAAAATTATCTGAGAATCCAACTTCTAGAATTTAATATATTTTAACTCAATATCTCATTAAAGGGAGATAACTAAATATTCTTAATAAACACACGTTTACTTATTTAAATGTTTTATATCCCAAAATACCTGTCATCTACTTTCTTCCAAAAATCCATAAAAATGAGCAGTTCCCTCCAGGATGACCAATAGTATCTAGTATCAATTCTGTTATTTCAAACTTAGAGTATTTAAACATACTGCGTTCACCCTAGGTAAAACAGTTAAAGCCTAATTTAAAAGACTATGTCTCTCCTTCAAGCTCTGGAAAATATTGAATGAAAACCTAGCTATATTCTAGTCACATGCGATGTAAAATCACTGTACACCACAGTTCCTTATAATAATGGCTGTAAAGCTATAACTAGAATTTTTAAAAAAAAGATTAATTAATTAATATCTCTGCACACCAAATTTATTTTATCACCGAAAGCATTATTATAATTTTAAAAAACAACTATTTTGGTTCCTATATATTGTTTACTTAGAAAAAAAGGAAATGTTATGGGAACCAGATTTGCTCCCAACTATTCTAATCTTTTTAAGGCACTGGGAAACCACAGCGCTTTTGGGTTATCATGGTTAGGAGACAAACCTGGTCTGTTACTACCGATATATAGATGACCTCTTTTTATATTGGATGAACCTGTTAAATCTTTGAGTTAGTTTTAAAATATCTTAATTTTAGTGACAAAGGACTCATTTAAAATCATGAATATAGTAAATAATCTATTAATTTTTTAGATATAAACATTTTTATTCATGATAATACAATTAGAACTGAAACATTTTTTAAGAAAGTTTATACCAATATGATTTTCGACCAATCTAGTTGCCATTTTGACCCTTGGTTAAAGAGTATACCTAAGAGCCAATTCTTGCATCTAAGGAGACATTTCTCCTCTCTGAAAATTTGTAATTATTAAGCCTCTTTTTTTAAAAGATATGTTTTTTAAGTAAAAAGTATAATGAAAAGAATCTTAATGATGCTTTAGAAGAAGTTAGAATCTCTAACAGGAAAGATATTTTAAAATATAAGGATTTAAAGAAAGAAAGAAAGGCGGAGTCTGACCACAGAGCCGTGCAGACGCACCTGCCACGAGCACTGACCCAGCGGGCGGAATCCGGGGAAAAAGCTGCCAAGCACACAATCATCGGAAAGGTGCGCCACCCACGTCGGGGGTGCCCCGCTGAACATAAAGACACCACCCCGGTGCCTGTCGACGCCGGGAACGCTGAGTTCCAAATGCGGCCTACTGGGGCTGAAGCAGAGGGGAGACAGCAGCTCTCCTCGGCGCAAGAGCCCACCAGCGATAATACTTCAGCTAACCCCCCCTCTGGACCGGTGGGGGACATGCCGGTCCCCTCTGGATGCATGGACCAGCAAGGATCATGAGCAAATCAGCCACAATAAAATTGTGGGGCAACAGACGCACATATCCCCCATAAAAATATTTGACAGGACGTGCGCTGGCCTCAGGGCAGCACTGCAAAGTCGAGGGGCAACTCACCGCCAAGCTGATCTAATGGTGGCCTCCTGGACATGACCAACAGCGAGACACAGGTACTACCAACAAGTACCCCGAGCATCCAAGATGGCCGTCAGGCAAAATAGATACCGGAGGGCCTCGTGGTGGAAATCGGCACAGGCCTCGCGGACACACACACCCACCCGCACACAAACAACACCGGGACCTCAAACCCAGCGACACACACAAGTAAAGCACCGGACCTTAGACCCGGCTACCAGTGCAACACCAGATACCTCTTCCCAACCACTGTGGCAACACAAGCGATTGTGAAACCGCACACCAAGAAGAGACACACTGCAGCTGACCCCCGAAACGGAGATATTGGGCCATGCAACCATGATGAAGGGACTAAAAGCAACAGCCCAAGAGTCCTACCAGCGCTGGGTATAGGCTGAGGTGCCTACCACACTGCTAAGCAAGGGTGAACACAACCTGGACTGTATCCGAACACCCAACACAGCTGCATACCCAGACCAAGAGGCCTAAAACAAGCCCTGAAAAGACTATGCTCACATGTCATCACAGACTTGTGGTAACAAAGTATTAAAGCGACTGTTGATAGTATTAAAGCGACTGATGAAAATATTAAAGCGACTGTCGATAGTATTAAAGCGACTGTTGATAGTATTAAAGCGACTGATGGAAGTATTAAAGCGACTGATAATAGTATTAAAGCGACTAACATACAGTTGCAAGAAAAAGTATGTGAACCCTTTGGAATGATATGGATTTCTGCACAAATTGTTCATAAAATGTGATCTTATCATCATCTAAGTCACACCAATAGACAATCACAGTCTGCTTAAACTAATAACACACGAAGAATGAAATGTTGCCATGTTTTTATTGAACACACCATGTAAACATTCACAGTGCAGGTGGAAAAAGTATGTGAACCCATAGACTAATGACATCTCCAAGAGCTAATTGGAGTGAGATGTCAGCCAACTGGAGTCCAATCAATGAGATGAGATTGGAGGTGTTGGTTACAGCTGCCCTGCCCTATAAAAAACACACACCAGTTCTGGGTTTGCTTTTCACAAGAAGCATTGCATGATGTGAATGATGCCTCGCAAAAAAGAGCTCTCAGAAGACCTACGATTAAGAATTGTTGACTTGCATAAAGCTGTACAACAGTACTTTCTTCTGTTGAAGCCATTAACAGGTTTTATGGTGTTTTGGAAAGTTACAGGATCAAATATAGAACGTTCCATTTTCACATTGAAATTTGCCAGATTAGTTATGTTACCTTTAAGACGGTGTGGTAGCCCAGGAATGAGAATTACCCCATAAACGGCATACCATTTGAAAAAGTAGACAACCCAAGGTATTGAAAGTGGGGTATGTTTAGTCTTTTTTAGTAGCCACTTAGTCACAAACACTGGCCAAAGTTAGCATTCATATTTGTTTTGGTGTGAAAAAAGCAATAAACTAATATTTGGTCAGTGTTTGTGACTAAGTGGCTACTCAGAAAGATTGGACATACCCCACTTGCAATACCTTGGGTTGTCTACTTTTGCAAATGGTATGCCATCATGGGGGTAATTCTCATTCCTGGGCTATCATAGGCTCTCAAAGGCAACATAACCAATCCGGCAAATTTTAATGTCAAAAAAATGAAATGCAAGCCTTATATGTGACTCTCTAACTTTCCAAAACACCATAGAAACCTGTACATGGGGGGTACTGTTATTCTCGGGAGACTTTACTAAACACAAATATTAATGTTTTAAAACAGTAAAACATATTGCAACAATAATATAGTCCATAAAAGTGCTGTTTGTTTGTTAACAAATGCAACAAATGTCATTTTTACTTAAAATATCATCGTTGTAATACAATTTACCAGTTTGAAACACTAATATTTGAGTTCAGCAAAGTCTCCCGAGTAAAACAGTACCCCCTATGTACAGGTTTTATGGTGTCTTGGAGAGTTACAGGGTCAAATATAGTGCTATATTAAATTCTCTGCACTTTCTCCATGTGTTGTCAGGTATGTCAATCAAATTTTAATTAATCAAATCACATAATTATGTTAAAAGATTACTTAAATATACACATAGAATTTTTGCCTTCAGCAGTGCAACTTTTACATAATCCCATTTCTCTTGGACTCCATTTAAATTGCTCCAGTCTGATAATGACTCCTTTACACATATTCTAATTTTAGAAAAGTCTGTTTTTTTTAAAGTCTAAAACTTTTGTTTTTGTGTGGTGTGACTCAGTCACTGTTCTTATATTAACCACACTGATACCAAATCTCCATTTGTTAACACTAAATCTAGTATGGCGTCTTTACGAGTTGGCTCCTCAACGACTTGTTTTAGAGACAATCCCAGTAGGTAGTTTAGAACATGTGTGCCCCTGGCACAAGCAGCTATTTTGGTTTTCCAATTCACATCAGGAAGATTAAAGTCACCTCTGATGATAACTTCTCCCTTCATTGTCATTTTAGCTATTTCCTCAACTAGTAGATTATCCAACTCTTCTATTTGTCCTGGGGGCCTATAAATCCCACCTACACGAGTTACTGTGTGATTACCAAATTCTAACATAACCCAAACAGACTCTATGTTCGCCTCACTAACTTTTATTTGGCTAAATTTTATGCTATCCTTCACATACAGGGCCACCCCTCCCCCTTTCTTGCTTTCCCTGTCTTTTCTATATAAAGAGTACCCTGGTATTGCTATGTCCCAGTCATTTTTCCCATTATACCATGTCTCAGTAACAGCGACACTGTGTTTGTATTTAGCTGTAATTTTCCTCTTACTCATTTACTGTACCCACACATATTATATACCGTTTGTCTAGCCATTACATGTTCTTTCTAAAGATACCATTATTTTCATCATATCATATAATTTACTATAAAAACAATTATAAAATCTGATGAAAAAATGTAAAAAAAAACCAAACCTTTACAACTGCCAAGAAACACCCGTGCTAAATAGTTTATAAATTTTGTTTAGAAAAACCCAATGTTAACATGTTTTTAGCTTTTTTTTTTTGGAAAGTTCTAGGACAATAAGTACAAGTAGCACTTTGCTATTTCCAAACCATTTTTTTTTTCAAAATTAAAGAATGTTACATTGTAACACTGACATCTTTCAGCAATCCCTTCACATGTATATCTTTTTTAAAAGAAGAAAACCTAAGGTATTAAACTTAGGGCATTTTTACTCGTTTCATGCAACCATTTTACCACCAATCTATGCCAAATTTAAAAAATAATAATAATACTTAGTGATTTTTTTTTGACACACATAGCAATTTAAGAAAACATGTACTGATAACTTTAAGGGTTACTGCCAAAGAACACCCCAATATGTGCTCAGCAACATCTCCTGAGTACAGTGATACCACCCATGTATATATGTGTAGGGTTCTCTGGGGGCTTCAAGAACTTATTTGGAGGTGTGCATTCCAGTTTTCCAACTTGGAACATTCACAGCTGGTTATCATGCACTCATGTCCTATTTGGGACATTTTTGAAGCCTAGGGTATTTCAGATGGTGGTATTTTAACACTTTCCATGCACTCATTTTACCACCAGTCTATATCAAACCTTTGAATAGTAATTTTTTTGTTGTTATTTTTTATGTAATTAGTGTATACCCTGCTAGGCAGGGACAGGTCTTTCTACCTTCTTGACGTTGAAACATGTTTGAATAATAAAGTAATTAGTCTATACCCTGATAACATACTGGCTCACTAGCCAAGATGCGAAATGATCAAACTTGGTTGGTGACAGGTGAGGCTCTATCTGCGCGTTGGCGTGAGGGGATTTTGTGTCCACTGAACTTTGTGGCGGGGTGTCGGCCTCTCAGTAACTTTTAAAGCATAAGATAGAATGGGAGTGAAAAGTGAGGCCTTCTCTATGCCAACATGCGAGGCCACTAACTGAGTTGGGCCGATGAGCGTAGGACCTCCAAGTATGGGGATGAGTGTTGGCCTTGCGGGACCACTAACCTAAGACGTAGAGGCCTGTGAAATTATTAACTATTGGACTCCTGCTGCCCTGTCAGCCAGTAATGAAGCTAACTAAGGGGAGAAGGGTATGGTGGCATATAAGGGCATGTAAATTGACATACCTGCGAAAAGTAAGTCAGTCATGCGGTTTAACATAAGAAATGGATAGCAAAAAACAGGGCACAAGAGAATACTGAGAACGGGCAGCAGCTGAAATAGCTTGCCCTTCGTGGGTCCCCGCTCAGATCATGCTGGTTTTAGCTCATCTTGTGCCATTACAGAGAGAACATCTCTGAAACATATCAGACCGATTCCACCCATACGGGCAGTCCAGATCCGAAATGCCAGCAAGTTCTCTCTGCACGAGAGATACAGCAACCCCAGACGATCGTTTCAGCCTTGTTAGGCATCATCAGTGAGGCATAGCTGATATCTCTCTAAGAAATGGATAGGAACAGACTTATAGGGGTTAACAAGATGGTTGTAGGAAATGTGGTATGTGACGTTGAATTATAGATATCCTGGTATACCTACAGGATAAGTAGCGCAGTTAGTTGCAACTATTTGAAGGAGGTTGCAGTAAATAATAGATACCAAGCCCCTAAAGATGCTGTGATGTCACGTACATGTGTGAATTGTAAGGGCCGGCTCGTGGACTCAATTAAAATAATCTATAACAGCCTACCTAACTAGCGTAGGGTTGCCCTAAATCCTGAACACCCTTTAAACTGTAAATAAACATATGTGAGAAGGGGTGTGAACTTCGTGGATGATACTACCACCACAGAGATCACTCAGTGGAGCGCTAGAGATAGACAAATATCTTACCCCTATTCAAATACCATATAATTCACTTAGGGGAGTAAGCAGCATATAAAGTCTAAAACAAAAGAATACACATCATAGTGCAGTATGCTTGTGAAGTCTAAATGGAGTGGAAGAGGATGTATGCCCAACTCACATGGTAAAGAGCCTGAGGATTGGCTCAAATCACAACGGCTTGGGTATATTAAGGTAATACCAGACCTCCTCCAGAATAAGATATTTGTCTATCTCTAGCACTCCACTGAGTGATCTCTGTGGTGGTAGTATCATCCACGAAGTTCACACCCCTTCTCACATATTTGTCTCTGTAGGATTGGGATACCTGCACATGTGTTGAGCTGCTGATTTTTGTCTTTATTATCACTAAGCACCTATTTGCACAGAGCACCCCTTTTTTTCTGTAAATGAACATAGTATGAATAAATTAAAACAATTATCCTATAACCTACGACCCATTTTGAAGGAAAAACATCTATTTTAAATGGAAATTAAAGCAGTAATCCTAATGATGAATCTAATGGTATGATGAAATATGCGAGGAGTATTTATGTGGTCCCCGTAACATATTATACCAATTAGTAATTTCGTCTGAGTCCCTACGTGGCCAATAACCTGGGACCTCCTTGAGGGAAGAAAACAGATTAAAGATAAAACAGTAGTCCTGTTTAAGGAACATAAAGCGGTAATACAGGCAAGAGAGTATACAGTACTATACACTTAGGTAGCATTGACGTAAGCAGTTAGGGAAGCCACCAGCAGGTGATTTAGGATAAAGGAGTCTAACCTAAGTAAATAAATATGATTATACACCAAGTCAGAAATTGGGTAATGTACTATACTGTGATAGTGTCTCATCGCTAGTTAAGTGTCCAGACCAGTACTTCCATGCATATAGAAACAGATACAAGAAATACTATTCTTACATTAGAACTGGAATGGCAGTACCATAGGTGCAGAGAGCATGGAATATACTGTGTTGATCCCGGTGAAATGGTATGAGAATTGACCTGCAGGTGATTTAGGTTAAAGAACCGAGACTTAGTAGTATGAGTACAGGAATACACCAGGCAAGCGTTAGAGGTGTAAATGAGTGAAAACCTTCCTGCAGAAATTACATTTATTTAAGTGAACTGAGTCATGTTAATGGATAGGGACCAATACGGGAAGGATAATTCCTAGCTTGGAGAATATGCACATCATATAATCATATACATCATCCTGTCCTAATGTGTTTTATACCCCACCTCCTACAGACTGTAAGCTCATTTGAGCAGGGTCCTCTTCAACCTATTTGATTTTCTTGTAATTGTCCTATTTATAGTTAAATCCTCCCTCTCATAATATTGTAATGCGCTATGGAATCTGTTGGCGCTATATAAATGGCGATAATAATAATAATAATAAAATAAGAAAACAATGTTTCATGACATTTGAGCCTAAAACCAGGGGTGCAGTAGTATAGAATTGAGAGTGTAAGTGATTTATGAAACCAACATTTATTTACAGGATAGGCCAGAAGAGTGTTTTAGTGGCGTATATGATAGTGAACTGTATGCAGAATTACAATAGTTAATTAAATCATACATAGAGTATCACCAGATATACCAAAACATACAGGTAGTTGGATTACGTATATCCATAATATTATGATAACCAGCTATTTATTTAGAAAAGTGACATGTAATTAATGCAGCAATTAACCTTATATTCTGAATGACCGCTAGAGGTCAGTATTCCATTTATATAACCATAAAGCATTGTGCAGACTAGTTTGGATGAATTAGCAAAACCGTGCGGTTAAATATACGAATTTTTAATGAAATGCTATATCCGACCATAGAGCTTTCGTGCTGACTGTTATAGGAACGGGGAGAGTTGGTTGAAATTAAAATGGAAGCTTCCCTGAACCATACAAATTTAAAGTGAAGTCATGCGAACAGTCTGAATGGCTGTAACAAAATATCAAAATTTAAAAGCTTGCGAACAGATTTAAAATGAAATCGTTCGGGAGTTTGAAACAAACCAACAGTAACACAAAATAGTAAAACCTTGCGACTAGACTTACACAAAATCATTTGTGAGTTTGACATAAAATAGTATACGAAGAGGAAGTATGCAAAACTGTACAAGCAATGAGATAGTGTCACGTATTTATCCCCTTATTAAAATGTGATTAATGGAATTTACTGTTCAGACAGGAAAAGTTGTGCCGAGCAACATTACTATCTTGACAGGAAAAGTTGTGCTGAGCAGCAATCAAATCCACAGCAGGTTTTGTGCTGAGCAGCAATCAAATCCACACAAGGGTTTGTGCTGAGCAGTAATTATGCAAATGGGAACCTGATAACTGCCTTTGGGGTCAAAGGCCGGTTACAGCCTATCAGACCTAGAGGAGGGGTATTTAGGCCCAGTTTTCATCCTGCTCAGTGCCCTGTCGTGGTTTCCCTTGTGGTTGTCCAAGAGTGCGTTATTGATTCTGATAATTCTGGTTATTTGACTTTGGCATTGTTTTTGACTTCCCTGTTTTCTGGCATCTCTGACCCCTGGCTTTTCCTTATCGTTGTGTCTATTTCTGTTTCCCTTGACCTCGGCTATTCCTGACTATTCTTTGGTACGTTAGTCCGGCCATTCTAAGGTCCGGTATACGTTACCTATGAGTCCTCTGTGTTACACAATTCTACGTGCTGGATCATACTGAAATCCTGACTGATAGCCTTAACCGTGATGACGCCGCGGGACTGCGACTGGCGCGACGGTTAGGTCAGTATCTTATGGTTTTTGGCGTGTTTCCTGTTCCGTCCTCGGAGCTGCAGCCTGGAGGGCTGAAGAGTGGATAATTCTGTAAGCAGAGTGCCCCAGTCAGGGGAAGACAGCCAGTACAGGTAACCACACGGAGAAACAGGTAAGTTTGCAAGATAGCGACCTGCATGTGACCCGGAAGTAGTCACATGCAAATCGCTAGACCAAGAACGGTGTGGAGCAAGGTAAGGGGTGATCACATGGCCCTGGAGGGCCGAGGTAGCCGGAGCTGCTGCAGGAGGTCTGCTGGGGTCTCCGGCAATCCCCTCCGACTGTGATCGCTGCGGATCGGCGGTCCAGGTAAGTTAAGGGCTCCTATAAGGTATGTCCACGGTCCTTAGCGACCATTTTTTGTAGGATGTATAAATTTATAACGTCATTCTAAGTGTATTTTAATATTAATATATATAATTAATATTAACATACACTTTTAATAATGGTGTATGTATGTTTATGTGCATGTAAAACTACTTTTTATGTATTTTATAAACTTTTATTAACTTTTGAAACTTTTTTTTCAGGCACTAGTGGGCATGTCTGCTCAAATAAATATGAGTACGGTCTTTTTATTATTATTATTATTATCATGTTTAAATTAATGTAGACAGCACTATTTGGTTTCTGTTCCTTTTATTACATGTATTGATGATACTGAGGACTATAGAGTCATAAGATTTCCAAAGGTGGGGATTAATATCTCCATGTGCCTGGCACATTGAGCTTATGAGGAAAGCTCCTTCATTGTGACTGTAATACATATCACTTCTACACTTGTTCACTGTTCAATTGTCTTATTATTTATTTTATTTTTTGAGAAACATACCACTACATGCACCAGTTGACTACCACTATCAAGGTCACATATCCATCACTGGACTGAGTATACTGCATTCTATTAAGATCTGAACTGATCTAAAGCACTGCTAAATGTAAGTGGGCATGTTTATCATTTTATTTATATGCCCTTTGGTTGTTGGTATCTACACCATTGTCTTTTATTTTCCTTTAGAGTGAAACCCAATTTATTGTGGAAAAAAAGAATGCTAGACATTGAAATTGAAAACATTATCCAGCTGGACTTTTCTTTCATAATTTTCATTTGGCGCAACCAGTGTTTCTTTTTCCAGTTGTGTTTAAGTTTAAAGCAATGGTTATATCAAAACATAATATCTTCCCACCGATTTAAAAGGAATACTGTGAGCATTAGAACATCTATAGCTTAATGTAGTGATTTTGCTGCATGGAGCTATTTTCTCATTTGTAAACAATGCCTTTTCTACCAAAATACAGTGCCTTCTATTGTACCTACAGACACCTCTAATTGCTGTCACTAGTACAGCCAGCTTCCTAATTCAGTTCTGCACTATTCCTCCAATTTTTAATGTCCTCACTCTCGGTATGAAGACTAAGAATGCCCCCTAAAGACATGCACTTGTATAATGCATCTCTGGTGACTGGTGCAGCACAACAACTGCCCCACATGCACATCAGTCCAGCCAAATGCTTCTCTATGGAGAAGAATTGGATTGGCTGATCAGTAATGCAAGACAGCACATATTGGGATAAATAGTAAGTAAATCTTCATTATTTTACACTTCCAGATGGTCCATAAATCTAAACATGCAGAGGCAAATGCTACTGTCAGAAATACATGGTTGAATTTTTTATGTTAGAGTTTTGCTATAATTAAAATTCTGAAATATACTGTTGTGCATCATCTATACAATCCATTGTACATGTAAACGTCTACATTATGCACAGCAGCGCTGAAAGTGTTTCCACAATTCTCCCAGAATACCATGCTGAATGATATGTCTTTTTCAAATACAGCTTTATATACCAATGCACACATAAGGATTCGAATGGACCATCATCCAACTTTAGGCATACTTTTTCTAATGTTTTGAAATTTACTTATTTGTTTAGGGTGTTAATCACTTTCTGATATCACTCCCACTTTAAATCTTTAGCTATATGATGGCAGACAGATTTCTGACCATGGGCAAGAACCTTATCATGCTGATGAGTTCATTGATAAATGGAGTCTTAGGGTTTGGGCTTGATCGCATGACATTGGAGCCCCATCTACTGGGACCACAGTTAAAATAACCTGCAAGAGTCTACATGGTTCTTACAGAGGAACCTGCCAGTTATGTTTCAGTTCCCAAAACCTGCATTTTACAGATTAATTTGCCCAGGTACTGGACATTAACAGTGTGACCTAGCTGTGGATATGGGTTGGAAGAGGAGACTACAGTGCCCTCCAGGGTATCTTGGCATCCCCACTCCCTCCCCTCCCCCCTTTGGCCTAATGGAAAGTTCCCAGTCATATGAACCTAGTTGACAAGGAAGTCTATAATTCGAATGGAAGATTCTGGCCAAAATGGCTGCCAGTGTAAACAGCATGGGATGAACTAAGGCTCATCTCATGCAATCCAATATCTGGACCAGTGGTTTGAGCAGTTCCTTATCAAATTATACCAGAGGTTAACAGGCACCCATGGTGACCAACACTTCTCTTGGCCAGGTCATTATTCCAGCTGAGTACCTGCTGACTGGTAGGGTATGTGTGCTGGTAGTTTGGATCCTGCACTTGCCATTGTGCTGGGACTTCAGGATCTGTCTGAATCTCTGGAGGTACTTGGATGTTGCTATCCTCATTTCCTCTTCCTCATGATTGCCATGTGTGTGTTTGTGGTACCTCCAGGTACTTGTTACTGTTCTCTACATCTCCTATTTGGCCTTCTGGTACTTGAACTCTTCCCTCTTTTTGCATCCACCAACACTCATCTAGCCCAAACAACATTCCGATGTCCTTGCTGTATATCCCAGTTAGGTGGATCAGTGAGTTAATGTCCCACTCATTCTTGGCATACTAGCTGTTATATTCGTTTGCAGCTTTGCATATCTAACCAAAGGTTTCCAAGTTTTTCAACAATCTAAGCTATAGTTGTTCTTCTGTGGGAATGGACCAGACTTCAGTCCCCCCGTGCATCAATGAGCCTTGGTGCCCATGACCCTGATACCGGTTTACCAGTTTTCCTTACTTGCACCGCTTCTAGTATGTCCTACCCACTGCATACCAGGAACACCCCCAAGACTTGCCATTTTGGAGATGCTTTGACCCAGTTCCCAGCCATCACTATTTGGCCCTTGTCAGAGTCACGCAGAGCATTTTGCTTGTACATTTTTCCTGCTTTCAACACATAAAAATTCAAGAATTGACTGATATATCTTAACTCTTGACAGTTTCAATTGTAATGATATAATCAATTTTATTCACTTCAGCTGTCAGTGCCTATGGCTGCACAAAACCAGAATACACCACTGGTTTTAACGTTGTGCCTGATCATTGTATGACACCATCAAAGTGCAATTTATAATTCTTTTCAAAATGAATCCCCCTGTGTAATTTTTTTCCTATTTTCCTTTAAAATGTTCACATTCCACCAACACAGTGCTTGATTGAATACTTAAATTTTCTACTTTTAAATAAATTAAACAAATAAAATAAAGTCAAAATTCTCTTTTCTGATTACATATACATTTTTATTGTGCACAGCACTGTAACTATGAATTAATGTGTGTATGCTAATCTAACAATTTCTTACAAGCTCTGTCATTTAAAAAAAAGTAAATAAATTCTTAAGTATTTATTAAAATGCTAATATATATATTAGTCGCTTGTAGCATTATTATTATTATTATTACTGGTATTTATATAGCGCCAGCATATTCCGTAGCAGTTTACAATATTATCAAAGGGGAAGATTTAACAATAAATGAGACAATTATAAAAACTTACAGGAACAAAGAGGTTAAAGAGGGCCCTGCTCAAAATAGCTTACAGTCTATAGGAGGTGGGGCATGGAACCAAACAGGACAGGAGGTAGCAATCAAACAAGGTGAAGTGAAGCAGAGCTGGAGGAGAGAATAGAGTGCTGCCCTTTAGGAGAGAGCAAGGGACAGGTATGTGAGGTAGAGGTTACTCTGGGAGGCCATAAGCTTTCCTAAAGAGATGGGTTTTGAGGCACTTTTTAAATGAATGAAGACTAGAGGAGGGCTTACTAGTCGTAGGCAGACTATTTCAAAGGAAAGGAGCCACCCAAGAGAAGTCCTGCAAGGTGAGTTGGCCGTACGGGTGCGAGTAGCGGACAGGAGAAGGTCATGGGCAGAGCAGAGAGAGACCGAGAAGGGGCATACCTGCGGATCAGTGAAAAAATACAGGAGTAGCAAGAATTGGTCAGTGCTTTTTTGGTATGGGTTAGTGCCTTGAATTGACTCCTGTAAAATACAGAAAGTCAATGTAAGGACTGACAGAGGGGAGAAGTGTAAGAGAACCGATTAGAGAGGAAATCAGTCTAGCTGCAGCATTCATTAGAATGTAGTGGGGCTAAAAGGACCAGTTGTTTCTCTTTTTAAGCTTCACACTTTAACATTTGCAATGTATCTACCAGCTGAATGAAACATATAGTTATGTTCCCCTACCTGATCGGCCGAGTATTGCTTTGGCATATTCTGGATGAATTATAACCAAGTTGGCAAAAAAATTTCCTACCCACATTGGAAAAGCATTTGGATATTGTTCTGCCCAGGCAACTTCCCTATCGAGGTCTTTACCATCACGCTGAAAACAGAAAAAGCAACAAACAGATATGATATAAACCTATTTTTTCAGGAGAAATGTGTTAACATCAAGATATATGGGGTTCACATTGCTCACTCCTATGTCTAAATAGAAATAATTTTTAGAACCATTATTTTAAAACCATAAATTAATTCAAGAAGTCCTCTACTGGGATGATTAGCTGAATGGTGCTGGGCATTTAAGTAGAACCTCTGAGGATTTCCATCATCCCCTGGGCTGTTGAATACAGCAGTGAAATTGTAATTTATGGACTATAGTTTGTTCCAATGTACTAATAAAATGAAGAACCATCACAATGGCTCTGTCAGCCTCCAAATAAATTTTAGCATTTCATTGAAATTCCAATGCAGACAAAATATATATAAAAGACAAAGTAGGGACACGTTTTCGGTTGTTGTTGCTGTTGTTGCTCTAAATAATACTTTCAGGATGATTTACTGAAAATGTATTCATTAAGATTCAAACTATAGGCAAATGTCAGGCTAAAATAGCTGATCTGGAAACATTCACCAACTCAGCTCAAGTTACATATTGACTAGTGTAGCCTTAAGTTTCCGTTTACTACAATTTGGAGTTAAGTAAATATCCCTGTATAGTATGAATTGCTAAAAGAAAATTGATGCGGCCATGACAGTGCCGCTTTAAGTTAGAGTTGATTAAAATAATTCCCTTTTTTCCGGCACACAAAGGCATTTAATACAAAGCGTGTTGCACCCATTTGTTTGTGTGTGTATGAAAATGACTGTGTATAAATCGTAGGATCATGGTTTACACATAGCAGAACAGACTACTTTGTTGTGCCTCATTAGAAAGTGTTTGTATGTGTCTCTACATCAGTAGCACTTCAATAATATTTACTGGGACGATGAAACAATAAAATGCTACAATATTCTGAGTTTCTGCTTAAATTGCGATCCGATATATGATACATTATAACATATTACTATTATTTCTAATAAACTGATTAGTGACTTTTTTTACTGTAATTTTGTGACTATAACAAACTCTTATTGTAAAGCCACTGTGCCATTGTCCCTTTAAGATAACGATTCTCACCTGTGTGACATGTCCAAACAGCCAGTGACCCGGGGGGCCAGGAAAGCTTTGATAAGTTGCTTCCAGTTTTCTCCATCTTTTATAAAGAGTAATTAATTTCTGCAGCAGGAGAGCCAAGGACAGCAGGAAAACTAACTGCAGGATCTGATATAAAGTCACTGAAATCCAGGGAAAACTCAAGATCTTCCACAGGCTGGAAGCCATGATCACACACTGCCTGTTTCTCTTTACTCTTTGTCGTATATTGTACAATCAAGGAAACTGACATTGGACGCACCCACTGTAATCTAATACATTGTGACTCCACCTGCTGTGTATTTCTTAAAGAACACACAGGCTTTACAATGTGATAGATAGATCCCCATCTGTCGTGCAAATCCCATGATGCAATGCCAGTTGGAGACCTACCATTTGCCCATCCTTGCACGGTTGTATTTGTGAGCAGTGTTTGTGCGTTTAAATGTAAGCCTGTTTTTGTATAGAGTATGTGTGTGCATGTAGGGTTGTGTTTGTATATGCTGTAACCAATGGAATGCTGTGGTGTACTTGTGTGTAATGTTTGCGTTTAAATGCACATTTGTCTGTGTGTATGTAGTGTCAGCTTTTTAATGCAGGTGTGCTTTCGTGTGTTGAGTTGGTTGTATATAATTTTAGCATTTTAATACAGGGGTGAGTTTGTATGTAATGTTTGCATTTGCACACATAGATGTTTGGGTGTAGTGTTGTGTTTTTATTAATAAGAATAGGGGCATGTCACCTAAACAAATTTAAAAGTACTAGTGACTGGGCAGCTATTTCTGCCTAGTCGCTAGTGCAATAAGGGGGGACCTGGCACATGACCCTCTGTTCCCCCATGGAGGGGACCACAAATACCTAAAATGGGGGGACATAGTGCCCCCCCGCACCCCAACCCGTGACCCACGGGTCGGGGTTATTAATATAAACGGGGGACCTAATGTCCCCCCTGGTCCCCACCCATGAAAAGCAACCAATCATAGTGTTATGAGAAAAACGACACAGCATGGGAAAATTCCTAAGAACCTGTGAGAGCACTTATAATACATGCACCACTGGATACAGGTATTCAAAATCGCTATAAGACATACCACATTTTACAAGCCCATAACCCTTGATAAAGGCATTTTGCCGCAACATTGGTGGCTTATTGGTGGTGTCTTGTCCTTCTTCTAACTAGGTCTGGTATGCTTTTATGGGTTTGTAAAATGTGGTATATCTTCTAGCCATTTTGTCTACCTGTATCCAGTGATGCATGTATTATGTAGTCTGTCTATATGTAATTGCAGAACTTGTAGCTATTGCATTGTATTTTCCATTTGACATTGTGTGTCTTTTTCATTCATTGGTACAATTAATGAGATAGCCTATTACTGTGACCCATTTAATAAAAATCTTTTTCATGTACATTTGTGGTTGTGCCACTTGTTCAATGAATAACTGCATTAAAGACAGCCCTGAGTATAATGCATCAACAGTTGCCACATGTGCACATCAGTCCCCCAAATATTTTTCTGTAGAGCAGTATTGGATTGGCAGATCAATAATGAAAGACAGCTCAGCTTGGGATAAGTAGTAAGTACATCTTCATTATTTTAGGCTTAAAGGAGGGCACGAGGAGTAAATGCTAATGTTAGAAATACATGGCTGAATTTTTTATGGTAGAGTTTTGCTAATAGCAAAATTCTGAAATATACTGTTGTGCATCATCAATATAATCCAAGACACACGTTAAAAGTCTACATTATGCACTGCAGCTCTGAAAAGTTCTTTTCAGAAATCTCCCAGAATGCCATGCTGAATATGCAGATATTTATGGACATGCCTCACTTTTTCAGACCACATTTTGGCAGGCACTCATAGGAATGGAATGTCATTATACAATACAGCTTTCTTTACCAGTGCATGGATAATGATTCCAATGGGCCAATATAGACCAATATATATGGTCTAAGCATAGCTGGAGTGCAAACTTGTACTTATATTTTAGATATATAGATGATATATTTTTTATTTGACAAAGCTCTGAATTTTTTTTTAAATTTTTTAAATAACAGCTAGGGAATATCACTTACAATGGATTTTAAGATTGAAAACATATACTTTTTTAGATCTAGATATTTCCTAAAGAAAACACCATATGTACTAAAAACTATTTTTTTCAAGTTGTCTATTTGACATTTGGCTGAATGGATTACCTAAAAGTCAGTTAAGACCGAAAAGTCCACAATCTTAAAAGATCATGTAAAAAATATAGAGATAAGATAATAAATAATTACACATAATTAGAAATAGTGAAAGGAAATATCTACTCCTGTACAAACCTAACACGAAAATGGACAATACAGTACCACTTGTACTAGATTATAATAACGAGAATAGAATAATCAGAAAAATAAAAAATAAATACTAGCATATTTTGAGAGAGGATGAGACTTGTTTTTGAATTCTCAAACCTAGAATTGTTTTTAGATAAGCCCCCAATATTAAGATGGAGAACTAGATATTATACAAAAACAAAAGTACAACATGCTTCAGACCCATACATTATTTTTTTGCAAAAACTGTATAATCTGTGAAACAACCAAGCAAATAGGAAAAATAAAAAAGGTTTTTAAATCAAATGTTACCAATAAGGAGTACAACATTATTAACTTCCTCTGCTGCAGGTCCAAAAATAAAGTATTTCAAGTTTTTATTAAAATGTAATTTTAATAGTATTTTTAATATAGAATGGCCGCTTGTAGCCTTCATATTAAAAGCACTAACATGTTGATATATTGTCTTGAGTAGCGTGTTACCGGGACCATCCAACATATCCAAACGTCATTCTCATGTTGTGTAGTTGTGTACAGGTTGCCAGGGCAACCTATATTCGCTTTAGTTTTTGATGTTAGTACACCTAAAGTAATATAAATGTCTTTCAAATATTGAGATGTCCACCACCGACTGGGTACCTCCGCCAGACCAGCTTACTAGCTATCACCGGGACACCATAAGCACTTTCAGCCCCTAGCCGCAGCAGCTTGGCTGGGATCTCGCCGTCTCTTCCCACCAGTGTCCTGGATCTGGCTCCCAATGGTCAAAGCTCTTCTACATAGACTATAGCTGTATAGTAAATAATTATAGCCAGTATAGCAGTCCCCCCACACATTAGCCGAGACTTAATGCTGGGTGTAGTTCTGTTTTTATTCAGGGCCTCACATGGCATTTTTATGCAAAGTCCTCTGCAAGGGGTCTCCATCATAAACATAAAGGGTCTTTTCTTCCAAGATCCTCTGTGCCTGAGATATAATTGCATAAGGAAACCTCTTTAATTTAATTATCTATCAGGTACAGCAAACTCTAAAATAGTTCCAAACACCCCACCAACACATTTTAATATTTCGAAAGGGGTTCATTGATTGCATGTAAGGTCAGAGCTTACATCCCAAGTTTCTCTTTGAAACTGTGACCCCAACAGAGCCACTCTGCCAGGTGTGAGAAGTCACACACAAGTGGCCTGGAAGTCTGGCTTCAGCACAAACTAACTCTCCCATTTGCCATATGTCTTGATTGCCTCTTAGATAGGAAGTCCTTTGACATGTTAATGATCATTAGCTTTCAAGAAGAAAAAAGAAACCCTTGTGTTTCAATTTCATATCCAAAAGAGATATTAATACCTACCCACAGATCAATACTCAGGCCTCATTTTTATCATATTTAGAAGGGGACAGTCTTCCAATCAAGCCCAAACATGATTTGCGAACAAGGGTAGATCCCCAGCACGATGACCTGAAAACAATAAGCAGGCAAGCGATTGGGCACATGTGGGCTTGGTACTCAGTGACGGTGTTCAGTCACACACCATCCGACATATCCAGACGTCATTCTCATGTTGAGTAGTTGTGTACAGGTTGCCTAGGCAACCTATATTCGCTTCATTTAGTTTTTGATGTTTGTACACCTAAAGTAATATAAATTACATGTAACACAGTATATTGTTTAATGCACTTTGATAAAGCCAGAGAAAGTGAATGTGTTGATTTTAAAGCTACTTGATGTTCTATTTATTTTAAATAGTATCTGCATTTGGATACCACTTTTTTTTTAATCAATTTCATTATTAAAGTTAATGTTATAGTTCAGCAAAGAGATACTACTGTCAGTCCCTTCATTGAAGTCCTTCTACAGAGTCATATATAGAATGGTTGAGAGAATACCGCTAAATGCCTAATACAC
Organism: Pelobates cultripes; assembly: GCA_933207985.1. Lineage (NCBI taxonomy): Eukaryota > Metazoa > Chordata > Amphibia > Anura > Pelobatidae > Pelobates > Pelobates cultripes. The sequence goes on along the minus strand of OW240919.1, from coordinate 15,751,758 downwards.
TTTGAGTTATACTGCTCTGAACTCTGTACATTACTTTTACAACTATTACAATATACAGCACCATTTATTTTTGCCTCGTGTTCTTTCATATTTGTTGCACAGATTGTGATGTCTCAAGGTGGAGGGACCACTATCTGCTTATGTGATCTTCCTTGTGAGTAAGGTTCTCATAGCTCTAACAAATGTGAGTGACAACCACATTCTTTAAATATATTAAAAAAACAGACACACTATTTGCTATTACCTATTTTCTATGTCTATGTAAATGAAATGCTGCGTTCTACAAGCAAGATCACTATATAAAGAAGGTTTTTAATGCAATCTAGCAGTTGTTTTTGGTAACTGAGATTTAAAGTGTGTCAAATCAACAGCCCTTGATTTGGAAAACCACCTCATGGCTACAAATACTTAATACATTAAACCATTAATAAGAAACTTACATTTTTTTCTTTATATGTTGTATTAAGGTGATTTGATGGGTGCAAAGTTTTGTATTTTTTCTATGTTTCTTCAAACAAGAACTGGTTAACTGGCCATCCAGCCTTAAAAGTGTTGCTGCCCCAAGAGTGTATTTTTAGCACTGTAGTATATATTTTTTTCTATATATGTAAGCTGTCAGACAACATTTTAAGTAGTTTCTAGAAGTTTTCACACAAAATACATTCTGTAAGTTGTATTGTCTGAAATAATGGGGTATAATATGTCATTCTGTTAAGTCTCCAATAATAAAACTTTTTTTTTTAAAAGATTGGATAGCTGGAAAAAATAGCACTTTAGCATCGTAGGCTGTCCTTTATGTATAATCTGGTAGTTAAAAATATGTATATTAAAGAGAATTTTCCCCTCCTGAGTCTCCTCACCCCTCGCAATATTAAGTTGTGATTGCTAGAGTTGATTCAAAACACACACTATTGCTGTTGGATTGACAAATATTGTAATATTTTGTACACCTTGGATTGTGTTATTTTTCTTTTCCTTTTTGGTGTCCACATAACGTTTATCATAATGTTGATGTAAGGGATAATATGTTAATGTAAAACATTTGCAATGTTGATTATAGCATATTCATAGAGTTAGATATTTAATTAAGTTATCATGTTATATGCTGTACAAATATTTATTTGTCATCCATTAAAAATATTTCATCTTCACATCTGTTGATAAACGTAGCTGCTCTCATGAAAGTGTCTTTTCCCATTGTCTTTCCATTTTCTTAAGTCTCTACCTTCTTTAGGTACAGGTGGATTCCATTGGCAGAACGTAAAACGAGCTGACGTACTTTAAGTGGTTCATTTTCAGTATCCGGACTCAGTTCAAATCTCTGTAAGATCAACGCTAAGGCCACTTTCATTTCGTTCATTGCAAAGTTCTGTCCAATACAGTTCCTATTGGGGAACACAAATATTTTAACTAGGGATTATTACAAATTACTAGACTCTAAGATCTTTAATAACCAAGACTAATGTCAGAAGTTGTTGTGCAAGGAGCTTTCCTCTCCCTGTCCTAGATTCTTGTAATCAGAAACTCAGCAATTTTGAAATATCGCTTATGCTTCAATATCATCATTTGCTGAATGAAATGTTATGCTTATAAATGTACTTATATGGTGTGTCCACACATAGTGTATAGTAAACGTGTGCAAGCCAAAAAAGATTGGGTTAGCTAAACCATTTTTTCCCAAAAATGAAATTTTGTTCGGGACTTCAGAAACTCATTCAGTTGATGGTATGCTTTGTCCAAATATCATCCATAAATAATATTTATGAAACTTTCTGACAAACCACAAAAAAAGTCTGAGGAAACGGACCAATCAGTGTACTATAAAATATATACATAATATAATATTAGCTATACATTTTGTAGTTCACTGATAGGAAAATGCTCCTGCCATTTGGTTCACAGACCAAGTGAGAAAAAGTAACCAATAGAGCTGAAAGTGGAGAACGATCAGTAAAAAAAATAAATCTGCATTTACACATGTATATATTTA
>OW240919.1:15717215-15748049 GCA_933207985.1 Pelobates cultripes | reverse complement strand
TCAATACTCAGGCCTCATTTTTATCATATTTAGAATGGGACAGTCTTCCAATCAAGCCCAAACATGAGATCCCCAGCATGATGACCTGAAAACAATAAGCAGGCAAGCGAGTGGGCACATGTGGGCTTGGTACTCAGTGACGGTGTTCAGTCACACACCATCCGACATATCCAGACGTCATTCTCATGTTGTGTAGTTGTGTACAGGTTGCCTAGGCAACCTATATTCGCTTCATTTAGTTTTTGATGTTTGTACACCTAAAGTAATATAAATGACATGTAACACAGTATATTGTTTAGTGCACTTTGATAAAGCCAGAGAAAGTGAATGTGTTGATTTTAAAGCTACTTGATGTTCTATTTATTTTAAATAGTATCTGCATTTGGATACCACTTTTTTTATTATCAATTTCATTATTAAAGTTAATGTTATAGTTCAGCAAAGAGATACTACTGTCAGTCCCTTCATTGAAGTCCTTCTACAGATTCATATATAGAATGGTGGAGAGAATACCGCTAAATGCCTAATACACTTTGAGTTATACTGCTCTGAACTCTGTACATTACTTTTATAATTTATATTGCGTATTGCTCAATATACAGCACCATTTATTTTTGCCTCGTGTTCTTTCATATTTGTTGCACAGATTGTGATGTCTCAAGGTGGAGGGACCACTATCTGCTTATGTGGTCTTCCTTGTGAGTAAGGTTCTCATAGCTCTAACAAATGTGAGTGACAAAAAAAACCAAACAGACACACTATTTGCTATTACCTTTTTTCTATGTCTATGTAAATGAAATGCTGCGTTCTACAAGCAAGATCACTATATAAAGAAGGTTTTTAATGCAATCTAGCATTTGTTTTTGGCAACTGAGATTTAAAGTGTGTCAAATCAACAGCCCTTGATTTGGAAAACCACCTCATGGCTACAAATACTTAATACATTAAACCATTAATAAGAAACTTACATTTTTTTCTTTATATGTTGTATTAAGGTGATTTGATGGGTGCAGAGTTTTGTATTTTTTCTATGTTTCTTCAAACAAGAACTGGTTAACTGGCCATCCAGCCTTAAAAGTGTTGCTGCCCCAAGAGTGTATTTTTAGCACTGTAGTATATATATTTTTCTATATATGTAAGGTGTCAGACAACATTTTAAGTAGTTTCTAGAAGTTTCCACATGAAATACATTCTGTAAGCTGTATTGTCTGAAATAATGCGGTATAATATGTCATTCTTTTAAGTCTCCAATAATAAAACGTTTTTTTTTTTAAAAGATCGGATAGCTGGAACAAATAGCAATTTAGCATCGTAAGCTGTCCTTTATGTATAATCTGGTAGTTAAAAATATGTATATTAAAGAGAATTTTCCCCTCCTGAGTCTCCTCACCCCTCGCAATATTAAGTTGTGATTGCTAGAGTTGATTCAAAACACACACTATTGCTGTTGGATTGACAAATATTGTAATATTTTGTACACCTTGGATTGTGTTATTTTTATTTTCCTTTTTGGTGTCCACATAACGTTTATCATATTGTTGATGTAAGGGATAATATGTTAATGTGACACTTTTGCAATGTTGATGATAGCATATTCATAGAGTTATTTAGATATTTAATTAAGTTATCATGTTATATGCTGTACAAACATTTATTTGTCATCCATTAAAAATATTTCATCTTCACATCTGTTGAAAAATTTAGCTGAAAGTGTCTTCTTTTCCCATTGTCTTTCCATTTTCTTAAGTCTCTACCTTCTTTAGGTACAGGTGGATTCCATTGACAGAATGTAAGACGAGCTGAAGTACACCAAATTGTGGCTACAAAGACTTAATACATTAAACTGCTAATAAGAAACATGCTTTTTTTACTTTATATGTTATATTAAGGAGATTTGTTGGGCACAACTTTTTTCTATATTTCTTCAAACTAGAATTTTTTAAAGGACCACTCAAACTTAAAAGTATCGCTGCCCCAAAAGAGTGTATTTTTCTAGCGCTGTATTATATATTTTCTTTTTTTTCCATATATGGCAGTTGGCAGACAAGATTTTAAGTCGTTTCTATGACGTTTCCATATGAAATATATTCTGCAAGGTTGTATTGTCTGAAATAACTGGTTATTCTATGTATTTCTTATTAGTCTGACTTATTATAATGGAAGAATGCCACATACAATATATTTGCCATCCATTAAAAATAAAATATTTAATCTTCACATCCTTTGTAAAAGTCAGCTGCTCTCATGAGAGTGTTTTCTTTTCTGAATGCCTCTCCATTTTCTTAATTCTCTACCTTCTTCAGGTACAGATGAATTCCATTAGCAGAACGTAAGACGAGCTGACGTACTTTAAGTGGTTCATTTTCAGTATCCGGACTCAGTTCAAATCTCTGTAAGATCAACGCTAAGGCCACTTTCATTTCGTTCATTGCAAAGGTCTGTCCAATACAGTTCCTATTGGGGAACACAAATATTTTAACTATTATTACAGATTATTAGACGCTAAGATCTTTAATAACCTACACCAATATCAGAAGTTATGGTGCAAGGAGCTTTCCTCTCACTGTCTCCCTAGATTCTTGTAAACAGAAATTCAGCAATTTTGAAATATCACTTATGCTTCAACATCATTTGCTGGATGAAATCATAGGAAGATGTTATGCTTATAGATGTACTTATATGATGTGTCCACACGTAGTGTATAGTAAACGTGGACAAGGCAAAAAAGATTGGGGTCAGCTAAACCATTTTTTCCCAAATATTACATTTTGTTCAGGACTTCAGAAACTCATTCAGTTGATGGTCTGCTTTGTCCAAATATCATCCATAAATAATATTTATGAAACTTTCTGACAAACCACAAAAAAAGTCTGAGGAAACGGACCAATCAGTGTACTATAAAATATATACATAATATAATATTAGCTATACATTTTGTAGTTCACTGATAGGAGCATTTTCCTGCCATTTGGTTCACAGACCAAGTGGGAAAAAGTAACCAATAGACCGGAAAGCGGAGACTGATCAGTAAAAAAATAAATCTGCATTTACACATGTATATATTTATAAAAAGTAGAATTTATAAATATTTTTATATTATATAATATATAATAGTTTTTTACTGGTCTTCCTTTTTTCCCTAAATTAACATTTAGTGACTCTCCCCTAGCTATTAATCATATTTTTTCCATGAATCATTTTTGTTTGGAGCCCCAGGAGATCGTTAAATACTGAATCAAGCGAACATGTTCGGCCATTGTGCTAGACGGTTGCTCAGGTATGCTGCGCTTCAGAGATACGGAATTTGTCCCGAAGAGCCCATCACCTAAAATCGGACGAATAGTAGTTCACCTGGGATTGAATGTTCGGTTCTAGTGGACATCCATACAAGTTCCATCTAACACACCTATCAAAAGGTTTCCTAATCTTACTAAACCTCACTGTCGAAACCCTCTAATTCTCGTGTTGCATCAAATACAGGAAATCAACAGTATGTGTATATATATATTTATCTTTTATCATTTTTAATTAATTTACTAAATCACATTTCTAATTCATTAAAACATTAGTGGCTAAGGAACCTGAAGATGGTGTTGTACTTATGTGACTTGTTCAGAACAGTAGCATGTGTCAATATCCAACTGAAGTCATTTTAATTCACAATAATTTTTTTTGACCAACCTTGAACCAGCTGAGAAGGGCACAAAGCCATACGCGTGCCTACCGGATGAGTTCTCTGGTGAGAATCTCATTGGATCAAATACCTATAAAAACATAACATTTGTCAATTACTTCTCAGGATATTTATGGAACCTCAAACAGGGCCAGATTTGCCATAAAGCCACCGTTCTTTCACCGGATCCTATTGCACCTGATCACCACCAAGATATTTTTTTTTAAATGAAATTTTATTACATGTTAATATATTAAAATGTTGGTTCATTTCTTGCATTCTCGTGTATGTACCATATATAGCAGAACCTACGGGTGCTATATAAATAAACAATAATAAAAAATAAAAAAAGACAGTTACAAAGTTACTTTTTTACATAGATATATACAAAGAAAATTTCTCTTTAGCCTTTTTTTTTTTTTTTTTTAGAGGAGAGCCACACATTTCCTGGATATCACACCATAAAGTAAATTAATGTTACTATAAATTAATGATAATCGGCAATAACTTGTGTTCAGCTGTTTGGCTCTTTTAATTGTCTATGTTTTTATTAACTAAATATTTAATAAACTGTCTTGTAATGATCTCCAGTTACCTCTGGATCCTCCCATACGCTGGGGCATCTGCCTATGGCATACAAATTCAGCATCACAGTGGCACCTGTGAGGGACGAAACAGGTAAAGTTATATATTAAAATACACAAGACAGAGACAATTTTTCTATATTTTGAAATTTTCGATTTAAATTCAGCTGATATGTATCCGGTGATTAAAATGCTTAATAAATTGTGAAACTACACCAAAATTTCAGAGACATTGTTGTTAGCTAAAGCTATGGGACCGAGACACTGTGTTATTACCATTACATTATTAGACAAATAAAGGTCTTTTCTTTTAATACATGTCTTATGAATGTGATAACTGTGATAAATGTTCTAGAACAAAAGTTTTTGGGGGAAATGACTCTCCCGAGGTTCTCTTAGAGTGTATTAGATGCCAATGGTTTGGAATGCACACAGTTGTCAGGCAGATCACAAATTCAAAAACAGCTTGCTATAGAGAGCACAATCCATGAATTTTGGACTCAAAAGTCAATGACAAACCCATTGATGGATTTCTCACAGTAAAAGCACAGACTTTACTCGAAATATGCACTTCTGAAGAAACAAACAATAAGATAGTGTGAGCACTCCAATAATAAAGAACTAGATAAGTATAAGTATAATAATGTCCACCACTTCAGCAATGAACATGTTAACTAGAATCTCAGCCACAACTCTAATTAGCCAGACAAAAAGCATGAAAACACAGTGCCTATTTATTAGAAACAAAAAAATTAAAAACGAGAAAACACACAAAGCAATGAATACAAAGTGGCCAAGTGTAAGCCAGCAAAAACTAAAATCCCTGACAGCTGCCAGATACAATTTAGCAGGCTAGAGTATCACTAATTAGCCTTTCCACATAATGCAAAAATAAACATGTCAAACTGGTTATACAAATGTAATAATTCACACAAGCACCTTGTAAAAATAAGGGTTTCCCCCAAAAAGTAATAAACCCAGCTCCAGTGAGGGGCCTAATAGAAAAATAAACCCTAAATCACATACACTTATCAGCCTCAACTTTAAAACCACTGACAGGTGAATAACATTGATTATATTATTACAATAGTAACTGTTGAGGTGGGATATATTAGGCAGAAAGTGTTCATGAGTGACCTTGACAAATAGTGATGACTAGACAACTGAGTCAGAACATCTCCGAAATGGCAAGTCTTGTGGAGTGGTGAAAGGAAGGGCAACTAGTGAACTGGCATCAGGGTCATGGGCGTCTAAGGCTCATTGATGCATGACGGGGAAAAAGGCTAACGCGTCTGGTGTCATCACACAGAAGAGCTACTGTCGATAAAACTGCTGAAAACCTTAATGCTGGCCATGATGGGAAGGTGTCAGAACACACAGTGCATCACAGTTTGCTGCATAAGGGACTGCGGTCAGAGTGCCATGATGTCCACTGTCCACTGCTGAAAGGGCATTCAATGTAAACATGAGCATCAGAACTGGTCCATGGAGCAATGGAAGAAGGTTGCCTTGTCTGATAGATCAAATTGTTTTTTTTTAAACCAGGTGGGTGGTCATGCCTTGAGGCATCAGAGCTGTTTTGGCTGCACAGGTGGGGCCTACATGATATTAGGCGAGTGGTTTTAATGTTGTTGCTGATCGGTGTGTAGTGCCCATGAGGATTTTATTACCAACTCTAAATATTGTGTACTGGCCTATATCATATATATATATATATACACCAATTCTAAGTTAGGAAGATAATATAAAATGTGCTTCAATATCGATTTGGGTCGAAAAAAAAAAAAAAACACTAACAGAAAAAAACGGTTACACTCTAGTAGCAATTTAACTTCTGTTTAAAATACACACTTATATGTATGCAAAAAGGTTTGTGATGTATGTTACTTGATGAATGAATAAAATGTACGCAGTAGCAAAACTGCTTGTGAATTCAAATTCACCTTTTGGAAGACTCCGCCCATCACAGAATGTGATTGGTTTGGCAAGTTCTCGTCCTACTTCTGGCACTGGGGGATAGAGCCTCATGCACTCCTTAATGCACAACGTGGTGTATGTCAACTTCCCCAGATCTTCCCTGGTTACAGACAAATATATACGGTACATATTACAATAACCATCAATAGTCTTTGTAGCAACAAGCTATGCAAGAGGTCATCTTTATCCAACTCCATCAGTTTAAATTCATAATATGTTGGTATGTATCATATAACTTACAGTCTGTAGTACAGACTGTAAGTTATATGATACATATATTACAATTTGGTCAGTAATGTCTAGATGTCTAGGTGATGAAAATTCCAATTTCAGAAGTTGCTAAATGTTGATTTTATTCACAGGTCAAGTTAGAAGTGAGCAATAGAAGTGAAAACTGGAGGAAATGTACATTATATATTTAATAAATACAGATTTTTATTTACTGCTCATACAGTGTTTCCCTCTATTAATTCATTTTTTTTACTTGATCTGTGAACCGAATGGCAGGAAAAGGCTCCTGTCAGTGTACTGCAAAGATAATATTATTATTATTATTATAATAATAATACATATATATTTATCAGCGCACTGATTGACCCATTTTTGCATCCTTTTGGATTCCTCTTCTGATTCAGTCCCTGAAATGACATTCAGTCAAGCTAAACCGACAAAAGACTAAATACCAGGTGTTTCGAAAAAGTTTCAGAAAAATGGTTCAGCAGAGCCAAAGTCTAGTAATGACTATAACATCAAGATTTCAGAAATATCATACACATATAGTGTATCATAATATATAACTTTAGTAACAGTACAATTTATCTCATGTGCAGCAATATTTTGGCATGCGAACAGTTAGGTCCCTTTATTATCACCACAACTGCAAGGTATAGATTATCTATTCATATCCATGTTCTCACCACTCTACTGTGTTCCTTTCACCCAGGACCTCTCTGATCTCCTCCCTGCATTTCTGCTGATGTTCTGGGTGTTTGGCCATACCGTACAAGATCCAGGAGATCCCACTGGCTGTGGTATCGTGACCCTCAAACATGAAGGTGTCCACCTCTGCTCGCAGGTCTTCATCTGATAAACCTTTTCCATTTTCATCCTGAAAAAAAATATATAATTTTTTTCCTGATATTTTAGGTAACTGCCATTAATAAGACATCTTCTCATTTAACTACTTTGATAATAAACTAGCCATATTCCCTTAACCATAGGTTACTATTCATCTCCTAATGTGATAGAAACGCTGATCCATTTGTAAATACGAAGAGAGCAGGCGGTGCAGCAAATGATTATTCAAGTTATTGACTTTGAAGATTCATATATTCATCTGGACCTAACTCAGTCTCTGTAAATGTAACACTGAATAACTCTATAGTTTTTATAGTATACTTCCATTACTCGTCATAGCGATTACTTAAACATCTACAATTCACCTTTTTAGCATTAATGAACTGACTCAATTCTCTGGGAATTTCCCACCCAACATGAGCGGTATATTCCCTGCAATACCACACATCTCCAATAACATCCAGTCAACCTCTGTCACTTTACTCTCTAATCCCTTTAACAGCAAGGAAGCAGACCACATACTGAGCTCTATCGCCACATAATTACATTCACAAATACATCAACCTTCCCCAAGAGAGAAAGTGCTGAAAATATAAGCTTCTTGGTGTCTACAATCATATCACACTTACAGTATAATAACTACCAATGTTTAGTACGTGAAATGGTTTTACACGTAAGATTGTTTCTTTATTGTATCATCAATGGGAATGCATGTCAGTGTGTTCCTCTAGACAATAACTTTCAAAACAAGTGAAAACTTTGGTATCAACAGGTCCAGATTTACATCTCAAGGCACTCTTCTCGCACAATCCAATTCTCTGTTGCTTGTTCTATAATTTTAAAAATTCACAAGGGAGTTTGTATTTGCATGTTTTATTCCTCCCTCTACAAATAAAAATATAATTAAAATACCAGAATCCAAAATAAAAAATAAATTCCAATTTCTAGTCAATTGTGGTACATATAGGCAGCTGCCTACTCTACCCATTGGCAAATCTGGAACTAGGGCTCTGAATGTGGTAGTGATGACTCATTATTTTTACCCATGTAAATCAATCTTACATGGGTAATCTAAACCCCGTACCCCATTGAGGATTGTGGCATTTCCATATTTTACATTTAAGAAAATATTGACTTGCCCTCCGACTGGTCCCCGTGCTAGTTTTGGCTCATCTTGTGCCATTACAGAGAGAACACAAACCATTTGCATATCTGAAAGACCCCAACTAAAAGGGTGGTCCAATTAAAAAATGCAGGCTGACTCTCTCTGCGTGAGACTTGCAGCAAGCCTTGTTTGGCATTGTCAGTGAACAGATATCCCTCTAAACTCTGATCTACACAATTGTCCTGGTTTGCTGTATCTGTCGTGCAGTGGGAACTTGCCATCATTTCAGAACTGGACTGCTCTTATGGGTGGGATCAGTCTGATACATATATGGTATAGTTTCTTTCTGTAATGGCACAACTGAATAAAAACATCTGAGAACTGTGCAGGGACTAACCAAAGTGCAAGCTATTGAGGTTTGACTGAGTTTTTGCCCGTTATCTTTCTTAGCCTGTGAAACCGTAACACCATTTAATGAATAGCAAATGTGTTGTGGCTTCTATGGGGTCCTGTGAAGTATGTGCAATCCATTCATAACTAATGTCTAAATATCAACTAGTTAATAAATAGCTTCATAAAAAGACAATACAAAGCATCTGTGACGAGAGCAATCTCACCACATTGCATTGGAGGAGCCTGGTTGCCCGCCTGCTCCCTTTAGACTATGGACCGGACTTTTAAAATACTTTATTTTCCCTGCAGAAAGGCTTATTCATGCCTTTCTGCCAGGGCGTTCGGTAGATTTTATCTACCGAACAAAATACCGAAGGCGCGACCACTGGGAAGCTGGCGTGTGCCTTCAATTCACCTCCCTGAAGCTAGCGTGTGCCGTCAATTGACCACCCAGTAGCTGCGGTTAACCACAGCTTAATTGACTGTTACTGGGTGGCCGCAGTTACACTCAGCGGCCGCTAGGTGGCGGTGTTATGGAGCTCCCTGGACGGCCAGCGGTGCTCAGCCCGGAATCAGTGCACTAAAAGCGGACACTTTTACGTGCAGGCACCACTGAGCCTCCAGCCTTCCCTGCTTCTATTCGTGGCTGTTTAGACGAACGCTAGATTGATCAGGACTTTTTCTATGTGAATGTGTTAACCCAGATAGCTATGCCATGGAGCCCATTCGTGTAATTAAAGACTTTGGCTCCATGGCAATTGAAATGTGTGAATAGGATCTGAGCGCTATTCGGTAGTTATGTGCACTCAGATCCCAGCTATCTGGGGATATGTGACATGTCTGTATTTTATGTATTAAATGTAGCTTTGTATATTTTAAAGTATTTTACTGTTTTTGTGTCCCCATGTGTATAATGGCGATTTGCCTCCGTCCTGGGAGATAATTGGATTACTTCCCAATTATCTCCAGGATAGAGGGAGGGAAATTAGGATGCATTGTGGGGATGTTTTACTTCTGTGTGTCTGAATGTTATACATGTCTGTCTGTGTTACATAAATACTGGACAGGTAGCCCTGAATAAATTAGACCACTGCTTGACCCTCAACACGGAGCTCTGTCTCGTCTTTGGGGAGATTTACTGTATGCTGTTAGAGACTGATTGCCAGGAGTGTAAGCCGCTTGGATGCTTTTCCTGTTCGTCTGCTAGCAGCTATTTGTGAGGTTCCAGTTCGGGAGTTTGGAGTGCTACTTTGTATGCAGTTCGGGAGGTTGGAGCATTCCCTTGTATCCAGTTCGGGAGTTTGGAGCATTCCCTTGTATGTACCTGTGTCTCTGGAAGGGAAGATCTACTAAACGGCGGTTTAACCCTTTTATGCCCGGGGGTGCCATAACCGCATCAAGCTAACAATAAGAGCGTCAAGTAAATCAACATGAATGTGCAGATGATTAACTTTGATTGAATTGTGAAAGTATAATAGTGGGGGGTTGGAACCAATACCTTGGCAAAAAGAAGAATATCTAGAAAATCCAAATGCCTCTTCTTCTGGATCTTCTCCAATTCCTTTTCCTGTTTAAGGGATTCTTTCCTCTGTTTAATTACTTTATCTGATTGGTAAAACATGAAATATATGTTTAATTTGAAGACCATTATCTTAACCACAGAGAATTCTGATCAACAAAATTTGTATTTCTTTATAAATGTATCTTACCACCTAGGAAGTACAGAATTACACACATTATATGATAATCGCAATGTATAAGACTTCAGTCTAACATGCATTAGTAAATGTTTGAATAGACACACACACACATGCCCCCTACTATTCACATTATTCAATATTATTATTCAATGCCTAATGTCTGCAAAGCCTCAAATATACACATGTACGCAGACGACACAGTAATGTACGCAAACAAACCCGATCTACTGCAGCTTGAGGCTGTGCTCCAAAACCAGTTTACAGAAATAGAAAAGTGGATAGCAAAACACAAACTCTTCCAAAACACTGACAAAACTGTCACAATGCTCTTTGGAACAGTTTAGATTACACAAATTACAAAATTCCCATCTATGCTTTAAAACATAATCAAATAACACACTAAACACAGTCCACTCTTTCAAATACTTGGGTATGTGGTTAGACCCCAATCTATCTTTTGGGCTCCACATAGAAAAACTTTCATCACAACTTTATCCAAAATGGGGTGCCCTGTACAGAAACAAATCCTGCCTAAACCCTACAGTAAAGGAAAAGATTGCACAGCAAATGCTAATGCCGGTCATTGATTATGGCAATGTAGTGAATGCACCCGCACCTCAAACTCGCCTTAATAAAATTACTATATTGTATAACTCATTCTGACACTTTGTGCTACACTATCCACTTTATTTGGTTTACCTCAATACAAAACGAAAGTGACTTGATCCTCATTTCCTTACAGAGCACCACAATTATGGAACGACCTCTCGAACACTTTCAAATCTTCCCCCGGCCTAAAATCCTTGGAAGAGATCCCTCTCTACATATCTCAAAACAGAATGCACGTGTCATGGTTAAATATATTTCTTACCTGTTCTATGTTAAATTTTGTATGTATTCTGTGTATTAATATTGTTTTTGTATTTTGTTGTACCCTATTTTAACGATGAAATGTTTTGTGGACCCAGGACATACTTGAAGACAAGAGAAATCTCAATGTATCCTTCTTGGTAAAATATTTTATAAATAAATACATATATATGTTTGTGTTAGTTTGAAAAGATGTATCTATACATTGAACTAGCCATATTGCAAACAAATGTATGGATTTGTGTAAAATGTACAAACGTTTAATGATGTCACCTCCCCAAATCTTTTCTTGGTATACAACCAATTGCAGACATTCGAGTGTATGTTGAGAGTTGACTGACAGGTGGAGTGCAGGAGAACCTTCCTACAGGCTATTCTATTACACACGCAGCATATAAGCTATAGCAAACTGAGCTTTCTGGACAACAGGAGAATTTTTATGCCGTGACCAATTGGTTCTCTCCTGTAGCTATAAAGCCAGACTATCACAATAAATCAAAAATGGGAAGCAAAGTTGAATTGTAGGATGTTTCTACTTTAAATTCCCGACAGTTCAAGCTTTCTGTGAGCTATGCTCAATGCTATGATGTTTGCTAAGTGACATCCCCCACTGATAGGACCATTTCCATCCTATCCTAAATGAACCTAAGATACCTACTAAACTTTGGAAGGTACCAAACTCTTCATTTGTTTATTATTGCTACATTTAAAAATTTTAAAAATATATATATTTTGTTATGGCAGCATTTGTCAGCTTTTGATGGATTCGAAAAGGAAAAATACACAGGAATTACATATGTGTGAGTTATAGTAAAACTGTATCAGAGACAGCCTTTGTTAATAAGGCAGAAAGTGAAGTTACCAGTGTGCTGATGGGCTATCTTCAGAGCTTTCCGTATTCGGAATCCATGGGGACTGAAGAAGTAGATTAGGTCACTGTGGTACGGGAAGATACGGATTCTTCTCTCCGTCAGATATGAGATTTCATAGATAGCTTTGATGTAAGCGTTCTCACTGAACAAAATAAAGGATTAACATTAGTTTAAATCAGAAATATAACTCATGTCCACATAGCTGAGCCTGTATATTGGAATTTTTTCATGTGCAATTTTAAAGTGTATTCTTTTCTCTAAGTCTTCGTTAAATACGGACTTTAAGCCCAAACCAGACAGGGTAAGCATAGACATCTGATTGATGTGCAATGTATAATGTCACAGATCTTACCAAGTGATTGGCATAGATATTCTAAGAAATAGTGAAAACATGTGGACAAATTCTATCAGAATGTTGTCTAATGTATATGTTACTACTTGATTGCTGTCTCACACTGGGCTGGTGCAAGAATTATTGGCTACAAAGGTGGTGATACAAGCATCAACCTTCTCAGGATTAAAACTCACAGTAATGTACAGTGAGTGCAACAACAACAACAACAAAAATTGTGGTGTCTTTATTAATGTGTGTGTATTGGCAGTGTATGAACTGTGTGTGGCGGTGAGTGATATGCATGATGCTTGCGTTGGCTGTATGTGCTATGTGCGAGTGTTTATTTAAATTTTTTAAATTAAGTTAATATAATAGAAAATGTTTTGCACCCTCTTTGGCTTAATTTTTTTTTTTTTTTGCAGGGAGGGGGCTAAAATCACCTGGTGGTCCAGCGGGGGCTATCTTCCCTGGTAGTCCTGCAGGAGTTAATAATAAATCCATGGTGGTCTGGTGCACAGGATCTGCACCTACTGCTTTGCAGAACATCACTCATACTGGATTGGTGCTCAGCAATGAGTCAGAGCACAGACAGGAATCCTAGTTGCTGCACTATGAGTCCTTCACTGAGTGCCAGAACAGCAAGGGAGTTATTATAAAGGTCTTCACCTCCAGAATTCTCTCCAGATTCCACCATTTGATTGTCAGGGATTTTCTTTTTATTTAATAAATTGCAGATGTACCATTACATTAAATTCATATTAATTTGCGCCGTTGATGGAGCCAGGCGGTATCTTCTGCTGGGGTGCCCCAAGACCTGTGCTGTCTTATGGTAACACTGGGTCCGGTCTTCTGCACATGTTATTTGAATGCATGAGTATCATATTGTTTATCTGTATATTGGATATAGGTTTACTAATCCATTAGAGAAAATGTACATGTTACACACCCATCAGTCTGGCAGTTGCTATTGTAACCGAAGGCACACTTCATGATGGTGTCCAGCGTCATCAGGCTGACGTGGTGAAAAAGTTCCACAGGCTTCTTATTGGAGACTAACTTCTCCCACTTTTCCTTTAATGATGAGAAACCAAAAAAGAAGAAAAATAGACTAAATAAAAGATGAACAGTTATTCAAGATTATTAAACATAAGCAAGTGATTTACATTTTTGTCAACCCAAGGTCTTCGTGTTGGCAAAGTTGGACAATTGTTAAGTTGTAAGTGATGGAGACGAGGTTTTGATTGTGTTTTTTTTTTATTACATGTGACATAATCCTGGACCCCCAGTGCCAAGACTGGATGAGATAAAATGATTGTCCTTACCAGCATAACATTAGTACAATCTGAAGTCAGCTTGACATACGGCTTCAGAACATCATAGTGGAAACCTGGAGTCAACAGCTTCCGGTGTTGTTGCCACTTTGGTCCAGACAAGACTAGTAGACCTCTCCCTAAATATCAGTAGGAATGATTACAGTTGGGTTTTAGCAGTACAGAAAATATATTAATTAATAAACACAATATATTGGTAGTGGGTGTTATAGTCAAAACCTTTTTTTGTGTCACAAGGAAGATATTGTGTGAACTCATAGAGGCTTACTTAAACTTAGTTTATGTATCAAATTGTGCTTAAAATAGGAGTAACATGTTTGTGCTTTGATCATTTTTTTTAAATTATTTTTTTAAATAAAAATTACAGTGTTATAAATCAAAACTCCTGGTATATTGTTAAAGTTAAATTTGTGGCTATGTTACTCATTACTATACCTTATCCTTAGATGTGTGGGTCTATGTATTTGTTAAGAGGCACTGTGCAAAATGTACACAATAGATGAACAACATATGCCATATTACTCTGTTTCATGATATATTGAACAAAAATAAAGGCAAAATAAAGTGTGGAGAAGCCATGCATAAAAACTAAGTACACCTTATGATTTAATAGTCTGTAGAACCACCTCTAGCATCAATAACTTGAAGTAATAATTTGCTGTATGACTTTATCAGTCTCTTGCATTACTGTGGAGTAATTGTGGCCAACTCTTCTTTACAATGTTGTTTCAGTTTATTGAGGTTTGCTGGCATCTGTTTATGCACAGCTCTCTTAAGGCATTTTCAATTGGGTTGAGGGCTGGACTTTGACTGCATCATTGCAACACCTCGATTCTTTTATTTTTCAGCTATTCTTTTGTAGATGTGCTGGTCTGCTTGGAATCACTGTCCTGTTGCATGACGCAAGTTTGTCCAAGCTTTAGCAATTGAACAGATAGCCTCACATTTGACTATAAAATACTTTGATATACAGAGGAGTTCATGGTTAACTCAATGACTGCAAGGTTCCCAAGTCATGTTTCTGCAAATCAATCCTAAATCATCACCCACCACCCTGCTGGACAGTTGGGTGATGAAGCACTAGTTTTGCCAAATGTGGCCCTGTGCATTATGGCCAAACAACTCCACTTTGGTCTCGTCTTTTGAAAGGACATTGTTCCAGAAGACTTGTGGTTTGTTCAGACTCAACTTTGCAAACCTAAGCCGTGCTGACATGTTCTTTTTAGATAGGAGAGGCTTTCTCCTGATGACTCTTCCAACCAAACAATACTTGTTCAGTCTTTTTCTAATTGTACTTTCATGAACTTTAACATTTAACATGCTAACTGAGGCCTGTAGAGTGTGAAATGTTTTTGTAATTTCTCTGGGCATTGCACGGTCTGACCTTGGGGTGAATTTGCAGAGGTGTCCATTTCTGGGAAGAATGGCAACTGTCTTGAATGTTTTCCACTTTTGAATAATCTTTCTCACTGTAGAATGATGGACTTTGAATTGTTTGGAAATGGCCTTATAACCCTTTCCAGTTTGATGGGCAGTAAAAATTGCTTCTCTAAGGTTGTTGCTGATGTCTTTCCTCCTTTTGATTTTGTGTTAACACACACCTGAATGCTCCAGACCAGCAAACTGCTAAAACTTCAGCTTTTATAGAGGTGGCAAAACTTGCTGATGATCAGTTAATCAAGGACATTTTATTAGCAGCACCTGTTTGCTGCTTAGCGTCTTAATTCATATGGAAGCAGTAATAGTGTACTTGTTTCTTCACACATGGCTTCTCCATTTTTGGTTTTATTTTTGTTAAATAAATCATTACATGTGTAATATGTCCTGTGTTGTTGTTCATCTGTGGTTGTATTTACCTAATGACATGCTAAGTAACAGATAATTGTTATGAAATGGTGTGTAAAACCATAAAAAGTGGGTGTGCTTTCTTCCAATGACAGTATGTACATTGCAGAATATACACATTTAATCTTATTTTAAATGATATTGAAAAAAACAATAGTTTTTCCTTTCAGTTGGTAGATTGGCCAGAAAAAATGGATAAAGAAGTACAACATTGAACCTGTTTGGAGGATAAAAACATGCTTGCTGCAGGTGAAGTCAATGAGAAGGGACACGCTATGCAGTGATTGCCAACTGTGGCAAAACAGGTGTTTTTGAATTCTAATTCCCATGATCCTCAGACAATTGAGTTCACAAGCATGTTGTGCCAAGTCTAGACATCTCTGAACGAAGGAATTATATATATATATATGAATATAAAGATATTATATATATATATATATATATATATATAATATCAAAAAATTACCGCCACTCTTGGATTTAATTCATCCGATTTATTGAGGATCAATTCAAGTGAGGTCAACGGTTCAGCTCCCGATCTGAGCTTTCATCAGGACATAAAGAGGCTCTTTATGTCCTGATGAAAGCTCTGATCGGGAGCTGAAACGTTGACCTCGCTTGAATTGATCTTCAATAAATCGGATGAATTAAATCCAAGAGTGCCGGTAATTTTTTGATATTAGATATTTGATTGGGATTTGGCACCTGGTATTTTTGCATATTTAGTAGGAGTGCAAGAGTTTCATATACATACATATATTCTGGATCACTATAAACTCAAGTACCAGATAATCTTGAGGTAGACCCTGCAAAAAAAGAATGCATACAATGGATATAAAACGAGTGGAAGTCGTAATATAATACTTATTACTCACCAATCCAGGGAACAATAAAATTATAGACCGTGGAATTTTTGGGATCTGTGAAACATTGCAAACAAAAAAGAATTTCAGGATAAATTAAATAAAATTCACAATTAGTAAATTTCTTAGAAACATGCAAAATTCTGGATAAGATAGCGGTGACTATATAGCTATCTTGGATAATTCTTCCAGTGTAACTATTTGGGACTAAATGTTGCAACTCCAGTTTTACAATCGCTACCATTGACTGTTTAGTTAATAACTCCCACTTGTGTTTATTCAAATTCAAGTTGGTTTCTTTCTGACAAGTTTGCAATCACTATAAAAGTTTAGGAGTGTCTCTAATCAGTTTTACTTGGGATCGCCTGTGTATTGAATTATTATTATAATGTATTGAATTAAGAGTTGGATATAATCTAAACTTCTACAATGATGTCTGATGGGCAGATTAGATAAATAATATTTTCTACTCCCCCCCCCAATATCCTTAAATATATGTGTGCAATTTCCCCTAATTTTGTCCTGTAGAAAATACTTATAAAATAAAATAATTTATTACTTGTCATATCTGGTGTAGTCACTTGTGTTTAAATTATCCTTACATTGCCATGAAAAGAAATGTTCATTACAATAAGGTTCCTTTATTTATTTACTATAGCTTATTGGGTATCATCATCCCCTCAGACTTTTTACAGTAAGCACTGTTTTTTTCCATAGAAAAGGCAGTTTTTACATTACAGCCCAGGGATACCTCATTGGCCACTCATCATATGGCTGCTAGATGTGCTTCCTGGGGCAGTACTGCACACTGTGCAGTACTGCCATTCAATGTCTCCACCCTCTTCATACAGACACTGAAGTTTCCTCATAGATATGCATTGATTCAATTTATCTCTAAGGATATGCTGATTGGCCAGGGCTGTGTTTGGCTTGTGCTGGCACTGTCCCTGGTCTTCCTCCTTGGCACTTTCAGCTATTCCAATGCTTTCCTATGGTAAAGCAGTGTGATTGGCTCAGATCACCACTTCTGATGATGTCAGCCAAGCAGGCAGATCATTAAATAAAGGTAAGATTTTATTATATTTAGGGAGGCCAGGGGAGGAGGGGGCTTGAGGGCTAGATGGTATTTTTAACACTTATAGAGTCAGGAATACAAGTTTATGTTCCTGATTCTATAGTGTTCCTTTAAGTATTTTACTTACTTGGCCACTAGGAAATTACTTGAATGTGTATCAGATGGGATATGATTGCACTATATAAATATATACAGGATCTGTACAAAAAAGCAATGTGCTAGCCTGTTCATAAACAGAAATATACAACAGACAGAAATTTCATCCAATGAGACTGGAAGAAAGGAGATTTTGCTTACTGCAGAGGGAAGGGTCTTTACAGTAAGAACAATAACAGTGTGGGATTTTTTTAATTAAAGAGTTTGTCGTATCAAATTCTGTAATTACTTTTTAAAAAGGGCTGTATATTTTTTTAAAACAGTTTCTCAATCTAATGAGAAATCTGATCGCCAATATGGAGTCAAAAAAAATGTTATTTCCCTGTTTTGTTTTTTTTATTTTGTTGCAAAGTTGTAACGATACATCAATGTGGGTTAGACATAAGGGTTATAACATATAAGCAAGACTGTTCAATACCCATTGATTACACCATATCTCAATACATCTATTACATCCCCTTCGAGCATTATGGATGTCTGTGGGGTTTCAGCGGGTTTTGGTGTGCAAAGAAGGGTATAGGGAGAGGGAGACCTTTGTCCACCTCAGGCCTCTCACTCCTTGAGCTGCCGTCACCTATGATCCACAATGCATGCATTTACGGCTACAGTAACCTGGGATGGGGAGGAGGATGGGGGGGAGGAGGGGGGAGGGTTGGCTATTGTGCGCCCTTGATGTCAGATTCCAGTGGGCTACCTGGGGGTATTTTGAAGATATGCACTCCAGAGTTCCCAGGTGGCAGTGTATAGATGGTACTTGTCTGTCATAGAGTGGCATGTCTCTTCCAGGCCTCTGATAGTCTCGACCTTTTGTATCCATTCCCTTATGGATGGGGGATTTGGATTTTTCCAGTATACTGGAATGAGTTGGTTAGCGGCCGAAATCATGTGGAATAGTAAGGTTGCTTTTGGTTTGGGTAATGTTTGGGATGGCACTAGGAAGATGAACATGTCCGGCGTGAGCGGGAGATGTATGGATAGTATCATTTGAATTTGGCCTTGTATGCGTTTCCAATACTCTTGTATTGTTGGGAACCACCATATGTGCGCCGAGTTCCCTTCCGCCGTATGGCACCTCCAACACCTGTTTGAAAGTGATGGGAAATGTGATTTCAATTTGGTCGGGGTGTAATGCCATCGGCTATGCGCTTGTAGTTTCCTTCTTGTGTGAGTGTGTTACGTGATGTGTGGTGAATTTGTCTAAAAATATAACGCCAAGTTTCTGGCGTAAAGGCCTTGTTGAGTTTCTTTTCCCAGGAGGTGGCAAAAGCTGGTGGGTTGAGGGGTTGAGTGGCTAATGTCGTGGTGTACATCACCGAGATGAGCTTTTTCTTAATGGATTGATCTAGGCAATATTGTTCAAATTTAGTTTGTGCTCGGTGTGGATTATGTGCGAGTGGTCCTGTGAGGACAAAGTGGGTGAGTTGTCTATATTGAAATTTGTGTATTATCGTTTGTGGGTCTATGAGGGAGCCAAGGGGTTTAATCTTTCGATCCCCTATACTCTCCATAAGGTCCCCAAGTTTTAGGTAGGCTGAGTCGTGGTACGCCTTAAAGGCTTTACCGTCCTCTCCTGGTCTGAACAAGGGGTTGTGTGTGACCGGGTACAGCGGAGACGGATAGGGGGAGATCATCTGGTGTTGTCGTAGTCTAGTCCACATCCGTAGAGTGGGAGAAATGGTAGGGTGTGGGGCATGAAGGAGGAAAGCCTGGCCCGATTTTTGCCATGGAATCGTGAATATTGGTGCTCTTAGGAATGTGTCCTCTATTTGTACCCATTGTTTGGTGGTGTTGGTGGATGCCCAGTCATAGAGTCTAGTTAGGAGAATTGCGTCGTGGTACTTCTCGACATCTGGGAGTCCGATGCCTCCCTCCCCCATTGGTCTAGTAAGAAGCGAGTGTGAGAGCTGGGGAGTTTTATGTGCCCATATGTACAATGAAAGGGTCTTGCGTACCAGCGTGAACCAGGTTTTAGGGATCATAATGGGTAGAACCTGCAGGAGGTACAGAAGTCTGGGCAATATGTTAATTTTTAATATATTTAGTCTGCAAAACCAGCTAAAATGTGGCTTGTTCCAGGTGTTGAGGTCAGCTGTTATGTCTTTCATCAGTTTCGGGAAATTACTGTCAAATAAGAGAGACGCGTCTTTGGTGATGTGAATTCCTAGATATTTGATATGGTGGGGGCCCACGTGAAGTGATGTTCATTTTGTATTTTATGTTTCTCCTGAGGATGTATGTGTATGGGTAAAATCTCACATTTGCTGAGGTTGGCTTTGAAGTTGGAGAGTTCGCTGTATGTATGCATTTCCGCCATTAGAGGTGGTATTGAGGTGCTAGGGTCTGAGATAGTGAATAGCATATCGTCAGCGAATGCTGCTATTTTGTACTCCTTATCGCCCGCTGTGATCCCTTTGATTCGCGTGTTATCTCTAACCCCCTGTAAGAAGGGTTCTAAGACTAGCACGAATAGTAGGGGAGATAGAGGACATCCCTGCCTGGTGCCATTCGTTATTTGTACTGGGTCTGAAAGCTGCCCATTTACTCTGATATTTGCTGTGGGGTGTGAGTATATGGCGTTGAACCATTTCTGCCAGTGGGGGCCAAAGCCCATATGCTGTAGGGTGGATGATATTAAGCTCCAGTCTACCCTGTCGAACGCCTTTTCAGCATCAATCGACAGGAGTAGACTGGAGCATCTCGTTCGCCTGGTCAGGTGTATGAGGCTAAGCAGTTTTGTCATGTTATGTTTAGCTTCCCTGCCCGGAATGAAGCCTGACTGGTCTGCATGTATGAGCCCTGGTAGCAGTGGACGTAGCCGGTTCGCCAGTATTTTCGTAAAAAGTTTTAAGTCCACATTTATCAGTGAAATAGGTCTATAGCTTCCGCATTGGGTCAGGTCCTTACCCGGTTTGGGGAGGAGGGTAATTGTGGCATTTAATGCTTGAGGGGGAAGGGTATCTGATTTAAGTAGTGAATTAAATGTGTTTCGGAAATGAGGTATGAGTGTCTTGGCGAATGTTTTATAATATTTTGCTGTGAATCTGTCTGGGCCTGGACTTTTCCCCATCGGTAGATGTTTTATCGCTTCTAGACATTCGTCCGTTGAGATAGGGACATCTAAGGCATCTCGTACGTTTCGTGGAATGGTGGAGTGTATTCTCTGTGCTAGGAATTCCTGTATGTTGTGGGGTTGGGGAGGGGTTTGTCTCAAATTGTAGAGTGATGAGTAGTAGTCCTTGAACGTCTTTAGAATGTCTGTCATTGAGTGTGAAATGGTTCCCTCTGAGTTTCGTATAGCTGCTATAAATGTGTGTTCCCTTTGCTTTTTGAGGGCATACGCTAGTAGGCGCCCACATTTACCCCCTTGTGTATAGTAATTGCACCTCTTTTTGGCCAGCGCATGTTTGGTGCGGACGTTTAAAATAATATTGAGTTCCGTCCTTTTGTCGACTAGGGTCTTGTAAGTGGCTAGATCGAGGCCTTGTTTATGTGAGTTCTCTAGATCCCTAATTTCCTTAGTTAGTCGGGAGGTCTGTGATTCCCTTTCTTGAGTCTAGAAGCCTCTTTAATGATTGTGCCCCTGATCGTGCTTTTGTTTGCTTCCCACACTATTGGGTAGGGCGTGTCTGAGTGGATGTTTAATTCAAAATTTTGTGTAAGTGAGCTCCTAATTCTGTTCTGTATCTCCGGGTGGTTTAGCAGTGTATCATTGAGTTTCCACTGTGTCCTGGATGAGTGTAAGGAAGGGATTGCTATGTTCATGGAGATAGGAGCGTGGTCTGACCACGTAATCAAGGCATATTCACAAGTATTGACTAGGTTTAGGAATCTATGTGGAATAAGGAACACATCAATCCTAGAGTATGAGCCAGAAGTGTGTGAATAGTAAGAGTAGTCACGGTCTGCTGGGTGTGAGGTGCGCCAGCAGTCGTAAAGTTGGTGGGAGTCCTGGTATGATTGAGCCTGTGAAGTGGTGTCAAGTGCCCCATCTAGGGACACGTTCAGGTCCCCCCCTAGGATCAATAGTCCCTCTGAAAAGCTTTCCAATTTTGTAATTATGTGCCGGAATGCCTGGGATTGCTTTCTGTTGGGCATGTAGATATTGGCTAATGTGACTTGAGTTGAGCCTATCAGACCCTTTAGGAAGATAAATCTACCAGTGTCGTCTATTAGGAGGTCTCTGTATGTGAACGGGAGGTGTGAGGAGAGTAAAATGGTCACTCCTCTGGATTTTGAGCCAGTGAAGTTGCTGAAATAGCCTTTTGTGAAGTGTTTCGACTTGAGTGAAGGTGCTGAGTCTTTACGGAAGTGCGTTTCTTGTATGAAAACTACCTCAGCCTTGTGTTTGTGATAATCTGTGAGTGCCATGTGGTGTTTTTCAGGGGTGTTCAATCCCCTGGCATTGTGCGATAGGATCGTCACTGTTGCCATCTTGGAGTATTAGAGGGGTCAGTGCGTGATAAGGGAAAGGGAATGTGGCCTCTGGGAATGTTAGATGTTCTATATGCGGTTTACCCAGTTGAGTAAAGCGTATGAGCAGAAGGTGTGGCTTGGTACAGGGCAGGATGTTTCAGATAGTACAATAATGAAAAAGAAAGAAGTACAATAACATACAGTAAACAACAATAACTAAGAATAACTATTTATATAAAAATCAGTCTTTCGTTAGAGCCGGTCGTCAGTATCCGTAGGGGTCACTTGCTCTCCAGCAACTACGTGGGAACTGGGGTCAGCCCCTGAGAAGTCCTGTTGTCTACAGTGGGCTAGGGATTTACGACCCCGTTCGTAATAGGGTGTGGGTATGGCGTGTGTGTCTTGTCGGTCTCGGAGGTCAAGTCGGTGATAACTATTAGTCTAGACCGTCAGCCTCTGTGACCGTGTGTTAGTGTCTTTAGTGAAGTAGGAATGCATGAGCTGTACGGAGCGGAGTCGCTTGTATTTCGTCTGTTAGTTTCGTGGAGGTTGTGGGTGTAAGAATTTGCTACGGTAATGGAGGGGGGGGGTGAGGGAAGGTCGAAGTCCCGGGAATCCCGGATCCGCCCCAAATGGTAAGATATGGTTCAACATCGGCCCTCTCTTTTATTTTTTTGTATATTTTTTTTTTTATTTTTTTTATTATTTTTTTTTTATTCTCAATGAGATATATTTGGGATTCTCCTTCTAAACTATTTGCTGCCGTAGGGTAGTATCTTAAGTCTCCCGTGCCCTGTCATACCTTGGCCAGTCTCGCTCCCGCCCTTTGTCGCCCCGTCCCCATCTGGCCGCTATTTGTCACCTGAGTCGACTGTTGGTGACACCTCTGTCTGAGAGTGATAAGTTGCCATTTGTCACATGAACAAGACAGGGAGCCAACGGTGCTCCTAAAATAAGTGTGACCATATAAACATAGAATAGGATACATAATGTGTACATATGAGGGTAAAGAAGGTACAGTAGTTAGTGGTACATTCTCATATGGGTATAAGCAAGGATGATTATACAACCTGATGGGCCATGGGTTATCATAGTCTTTCGGGCAGATGTTGCGAGGCTATGTTCGGACAAGGCTTACAGCTTCAGCAGGGATCAAGACACGGCGAAAGTACGGTTCGGGCCCGGAGTCTTGTGCCAAAGATTGGGTGAGAGGGTCCGAGTGGGTTGGCATGGTGTTGGTCCATCTGGGGGGGGGGAGACTCCATTGGTGGCCCGCTACTCCGTCTCGGTTTCTTCTCTTTGAAGCGGTGTCACTTGTGTCATCTTCTGCCTTTTAGCCGGTGATCTCCATTTCGGCGCTTGCTGCGCTGATGGGGCGGACAGTGCAGGATCTGGTGCATACCAATCCAAGATTTGCATTTCCGTCAGGCCCAAAGCTTTGCTGAATGCAGGGACGTCCTGGTAAGTGGCGATTGTATACGTGGAGCCCCTGGTATTGACTGTTAGGGCGAAAGGGAAGCCCCATCTGTAGCGCAAGTTGCGTGCCCGTAGCTGGTCTGTTATTGGCTTTAAGGCCCTTCTTGCTTGCAGGGTGTGCCATGATAGGTCTTGGTAAATTGATATTTCATGGCCTTGGAATAGCATAGGGGTGGAAGTGTCTCTTAGTTTTCTTATAATGTCTTCTTTTAACGCGTAGTAGTGGACGCGGCAGATAACATCCCTTGGCGTGCTTCCCGGCCCCATTTTAGCTTTCAGGGAGCGATGTGCTCTGTCAAGGATCACTGGAGCGTCTGGTTTTCGGCCCAGGATCAGGTTAAACAGTGTGGAGAGCGTTGTGTACAAGTTTTCCCCCTCTGTTTCAGGTAAGCCTTTTATCCAAAGGTTATTCCTACGGCCCCTATTATCAAGGTCGTCCAAAGATCTTTGCATCAGGGACATATGCCTTTCTTGAGCATTTACTTTGGCAGTTAGGGTCTGTATCTGGGTGTAATAAGACCCCCTGTCATCCTCAAGCTCTTGCACTCTGCGGCCTACCTGCTTTATTTCAGTGCTGAGGCCCTCCATCTTGGTCTCGAAGGAAGTTTCTAGTTTACTTAGCATTTGTGCTAGGTCTGTTCTTGCTGGGAGATTCCTCAGTATCTCCTTGACATCCATGTCTATTGAATTTGTGGAGATGTCAGAGGTAGTGGGGCTCGGCGGGTTCGAGTTCCCTGCCGTCGGCGCCATATTGGATTCGCCGGTGTCGGTGTCAGTCCTTGAAGAGACAGGTTACCGTTCCGGTTTTGCCTGCCGGTGTCTTCCCGGTGTGTTGAGGGTTTGATTGAGCTCTTTTGGGATTCCCCATGTTGTAGTGGTACCTCCGGTAAGTGCGATCTTCGCTCCGTTTTCGTCAGAGCTCCGTCAATGTCAGCTGCCATACGACCCCGCTCGGCTAGGTGAGACACACCTTCATTTCCATGAGCTGTTTTTTGTGGCATAATTTGCCAAAGTCCCAGGAATACCGGATTCGCCCCAAATGGTAAGATATGGTTCAACATCGGCCCTCTTTTTTTTTTTTTTATATTTTCAATGAGATACATTTGGGATTCTCCTTCTAAACTATTTGCTGCCGTAGGGTAGTATCTTGAGTCTCCCGTGCCCTGTCATACCTTGGCCAGTCCCGTTCCCGCCCTTTGTCGCCCCGTCCCCATCTGGCCGATATTTGTCTCATGAGTCGACTTTTGGTAACAGCTCTGTCTGAGAGTGATAAGTTGCCGTTTGTCACATGGACAAGACAGGGAGCCAACGTTGCTCCTAAAATAAGTGTGACAATATAAACATAGAATAGAATAAACATTTTGTACATATGAAGGCAAAGAAGGTACAGTAGTTAGTGGTACATTCCCATATGGGTATAAGCAAGGATGATTATACGACCTGATGGGCCATGGGTTATCATAGTCTTTCGGGTAGATGATGCAAGGCTATGTTCAGACAAGGCTGACGGCTTCGGCAGGGATCAAGATACGGCGAAAGTACGGTTCGGGCCCGGAGTCTTGTGCTAAAGATTGGGTGAGAGGGTCCGAGTGGTTTGACATGGTGTTGGTCCATCTGGGGGGGGGAAACACCATTGGCGCCCCGCTACTCCATCTCGGTTTCGTCTCTTTGAAGCGGCGTCACTTGTGTTATTTTCTGCCTTTTAGCCGGTGATCTCCATTTCGGCGCTTGCTGTGCTGAGGGGGCGGACAGTGCAGGATCTGGTGCATACCAATCCAAGATTTGCGTTTCCATCAGGCCCAAAGCTTTACTGAATGCAGGGACGTCCTGGTAAGTGGCGATTGTATACGTGGATCCCCTGGTGTTGACTGTAGCGCAAGTTGCGTGCCCGTAGCTGGTCTGTTATTGGCCTTAAGGCCCTTCTTGCTTGCAGGGTGTGCCATGATAGGTCTTGGTAAATTGATATTTCATGGCCTTGGAATAGCATAGGGGTGGAAGTGTCTCTTAGTTTTCTTATAATGTCTTCTTTTAACGCGTAGTAGTGGACGCGGCAGATAACATCCCTTGGCGTGCTTCCCGGCCCCATTTTAGCTTTCAGGGAGCGATGTGCTCTGTCAAGGATCACTGGAGCGTCTGGTTTTCGGCCCAGGATCAGGTTAAACAGTGTGGAGAGCGTTGTGTACAAGTTTTCCCCCTCTGTTTCAGGTAAGCCTTTTATCCAAAGGTTATTCCTACGGCCCCTATTATCAAGGTCGTCCAAAGATCTTTGCATCAGGGACATATGCCTTTCTTGAGCATTTACTTTGGCAGTTAGGGTCTGTATCTGGGTGTAATAAGACCCCCTGTCATCCTCAAGCTCTTGCACTCTGCGGCCTACCTGCTTTATTTCAGTGCTGAGGCCCTCCATCTTGGTCTCGAAGGAAGTTTCTAGTTTACTTAGCATTTGTGCTAGGTCTGTTCTTGCTGGGAGATTCCTCAGTATCTCCTTGACATCCATGTCTATTGAATTTGTGGAGATGTCAGAGGTAGTGGGGCTCGGCGGGTTCGAGTTCCCTGCCGTCGGCGCCATATTGGATTCGCCGGTGTCGGTGTCAGTCCTTGAAGAGACAGGTTACCGTTCCGGTTTTGCCTGCCGGTGTCTTCCCGGTGTGTTGAGGGTTTGATTGAGCTCTTTTGGGATTCCCCATGTTGTAGTGGTACCTCCGGTAAGTGCGATCTTCGCTCCGTTTTCTCAGAGCTCCGTCAATGTGCTGCCATACAGCTCGGCTGGTAGACACACCTTCATTTCCCTGTTTTTTGTGGCATAATTTGCCATTGCTTTAAATTGGGGGGGGGGGTTCTTTCTTGTGGATAAACAGGATGTAAACTTGTGTTTTAAAGATTGAACTCAATCATCTTAAGTATGTTTTCCACCTAGATCCGATGTAACTATGAAATTACAATGTCTGTTTAAATGGTTATGTATCAGAAGAACAAATAATTAAAAAACAAATACTACATTGAAATAATGTAATTTAATTTCATAGGGACGTATTTGCCAATACAATAGTTTTACACAATAGCTATCATGAATCATTTTCCAACTCTAGTATTTTAGGCTAAATTGTGAAAAATACATCTTTCCAGAAGTCGCTTTTCAGTGAACAGACTCTTGTTATAATAGTTATAAAAATAATTTTTTTTTAGCAAATAATGGATTACAACTGCAACAAGATGGATTGTGGGAGTTGTACTCCAACACAGATTAATGAGTTTCCCTATGCTTTTTTAGTTATCTTATTTCAAAATAAGCTATGTCGCCCATCAGATTGTAAGCCTCTTTCACCAGAAGCTCGTCCTGTGTAAGCTTCATTTTATTGTGTCTCCATTATGTATATGTATCATTTAGCTATCGTACAACTCTATAACATATGATGATGCTTTATATAATATGTTATTAGTAGATTTCTTACCCTGCCTCGATAGGATGGCTTTAGCATAGTCAGGGTGACAGACTATAAGCCCAGCAAAGAACTGGCCCATCCACAGAGTGAAACCATAGGGATATTTTTCAGCGTAACGAACCATATTGTCCATATCTGTCCCATCCTGTGTGAACTTGAAGATAGACATAATATAAAGCCATAATATAAACCAAGCATAATACATCAGACATGCACACACACACACACACACACACACACACACAAACATTACTCTGTCTCACAACCTTTGGAATTCCAGTTGCCTGTCCTAACCTGCCTCCTATCCGGAACTTACTATCGTTATACAAGAAATTAATGAATTAAGCAGTTGTAAGAGTTTTTAACTTAATTTGCTATTTTTATCATGTGAGCGAGTTATTGACTAAACTCCCAATTTTAGCTAATATCATGTAAACGGCAAAGTAGAGGCACAACTAGCCAAGTTGTGACTAGATTTGAGTTAGAAAGTTATGCCAATTCAGCAGTTTACACTCCGATTTCTTGGGTAAACACTGTGCAAACGATGTAGCTCTGGAGCGAAATCACCCACGTACATAAAATCACTTTATATTGGGAATATATTTGCACATATATGTAGAGTAAATAACTGAAAGAAAATTTCCAATTGGAGAATTTTCAAACTGAAGTGGAAAATGTTTCCATTGTGGCAATTATGTATTAAATGTTAAATTCACTTTATATTTCTGACAATTCACATTTTAGTGAACAGCCCTGTTCTTTCAGTTCGGCTACTCTAGTGTTAATGAATTATAATGAATTCACTTTGAATCCTCACATTAGTAAATAACTCTGTCTCTTACCTCATGTGCGTTTCCGGTCAGCCAGTGTGTTTTTGGACCTGGGAAAGGACTGAAGGCTGCTACAAGCTCTCTTCTCCTCAGGTACACCCTGGTCACTTTGTAAAGCAGTAAGAAGCCTAAAAGCCAGACAGACCATTGGCAGAGCTGACGTGCGTTCAAAGATTGCAGATCGAACAGAACTGGAGCAGTCATGATAATGTCTCAGACAGACAGACGCTGCAGCAGCCCTCACTGAGCTCACGTTTATATACAGTAACTGTAACCCAAACCTGCCAGGTGATGTCAGCACAGGGCCCCTATCCACAAGGCGGGATCGTAGTGCAATGTACACACACCTGCGTGCAAGATAATGAAACAAAATAGGAGGAAGAAAAAAAAAAGTTGTACTTACAAGACAGATAAAAGAAATGTTGATGCAATGAAAAATGTCTCTAGGTGAACGTTTGCTTTCTGAAATAAAATTGTTACATTCCGGTTTAGAACCATTTACTAGAATACAAAGAAACCCGTTAAAAGGTAAAGCATTACGTTTTTGTATTGTTGACATGAGATGAAACAAATGAAATGGGCAATGGACGAGCCATTTAGTTTGGAGTTCCGTCTGTGGTGCAACGTGGCTGAGGGCAAAAATTTTATAAAAATTGGACTCACAGCACACATCCCTGCAGGACTTGCCATAAGCAGAGCCTGGGCCCCTTACAATACTGAAACAGCTACACCCAGGACTCACAGCACACAACCCTGCAGGACTTGCCATAAGCAGAGCATGTGCCCCTTACAATATTGAAACAGCTACACCCAGGACTCACAGCACACATCCCTGCAGGACTTGCCATAAGCAGAGCCTGGGCCCCATACAATATTGAAACAGCTACACCCAGGACTCACAGCACACATCCCTGCAGGACTTGCCATAAGCAGAGCCTGGGCCCCTTACAGTATTGAAACAGCTACAACCAGGACTCACAGCACACATCCCTGCAGGACTTGCCATAAGCAGAGGTAGCATTTCTGGATGATCGCTTCCCACCTACCCTCCCCATGGTTATCACTACATTTATAGATAGCTCAAATTACCTAGCCTTCTTCTTAAACCAATTATGTCCACCAAACCCTCCACGCCTAAAAATGCTAAACTCACACAATACCTCTTTAACCCTTAACGCTCCTAACCACAGCTCTTAAAAACACAGCACCTATTCCCCTAATAATGTTCTCACTTCTATTTTTCACTTTCTCTCTCACTTCCCTCACTATCAATATCTCTTTTTTCATTTTACTTACCTGTTCCTGCTGACACCATCTTCATTGCTCCCTCTTTGCTCCCCTCATCTCTGTATTCATCACACACACTTTACTCATATTTATCCAGCCTTTCTCCACACACCCCTCCTAAATACCCTAAATACAAGCTCTCATCCCCAACATTTAAATCTTACTCCCACATTCTCTTCCTTTCCATCCTACTACTCCTAGCAGCTGGTGATATCTCTCCAAACCCTGGCCCCTCCACTACTCAGCCACCTGGTACAAACACCAGAAACCACAACAACCTAATACCCATTATGGCCTCCCAGAGTAACCTCTAACTTACATACCTGTTTCTTGCTCTCTCCTATAGGACAGCACTCTACCCCCTCCTCCAGCTCTGCTTCACTCCCACCCTATTTGATATTTACTGTCCTAACGTGTCTTATACCCCACCTCCTATAGACTGTAAGCTCATTTGAGCAGGGTCCTATTCAACCTATAGTTCCTGTAAGTTTTCTTGTAATTGTCCTATTTATAGTTAAATCCCCCCTCTCATAATATTGTAAAGCGCTACGGAATCTGTTGACGCTATATAAATGGCAATAATAATAATAATAATAATAAAGATACAGATTTTCTGTTATAACACAGACAAGTAATATCTGAAAAGTGAATGCGGCAAAACACACAATAATATTAAAATATATTATAAGAAAATTTCCAACTTTTAATTAGGACAAACACTAATATAACACACTTAAAAAAAGGCCATTCTCATTAATGAAAACAAATAATAAAGTGCTGTAATATTGATAGTGTAACTTAACTGCACATACACTTGCACTGTAGCAGTTAGTTAGATACTTAAAGCAGGGGCGTACCTAGAGCATTTGGCACCCGGGGCGGATCCTGTGCTTGGCATACCCTGTATCCTGTCCCAATACAAAACCCCCGCCCCCTTCTACAAAATCCCTGCAGCCCCACACACACATTTACAGGCAGACAGTCACACACTCAGTTACAGACAGACAGTCACACACTCAGTTACAGGCAGACAGTCACACACACACACATTTCCT
This sequence comes from Pelobates cultripes, assembly GCA_933207985.1. NCBI lineage: Eukaryota > Metazoa > Chordata > Amphibia > Anura > Pelobatidae > Pelobates > Pelobates cultripes. Next base: position 15,717,690 of record OW240919.1, on the reverse strand, counting down.
CCAGTTTATCAGCTGTTTGCTTGTGTGAGCTGTACTGGCCGCACAGCACCCTAACTACTATGGGACACTGTGCGGCCACAGCTCACACAGCCCCCTCCAGCCAGGGCCGGTGCAAGGATTTTTGCCGCCCTAGGCAAAAGTAAAGTTGGCCGCCCCCCCATGTGACATCACAATGCCCCACCCATATGATTTGCCATGTTAACTAACGCCAGTGCTGCAGTGCGCCGTGTTTACATTAAAAGGCCTGCAGGGACAGGCTATAGACACCAGAGCCATTACATTAAGCTGAAGTGGTTCTGGGGACTATAGTGTTTCTTTAATGTGAGGTAAATTAGAGCTTAGTACCACGAATAATATACTAGATTGCCTACTTACAACCAGATGAGGATGATGATGGGCTCTAGCTGCAGTCTGGCTCCACTGGTCTGGTGCAGAACAGGCTCTCTGGAGGCGGTTTGTAACTGTAGTCACAAAA
>OW240919.1:15499713-15717115 GCA_933207985.1 Pelobates cultripes | reverse complement strand
CCTAATTTCTCTTTCTCCCCTCCCCCTACCTTTGCTGTAGCGTGGCCGAGCCCTCTATGGTCCGCGGGTACAGGGAGCTTTTGTTTCCTGTACCCAGCCGGACTAACAGGAAGTGAAGATTTAAGTGCACTTCCTGTTAGTCCGGCCGGGTACAGGAGACAGGTGCTCTCTGTACCCGTCGGACCAGCATGCTGCAGGGCTCGGCCACGCTACAGTGAGGGAGTGACAGGAGGGAGCGCTGAGCGCTGAGCGCTGAGCGCTTCCCTCCTATCAGCCCCTCTCCTCAGGTTGCGCCCGGGCGGTGCGGTCTGCCCTCATGGACGCACCGCCCGGGCAAAGCTGCAGCCGCCTGAGGCTCTCTACAGAGCGCTCGGGCGGCTGCAGCATGGGGGGGCCGGCGGGGCTGGTCATGGCACCCCCCACCCTGGTGGCACCCGGGGCGGACCGCCCCCTCCGCCCCCCCCCCCCTTAGTACGCCACTGACTTAAAGGAACACTGGACACAAACATGTATTCTTGAAGGTAATGATTTTACTCATCAGAACAAATATAATAAGCTGCAGTTGTTGTGGTGACTATAACTCTTGGAGATGTCATTAGTCTAGGGGTTCACATACTTTTTCCACCTGCACTGTGAATGTTTACATGGTGTGTTCAATAAAAACATGGCAACATTTCATTCTTTGTGTGTTATTAGTTTAAGTAGACTGTGATTGTCTATTGTTGTGACTTAGATGATGATCAGATCACATTTTATGACCAATTTGTGCAGAAATCCATATCATTCCAAAGGGTTCACATACTTTGTCTTGCAACTGTAAAAGCAGAGTGATTGTGCACACAATGGTTTGTGACACTTCACAGCATACAATGGTATAAAAACCTCAGTTTGTAGCAGCCCAGCTCCCTTGGCTGGAATATCAGACAGCTGGTACTGAAGGACTCCACAGGTCAGTGGGTAACGTGAGGCAGAGATCTGCCAAAATGTACTTCCTAGGTGTGCTCCATAACTTCACGGTGGAAGCTGGTTAATTCAAAAGAAGTCAGCAATTATTTAAAGAAGAAAAATGCAAAAATGCCTTATGTTAGGTTGTCTTAAATATCCTAAATTTGGGAACAATCGAGCTATATAAAAAAAAACAGAAATGAATCGACTATAAATAAACAAGTGTTTTTTAAACATTACACTGCTACATAATACACTCTTTTGAAAAACCTTTCTTATGATAATTACATTTTATTTTATTATGAACCAGTGTTTGAAGAATCCATATATTGAATAAATGTTAAAACATTAGTACACCGAACACATAAAACACATAATGTGTCACATTAAACCTGACTTACCAAAATGTTTTTTATTTATGTAACAAAAAAATGAAATCAAGAAAGAAAATTAGAATAATAATGAAAACAATATCAAATAAAACAGACAAGCTCACAGACAAATGATGTATATTATGCATATACTGTATGATGGAAATCTACACTCCAAAAAGAGTTACAGAGCCCTTGTGATTAAAACTGATAGAAAGGTATTGGAGAATCTTAGTTGATTATACACTGTTGCACCTACAGTATATTTTAAAACTGATATTTGTCCTTTGCTAAATTTTACACAATATCACTTACAACACGTTCCATCACTGCATCTATAAATATTTCCATACAACTCTGTTCATTTTTTCCGGTTTCGCATTATGCCCATAACTGGCCCTCGGACGGCCATGTATATTGTCTATCCTATTTACCGCTAATCTTAGTTTATTGTAAAGTTTAGTTTTCGCTCATTAATTGATGATTCAGAGTATTTTCATTAGCATGATATTGAGTATAAATACATTTTACACATCCTTTCTCCATGCTGTTTCCACAGATTTGCAAAGAGCTGATGACAGGTGAGATAACACCCCGCTGATGAAACTGACAGAGATGCCTGATGGAATGATATATCCACCCACAAACTAATCTCTGCCCTTTATTTATTTGCAGTCTAACCTCTGTACAGAGAGCTTGAAGGGAGGGTTCACACAACCTTTTCCCTGCATAGCCATAGATACAATATATACATATGCTGAGTCACTTCCTGAAACAAAAAAAATATTCATTACTTTTACTAACGATTACCTTTACCACACTGGGTAATAATAACACCTGGCATGTGACTGCAAAACTGCAATATCATGAAATATTTGTATATTTTTGTATCTTGTGCAGAGAGCAGATTATCATTAGAAGGAGATTCAGTGCCACCATAGACAGTGCCAGAGTAATGTTACTCATCCAATCACAAAAGCATGTCCACTAGCTTGACCTCATCTCCTAGATATGGAGGTATTTCAAAGACTTGTAGGAGATTCATCAATCAGATAGAATTCCATTTCTATAGGTCTCCCAGGTCTTTCCATTCTGAAAGGTCTAAGGTTGTTTTTTTCATGCACCAATTTATGGACTTGGCAAACAGGGAAACAAATCTATAACAGAGTATGCTATTGATTTCCACACTCTTGAATCATAGGTGGATTGGACTAACAGTGGGTTTGTCTCTGTATTTATGGAGGGGGTTAAAGATAACATTCTAGATGAGGTGGTAGTGAGAGATCTTCCTATACTTCTGGAGGACCTTATCAATAAACTAATTGATGTAGATAATCATTTAAGGGCAAGACATCTACAGAGGAATAGAGTCAGATGCCCCACCGTAGCTGATACTCCTAGGGTCACAGTTATTGATACCTCTTCTGCATCTGAGTCTGAGCCAATGCAGTTAAGGACAACCAAACTATCCAAGGCAGAGAAACAATATAAGAGAAAGGAAGTGCTCTGCCTACATTGGGGGAAGAAGAAGCATCTCTGAAATGATTGCCTGGTGAGTCTGGAAAACGTTCACACCTAAGGTCACTCAGGGGATCGGCTTTGGGTGTGACATCCAAGTCCCCTTTCTTGCCTCAACATTGTTTTCTTCTCCCTATCACCTCATCTTGGGAGAAGAAAGAAATTGTCATACAAGCTTAAATAGATTCATGAGCAGCCAACAACTTCACAGACAATGATTTTGTTAAAACCCATACACTCCCATTAAGAGAAAAGGAGACACCCTTGGCCGTTGAGGCCATAGATGGTAGACCATTATATTCTCCTATTATCACACATGAGACTGAGCTTTAGAATATGCGTTCTGGTTTACTGCACACAGCAAAGTTATATTTCCAGGTCATATCCTCTCCCTCTTCTCCTATTGTATTGGGTTATACATGGTTGTGTCTGCATTACCACAATATAGATTGGAAACAGGGATAAGTTATCTCATAGTACTCCATGTCAGGAAAAACATGTCAGCAAAATCACACCGCTGCATTCTATTAATGTTCCCACTGTCCCACCATTATCCACAGAAATACTGCCTCCTTACTTACACCTCAGCTCTGTTTTTGATAAGAAGGAGACAGACAAGTTACTACCTTATGGACCCTACGGTTTTTCCATTGATCTTCTACAAGGCACTATACCTCCTAAAGGCAGTGTTTATCTTTATCAAGAGAATACTATCATGGATAAATCAAGGAGTCATTGTAAAAAAGGTTCATGCATAAATCGTCCTGTCCCGCAGGTGCTAGATTATTTTTTGTTTAAAAAAGAGGGAGATCTAGATTATAGAGGGCTCAACAAAATAACTATAAGGGATGCATACCCTACTCTTTTAATCACAGAGTTGTTTGACAGATTAATGGGGGCTTCTATATTTACCAAGTTGGATCTCAATGGTGCGTATAACTTGGTGCATATTAAAGGGACACTGTAGGTACCCAGGTAGGTACTACTTCAGCTCATTGAAGTGGTCTGGGTGCAATGTCCCATGTCCCTTAACACTGCAATAGTAATTATTGCAGTTATTTGGAAACTGCAAAAATTACTATCCAGGGTTAACTCCACCTCTAGTGGGACTTACTGTTTTGAAACGGACCTTTGGTCCAGTATCTGATGTTGGACATCCTCATGCGAGCGCGGCCATTGACGTCAGCTGGCGGGGAAGGAGTGTGGGCTGAGTCTGACCCAGTGCTGAGGTAGGGGCTAGGTAAGGTTTTTAACCCCTTCAGTGCCGCTGGAGGGGGTGTGGGAGCTGTAGGAATCTCAGAAATCGTTCTCATATAGTTAGAGTATTACAAACGCTTCTCAAGAATGGTCTTTTGACCAAACTGAGGTAAACTTCTTGGGTTGTGTAATATCTGCTTCTGGATTCAGTATGGATCCCAAGAAGTTCTCAGCTGTAATAGAGTGGACATTACCTTAAGGTTTAAAACCAATACAAAGGTTTCTAGCGTTCGCAAACATAAAGGATCTTTCTTCTCTTACAGCCTCTATTACAAACCTCACAAAGTATGGTTGGAACCATTATACCTGGTCCCTTGAAGCGGTAGAATCATTTAGTCTCTGCTCCTATTCGCAGACATCAAGATCCCATGCTTCCTTTTATATTGGAGGTGAATGCATTTGATATATGCGTAGGTGGTGTACTTTTACAGCGCAAATCCCCAACCCACATCCTTGTGGGTTGCAGAAAACTTACATCAGCCGAGCATAACTATGACATAGGGAATAGAGAGTTACTTGCCATAATTGTTGCCTTAAAGGAATGGAAGTATCTAATTGAAGGATCTAAAGATTCTATCATAATTGTGATGGACCATATGAACCTGTGATATTTAGGAGCAGCAAAAAGATTAATTTCCAGGCAGGCTAGATGGTCTCTTATGCTGTCAAGGTTTAATTTCCTAATCACGTATGGACCTGAACGACATGATGCTAAGGCCAATGCTTTGTCTAGTCAATTTGAACTGAGTGAAGAAGACAAGGTTGAGGAGAGTTATATCATACCCCCAGAAAGAGTAGTAGCTACAACTGTTCTTTCTGTGTCCTCTCCTTTATTGAATCACATCAACTCACACCAGCACCATTCCCCTGAGAATAAACCAAAGGCTAAGATGTATGTCACACCAGGAGTCAGAAAATAGTTCATGTCCCTATGTCATGAGAGCAAGACTGCAGGACATCCTGGTATTACTAAAACCACTGCCCTTGTGTCTCGTGACCACTGGTGGCCAAGTGTTCTTCACTTGACTGTATGTTGTAGAGAGGTTTTTCTTTACCATGGAAAGAATCCTATGATCATCCATCACTGTTGTTTTCCATGGATGTCCAGGTCTTTTTGTGTTGCAGAGCTCATCAGTGTATTCTTTTTTTTCTCTGAATGTACCAAACTGTTGATTTAGCCACTCTTAGTGTTCCTGCTAACATTCTGATGGATTTTTTTTTGCTTTCTATGGATGGCCTGTTTCAGATGCATTGGGAGTTCCATCACATGAGATTATATGCATTAATCACTTGGCAGAGATTATATACATGTATCATGAAACAGAGATTATATACATCCATCACATGGTAGAGAATATATACATACAGTATTTTTCCATGTGTAAGGCTATGTTTTTTTCTAAAAATGTTTAGTCTAAAATTGGGGGTTGTCTTATACACAGAATGTCACTGCAGAGGTTAAAAAAAACTCTTGTGTCCAAGGCCTAAGTTAAGATGGCGCCTGCCACATTTCAGTGTGCTACGGCCCACACACATACCTGGCCCCACTCAAGCTGAACCACTTCTGAATGCTGTGGCAAGGAGAAAGAGGTTCCTATGTGTGTGGGAGCTGCAGCAGACATCAGCACCTACCAACGGAGCACCAGAGACATGTCACACCATAAAAGAAGCAGCCATGTTAAGGTTTTCTCCACCTCAGGTCGGTCTTGCTTTCTGATTAATATTTATTGGGGAGGAAATGGGGATCAGGGAGCAGAGGCAGGGCCGGATTAACATAAGGGCTCATGGAGCTGCAGCTCCAGGCCCAGGCCCATGGAATAGGCCCATTTAAAAAAATAAATAAATTTTTTTTTTTTTTACACCCAACTCTTAGGTTTTCTTCCTGACTGGTATTTTACTGGCACAGATGGTATTTGAGGCTACCTGGCCATGCCGGTATTGCAGTAATACCGCAATACAAATGCTGGTATTTTTCTCAGTATAAACGGAGATTACTCTGCAATACCAGCGCCGGCCAGTAGGGGTCAGTGTGTGTGGAGAGAGGCAGGGATAGGAAGTTACAGCATATCCCTCCCTGCCTCTCTCTACTCACTGATCCGTGGGGGAGCAGCTACACAACACAGAGAGTTCAGACAGCAGCTCCCAGCCTGCAGAGACAGCCTACACTACAGCTTAGGGAAGTGAGGGATAAGGGGAAAGGCTGCAGGGAGACATTGGGACACTGAGACACTAAGGGACACTGGGAGACCTGGGGACATAGACACTTGGAGACACTGGGAAACATGGGGACACTGAGACACTAGGGGACACATGGGGACACTGAGACACTAGGGGACGCTGTGACACATAGGGACATTGAGAGACACATTGGGACATGGAGACACTAATGACACATATCTCCCAGCCAGTGTCCCTAGTGTCACAGTGTCCCCATATCTCCCAGTGTCCCCTAGTCTCCCAGTGTCTGTGTCCCCATGTCTCTGTGTCCCTAGTTTCTCAGTGTCCCCATGGCTCCCAGTGCCCCCATGCCTCCCAGTGTCCCCATGTCTCCCAATGTCCACATGTCTCCCAGCCAGTGTCTCTAGTGTCTCAGTGTCCTCATGTCTCTCAGTATCCCTAGTGTCCCCAAATGTTTCAGTGTCCCCATGTCTCCCAGTGTCCCCAAATGTCCCCATGCCTCCCAGCCAGTGTCCCTAGTGTCTCAGTGTCCCCATGTCTCCCAGTGTCCTCTAGTCTCCCAGTGTCTGTGTTCCCATGTTTCTGTGTCTTAGTGTCCCCAAATGTCTGTATCCCCATGTCTCTGTGTCCCTAGTGTCTGTGTCTCCATGTCTCCCAGTGTCCCCAAGTGTCTCAGTGTCCCCATGTTTCACTGTGTCCCCCTAGTATCCTAGTGACACAGGACACACTGAGACATGGGGACACTGGAAGCAATGAGGACACAGACACTGGGAGACTAGTGGACTGGGTGACATGGGGACACTGACACTGCGATACATATGGACACTGATGCCAGACTGGCCTTCCAATTCTTTGGGCAGACATGCCCCCTTTTTGGGCATTTTCGCTCCTTTTGGCAGTTCTTGTCACGTGATTTGTGTCAGTGGCCCACCCTTTTACACCACCCATTGACTTCCTGCTTCACTGGACACTGCTGTTAGGGGGTATGGATGTACTTGAAAGATGAAAGCATTAATTAGAGAGAGATTAGCATATTTTAAGAGAATCTGCGTGTTCTTATAGCTGCAGAGTTTCCCTCTGGCACCATCTCCACCAGATACATAACGCTTGAGAGGTATGACTGTTTTAGTGATTTTGGTCTATAAGATTCTGTAATTAGGCCCCTCATTATTGTCAGCACCAGGCCCACTGGGCTCTTAATCTGGCCCTGAGCAGACGGAATACTACTGTGATGTCCCAGCATGCCCTCACACCACCTGCTGTATTGTGGGAGCTGTAGTCTCCCAGCATGCATTATAGAGTCATTAACTACACAGAGTACTCCTCAGAAGTCACCTCTAAAAAACTAATTTGTTCCATTTGATGTTTAAAATATTGATTTCTTAATTTTGTGTTAAAAAAATATGGGTTGCCATATTCATGGAAAACTACTGTATATCATGTAGCAAAGATTATATACATGCATCACATGGTAGAGATTATATACATATATCATGTGACAGAAATTATATGCATGTATCACATAGTAGAGATTGTACATTATTATGTATAAAGCGCCAGCCAATTCCTGCAGCGTTGTACAATGAGTGGACTAGCAGTGATGTAATTGTAGCCAGACAAGCTGGACATACAGGAACAGGGTGGTTGCGGGCCCTGCTCAATAAGCTTACATGCTAGAGGGAGTGGGGTATAGTGACACAAAGGGTAAAAGTAGGGTAGGGTATAAAAGTAGGTTGCTAGAAAAGTATTCACTGATGGCTTTGTAGGTTATTTTTGACAGTTGGAGGAGAGGAATTAGCACACAATACGGTCCGTTTTTAACCTGACACACTCTCCCTTAAATATTTCTGTTCAGTGATGGTATTGTGTGCTGGTGGCCAATGTACATGGGACGATGCATCAGCATGACATTAGTTTAGAGATGCAGCCACCACACACTTTTTGACTCAACTTTATTTTTAAATTTTTGGCTTTTTTGGTTATTTTATTTATTATTCACCTATTTACTTATTATTTATTCTGCCCCTTCCATTTGTTATTTTGCTATTTCATTCAGTCACTTAGAAGGGTTTAAGATTCATCAATATTCATTATCAGCTTACTATTTGGCCATTTATTGATAGGTTAGATGGGTGGCTAGCTTTTTTTGTTTTAAGGGGTGCCCCACAGTAGGTATAGTGTATAGCTTTTAAGCCTTACATTCTACCTTCTTTTATATTCCCCCTTATTCTTCAAACTGATATATGTTTGTACTTTTCCTATACCAATTTTTATTATACTAGATATACCATGTTTAAAGGACCACTATAGGCACCCAGACCACTTCAGCTTAAAGATTAACCCTTTCTTCTATGGGTTAATCCAGCCTCTAGTGGCTGTCTCATTGACAGCCGCTATAGGTGCTTCCGCACTTCTCACTGTGATCTTCACAGTGAGAAGACACCAGCGTCCATAGGAAAGCATTGAATACGCTTTCCTATGGACTGGCTAAATGCTCACGCGGCTCCTGCATGCGCATTCAGCCAATGACGACAAGAAGGAGGAGGAGAGGAGGAGGAGAGCTCCACGCCCTGCGCTGGAGAAAGAGGTAAATTTAACCCCTTCCACCCCCTAGAGCCCGGCGGGAGGGGGGCCCTGAAGGTGGGGGCACCCTCAGGGCACTATAGTGCCAGGAAAACGAGTATGTTTTCCTGGCACTATAGTAGTCCTTTAACTAATAATCTCCACTTTAGATTCTTCAGATATATTGTCTCATCTTTCTACATGATACAAAGTTACAATAGATTCTAGGTAGCTATTACATATCGCTACAAGAAACTGACAGGTTTGGACTCGTAAATGCCGAATTTGATTTAGTTTCTAGTAATGATTCTTTATTTATGATTATTATACTCCTAAGTCTCATTTATGCAGGGCTCTTTTTAAATTTAAATCTATATTTATATCTATTTTTTTAAATTCATTTTTATATTTCACCTCTTTATCAGACTTTAAAAAAAAGCAAATTTTATGAACGGGTTATTCATTTCTGTAAAGGGTTTTGTTATCACTTTTTTTTTCTCTTTTTTCTACTTTTGGTGTTTGAATGTTTATACAAGGGGTTACCCCCCAAACTCTCAACCTGACACACTCTCCCTTAAACATTTCTGTTTAAATTAGATATATATTATCAATTACAGTTCTCGAGTTGGTAACAATCAAGTGTATATTTACAAAGTGACAAGTCTAATTTACAGAGTCATCAGAGATGTTATATTTAACCACTATGGGATTTAGAAGGGATCTAGGTTCTTTTTCTGCCAATTTCTATTAGTATTTGACTACTTTAGTTTATTGTTATTTTCATGCAGATATCTATATCTATAAATTAGATGAATAACTATATTGCAATTAGTGAATTGACTGTAGCCATATCTCTCATTAAAAGAACTCATGTGACCGGGCTCCAACTCAAAGGTCTTGTCCGTACCTTTGTGCAAAACTCTAGCCACAGATATAAAAATTCTATGGGAGTGTACTTGTAATATTTATACTTCAAAGTGTTGCTTTTATTAATACAAATTCATTGATACAATAGTCAAATGTTTCAGTCTTGCCTGGACTTTTTCAGGTTTTTTTTTTTTAATTAGACACACATAATCCCTTACTATGCATATAATAAACTTCAATAACTATCTTTGCTGAAATGTCCTTACAGTTGTGCTCTAAAGTTTGCATACCCTTGCATACTGACTTTTTAAATCACAATTAGTGTCTGTTAGCTCTCACGTGTATGCACTGAGCAGGCTAGATACTGAGCCATGGGGAGCAGAAGAGAACTATCAAAACATGTGTGTAATAAGGTGATGAAACTTTAAAAGATGGAAAAGGATATAAAAATATAACCAAAGCCTTGAAAATGCCAGTCAGTACTATTCAATCACTTATTAAGAAGTGGAAAATTCAGGGATCTCTTGATACCAAGCCAAGGTCAGGTAGACCAAGAAAGATTTCCACCACAACTGCCAGAAGAATTGTTCGGGATACAAAGAAAAACCCACAGGTATCCTTGGGACAAATACAGGCTGCACTGGATAAAGACTGTGCGGTTGTTTCAAGGAGCATGATACTTAAAAAAAACTGAGCTGCATGGTCGAGTTGCCAGAAAGAAGCCTTTACTGTGCCAATGCTACAAAAACGTCCGGTTACAATATGCCTGACAACACCTTGACACCAAAATAGAGCATCATGGTGACAACCATAAGTGCTATATTTGGAAAGGGGTCAATAAGATCTATAGTGTAAGGAATACCATCCCCACTGTGTAGCATGGCGTTGGCGGTGGGTCACTGATGTTTTGGGGGGTGTGAGCTCTAAAGGCACCAGAAATCTTGTGAAAATTAATGGCAAGATGAATGCAGCATGTTATCAGAAAATACTGGCAGACAATTTGCATTCTTCTGCACAAAGGCTGCGCATGGGGTGCTCTTAGCAAGGCCAAGTTAATCCTCCAGTGGTTACAACAGAAAAAGGTGCAGGTTTTGGAGTGGCCTGAAGTGGTGCAGGTTTTGGAGTGACCTTAATATCATTGAGTCACTTTGGAGAGATCTCAAACGTGCGCTTCATGCAAGACGACCAAAGACTTTGCATGACCTGGAGGCATTTTGCCAAGACAAATGGCAGCTATACCACCTGCAACAATTAGTGGCCTCATAGACAACTATTACAAAAGACTGCACACTGTCATTGATGCTAAATACTTAATACACAGTATTAAGAACTTAGGGTATGCAGACTTTTGAACATGGGTCATTTCATTTTTTTTCTTTCTTGGCATGTTTTGTTTTATGATTGTGCCATTCTGTTATAACATGACTGTCCCATAACAAAAAAAGGAAATGTGTTTTGCCTGTTGACTCATGGTCCATATATTACCAATTCTCCAAGGGTATGCAAACTTTTGAGCACATATGTATATTGTATATATTATACTGTTCTACCAATCTACTTTTGTACCCCTTCACTTACCTTTTGCGTCACTTTACCCCACTCCCTCTAGCATGTGAGCTCATTGAGCAAGGCCCTCAATCCCTCTGTTTCTGTGTGTCCTACTTGTCTGGTTCCAAATATGTCTAATAGTCCACCCATTGTACAGTGCTGAGGAATTTGTTGGCGTTATATAAAAAAAAAATTATCTTTTCCTCGGTATAAATTATGCATTCATAGTACTTTACATATTGTGTGAACTTAAATGAATTGTGAAATCCTTTGCACGGCTGCTCGTTAATGTGTTAGAGGCTTTATAATTTTAGATATACTTGTTATCTGTATGTGGATGAATGTTAACACCCCTACTCCATCCAACAAAAAACATTTTAAATAAAATGCATATGTTTGGGAAAAGCATGTCATGTCTAAACGCAGTTATCTGTAATTTTTATATGTACACACATTCATTTTGATTAACTTTCAATGTTTTTTCTTATTTGTACAGTTGTTTTAGAATAAAGTCACTTTAACTCTAACCTTCTACTACAAAACATGTCTTGGAAGTATGATATTTATCTGTATATACATGAATTTTGGTTAAATTTTGATATTTCTTTTTAATAAATACAATTAGTTCAACGTCGAAACGCTGCAACTCTGGCTGCGTACTACTGAAAGTGACTCCGGGATGATGTCATGAAAAAATCTATTCTACCAATTAATTGTAGCGTTTGTACAATATCAAATCATTCATTTTCTACTGCAAAACGTGACTCCGTGATAATGTGACATTTATATGTACATACATGAATTATGATTCCATTTTGATATTTCTTGTTAGTAAATACTGTTAGTTCAGTGTAGAGCTCCTGCAACTTTAACCCACTATTAAAATGTGACTCCTTTTCAATGTAACCATTATCTGTATTGGTAATTATTTATACCCTTGCTACTATATCAAATCATTCTTGCCCTGCCACAAAAAGTGACTCCTTGATAATATAATATTTATATATACATATATTATTTTGATAAAATGTCAATGTTTTCTATTAATTCATACAGTTGGTTCAGTATTGAACCTCTGACAATTTCCACTACAAAAAATAACCCCATGATTGTATAATATATACCTATATTACTGATTAATTGTACCATTGATACTATCAAATCATTCTTGTCCTACTACAAAATGTGACTCCGTGATTATGCAATAAATATCTGTATTGCTAATTAGTTGTGCTATTACTATTTCAAATGTTCCAAAAAACAACTCCTTAAATTTGATAATCCTATTGGCGTATGATATATTATTGAGAAAAATAGATTAAATAACTATTTGATGTTTTTTGAGAAACAATAATCAATACTATTATTTCAAAAAATTTAATATAATCATTGATCAATTATTAAAAAAAAACATACTAAATCCCAATCTACATTTAAACCGGTTGATTCAAAAGTGTTTAATTTATGTATCCAGTAAAACTCTCTTTGCCAGTTTGTGATCAATATCCATACCTCTCCAGTGTATGGTCATTTTTTTATTTATAATTCTTTATTTTTTGTGCATAGAAATAACATCGTTGCAAACATAGCCACAACAGCAATTGCTCGCAGTTTTATCAGACATTTAAGAACAATCTTGGCATTTAGTAACATTGCACTTTTTATAAAGCATTTAACTTTGTAAGCAACAGTAGTGGTAACATCATTGTGCCCTCTGTGGGTATGAGTAGCGTGTAGTGTTGCAGTCTATGTATCTGCCCTAGAGGGGTTTTCCCCGTACTGATATTCCATGTGGGTGTATTAGCGTGGTCCTTGTGTGTCAGCTAACGAGGGAGGGGTGGGGGTTGGTAAGACATGGTATGAGTATGTGGCTTGTGGCATGCTTTGCGGTATACATCTGCCTCCCAGTATGGGTGTCTGTGGTGCAACTATAGCATTTGGTGGTTGTATACCCTATACTGTATAGGTTAATTGGTTGTGTCTCGTGGAATCTGATAAGGTGAGTAGCAAGTTATGTCACTCTTAAACAAAAAAAAGGGGGGGGGGTGCACACATACATCGGTAAAAGCCACAAGATAAAAATAGAAAAAATATAAAAATGGAAAAGATGAGAAAAACACAATGTAGTAGTTTCTAGGCAGACCAGGTGGTCCCTGGTACGCTTGATATGAGTTGGTCTCTAACTTTGCAGAAGTCTCCATATGTGTGTATGGTGGAATAGTAAGGAGAGGAGAGTTCCCATGGGCTAATCGGCCTCTGCTTCCTTAAGTGGGTAAACCACCACGAGAAGCTCCGGAGGGATTCCGTGCGGAAAATTCTCGGATGGTAGCCGGGTTAATCTGGGATAGTCCCTGTCGAGCTGCCGGTGCTGCTTGCAATATGCCTGTTGATTACAGGTGTGTTTCAAGCTCTTGTTTATCTTGCGTTTTGTATAGAGTCCCGTTGTGGGTGAACAAGGTGGCTCGAGGAGTGCCCTATCTGTAGGGGATTTCTCTGGACCGGAGGTGTTGTAGGAGGGGTTGCAGATTTTTTCGCCAGGCCAACGTACTCCTGGTGAGGTCTGGGAATACTGTTAGCGATGCCCCTTTAAACAGCAGGGGTTGTTTTCCCCTCATTGCGGTCAAAAGTGAGGTCTTGTCGGCCAGAGTCTGAAACCGCAGTATGAGATTTGCTGTCGCTGCTGCTCGTGGTGATTTCGGCAGTCTGAACATCCCATCCAGTTTCATGGACCTTATTTGTTTTGGTGGGAGCAGGACCCCAAGGAACTGCCTGATGTAGTGGGGTAAGTCCGCAAGAACTACCGATTCTGGTATCCCCCTTATTTTTAGATTATAGCGTCTCCTCTGGTCTTCCATGGCGTCAAGCCTTTCGGTAGTGGTAGTTTGCCATTGGGTTAGGACTGAGATTTGTTGTTCTACCTTGTTTAGTCCAGCGTCGTGGGCGCTTGAGCAGGCTTCCAGCTGTGTGATTTTTGTCGTGGCCCCTTCAATGGCCTTCCTGTAAAAGGCCATATCTGCCACCAGATCTTTGCGGAGCTCCGCCAGCATTGCCTTGAGCTGGTCAGCCGTGACCGGGTTCCCGGTCGCCGGTGGCGCATTACTGCAGTCCGGTGGGTGTCTGAGGGACGCTCCCTCTAGGATGTCTGCAGCGAAGTCCTCTGAGGAATACGAGGAGATGTCGTCGGTAAGCGCCATTTTGGACCATGCGACCTGCTGCGTGGTCCGGAGCATTTCACCAATATCTCTCCCCTGAGGTCTTTTTACGGCTTTTGCTTTTTTGGATTTTCTGTCCATAGTCGTTCCGCTGGTCGGTATTGTTTGTGGGGACTTTTGGGCCCAGATTCCACCATATATCCCCGTATTTTCAAAAGTCAGAGACGGAGCTTCGAGGGGTGAGTCCGCTCTGTTGCTCTGCTAGCTCTGCCCCCGCGTATTATCATTTTTTTATGCCTAAAAAAAAATCCTTTAAATTCAATTAGTGGGTCGATACTGAATGTTGTTGAATTTTTATATTTTTCTTCTTTATATTATTATATATGATATTCTTTGTTTTCATTTTCTTTTCATATGGCCCACATGTTGCTTTCTGCATGGGGAACGGAGCAAATAGACTACATACTTAGAATCAAATGTTACCTGTGTTTTATTGCTAAAAAGTGCACCTGTTTTACTGTTTTTGAAAATGCTATATTTATTTTATTATATTTGTTTTAGTAATTTTGCATGCCTTACATAAATAAAAAAATAAATGAAAATAAATGACACATTTTTAACTCTAAATAGGATTTTTTATTTTATTTTTTAAAGGGAGAAAAATTGAAGCTTTAAAAAAAAAAAAAAAATCCAGGAATTTAAAAGTAGGTACTTTTTATTTTTTTATTTTTTTGCAGTGCTTGAGTAGTACAAACAGTCCTGGGGTGCCCCAACGGCAATCCCCAGGCTTTGCAAAACATTGGATAAGGCATGCACAATTTTTATGGTATGAACATAAGATAGAGTGTTATACTTCCCAAGTAGGTTAATCTATCTGAAAATCATGGTACAGGTGTATATAGGTGAGCTGGCTAGGACTTGCTAGGTTAAGTAACATACACAAAGGTCAAAATATAATACAAGACTGTGTCGGTGTTAAACATGCTAGGCGCACATGAAGGACAGTCGTCCTATATAGATTGCTAAACAATAACATTGTGAGTTCAGTAGTTAGAAGTCCTGTCTATTATGTATTACAGAAGGTGCTATATTCATGCCTGAGTTAGGCTGCTGGACATGCTGCCAGGACTACTGCACTAGTTTGAAAGATGATAAAGAAAATACCAGTCCATGTCAGGCATGCATAATTAACAGACTAGGTAGTAGCTAAACATTTGCAGGCTCACTAGGTAAATCTATGGAGTGGAGTAACTGAGAAAAACAAAAAAAACTAAAACATTCACATAAAGTCAGGCTGGCTAAATACGATTATGAATATGCTTATCAGATCTATCTAGAACAAGGTTGACAGCAACAGTCCAGGTATGGAGAGTTAGAGCATTAGAGCATTTTGCTGCGGCTAGTATTAAATTGGTACATTGCAAGCAAAGTAGCCTAAGTAGGCTGTGTCCAGCCAGACAGCTTGTGGTGTTAGACCCCTTCATCAGCCTATGCCCTGTGTGGGCACCTCAAAGTCCTGCAGCATGGCTCGGTACCTCGACCTCCTGGCACAGGCATTGTCAGGTGGAGTAGTTCAGCCCGTCGGATCGGTGTGCCCAGGAGTCCTGCAGACCGTTGGTGAGGGCCAGCATTAGGTCCCAGCAGCATTTCCCTCTGTTTGTCCTTGTGCTGGGGTGGTTTGCGTGGTCTGTTGCACCTTCTCTGTGGGAACTCCCTCCTGGTGTGAACTGCATGCTATTTCTTTGCCTGGTATGGACGCCTTTCAGGTAGGTGGCTGCCTGTCTGCTGTATGGCATGTTGTAGTGCCCGGTTTTCTAGCTTGTGCCAAAAGGCATTGAGGACAGCTTCCAATCTAGCAGGCACCACTGGGGCTTTGTTGATCAGAGCCGGCCTTGTTTCATGGACCCGTTGTGCAGTGGATCATCGAGGTGCGTCTCTCGCTGCTGGACTTTTGATTGTATCACCTGGTTGAGAGCACAGGTGAGTAGACGCTCTGTGAATGCGCTCCTGTCCAGGGGGCTGCTTCTCATCTGAGGTCCGCCATGGCTTTTGCTTCTTAGGGCTGGTGTGCGCGGTGGCTGGACGCCGGATCGCTGTTGCCCCATATTGTTGGGGAACATCAGTTACGTGTGGCAGCGTACTTCTGCTGCTTCTTGGCCTGGTTGCAGGGTGGCATGCTCAGTCTAGCTTCAGCCAGAAGTCGGCAAATATTTGGTTGAGCCGCGATAAGCTGGACTCTAGCGGGCCTCGTGCAGTGGGGGGGTGCAGATAGGTCACCATCTTGGTTGAAGCAGTGGCAAAGTTTGCGTGTCGTTGCAGTGTCAGGTCTCAGATGTCTCCAGCATCTGGCCACCAGGGTTGCTTAGCAAGTGCCGGGATATCCCTCAGGAGCACTTCTGCCATTTGCAGTGTCTCCAGGGATACTAGCAGGGAGATCGGCCGCCTCTCCTTTGCCCTTCACCTCCAGGTAGGCCGCAAAGTTCCTTCAGGGTTTAGTTGGTGCTCGTGTGTCCAAAAGTGGCAGGATTCAGCCTAAATGTATCTGGCTTGTCTCAGGCACAGATATTGAGAGTTTATTATGTGGAATAGTCATTAGATTTGTCTAGATTAAAGTTTAGCACATAGAGCTCCCTTCACATGCAGCCAGCCAGAATGGCAGTCAGACCCCGCCCCCCAAAAGTAGGTACTTTTTCAACAAAGGAATACCAACTAAAAAATATTATCATGTAACTACCCTGGGATCCCCATCATAGAACAAAAAACTCCATTCTCTAAAAGAACATGCAGTTGTTATCCTTAGGAGAATGATTATTTCTGTTAGGATCATTGTCTCCTACTATGATGATGCATGCCTGAGCATACCGTTGAAATCAAATTATTCAACCCCCATTGAAAATCTGGTTTATTGTAAAAATGTACAGACCAACACAATGGATGCTTAAAGTGGTTTCTCAGTCGGCAGTAGGAGACAAGGATCCTTATTCTAACAGAAATAATCCTTCCTCTAAGGATAATAATACACAGCAGAGAGATAGATCCCCGAAACCTTGTTAGAAAGGGCCAATATACAGAAAGATTACAGCATTACAAATACATTTCAAACAAGGAGAGAAAGAATAGAAAGACAAAGACACTCACATATACGAATAGATTCACCACAAAAAAAGAAATGAACAGGAAAGATACAACATGTATATCAGGGAAGATACAACAAGAACGAACATATGGATTAGTGGAAAATACTAGTATTTTTAATTTGACTGGTATACAATTAACAAAAGATTAGATGTTCGTTATAAATTAGGATAAAAATTCACAGGTTATCAAAATAGCAATGAATTTGAGTTATATGTAAATTTACAAAATATATTAGAAAACTAACAATCATGAGACCTTTAAAAAAAAAAAATTTAGTCTCTAAAGCTCCCCTAAACAATGAAAATGAAAATAACAAAAATAGTCCCTTTTAACCAAAATCTTAATTCTTCTCAACACAAAGCAAGGGAGCTAATTTGGAGATATTCAGTAATCTGGTTAATCATCAATTTAAGAGAGAAAATAAATACAATCATAGAAACATTCTATGTTTCTATGTTTCAGTCTATGTTAGGTAGATTTAAGAAAGAGGCAGAAAGAGGCTAAACAAGTTATAAGAGCTCCCAAATCACACACAGAAGAGAAAATAGCACAGTCAGTAAAAAAGGGGGACAAAACTTTTTTAGATACATAAATGAGTAAAGGAAAGTAAAACAAGGATTAGTTAGATTAAAAACAAAAGAAGGAAGGTATGTAGAAGAGGATAAAGGTCTAGCTGACTGCCTCAATTAATATTTTTGTTCTGTATTTACAGATGAAAATGAAGGAAAGGGACCTCAATTAAGAAAAAGGATAAATGAGTCATTTATTACACGTGAGTTTACAGAGGAAGAGGTTCTATTTCAACTGTCAAAAGTAAAGACAAATAAGTCAATGGGACCTGATGGAATACACCCAAAGCTATTAAAAGAGCTTAGTGGTGTACCAGCAAAACCATTAACAGATTTATTTAACCAATCATTGTTAACAGGAGTAGTCCCAGAAGATTGGAAGTTAGCCAATGTTGTGCCCATTTACAAGAAAGGTAATAGGGAGGAGTCGGGCAACTATAGGCCAGTAAGCCTTACTTCAGTAGTGGGGAAAGTGATGGAAACCATGTTAAAGGATAGGATTGTTGAACATCTAAAACACATGGATTTCAAGATCAGAGACAACATGGGTTTACTTCAGGGAGATCATGCCAAACTAATCTTATTGATTTTTTTGATTGGGTAACTAAAATTATAGATCAGGGTGGTGCAGTAGACATTGCTTACCTAGATTTCAGTAAGGCTTTTGACACTGTTGCACATAGAAGGCTTATCAATAAACTGCAATCTTTAAGTTTGGATTCCAATATTGTTGAATGGGTAAGGCAGTGGCTGAGTGACAGGCAACAGAGGGTTGTAGTTAATGGAATATATTCGAAGCTTGGACTTGTCACCAGTGGGGTACCTCAGGGATCTGTACTTGGACCCATTCTCTTTAATATTTTTATTAGTGATATTGCAGAAGGTCTTGATGGTAAGGTATGTCTTTTTGCTGATGATACTAAGATATGTAACAGGGTTGATGTTCCAGGAGGGATAAGCCAAATGGCAAATGATTTAGGTAAACTAGAAAAAATGGTCAGAATTGTGGCAACTGACATTTAATGTGGATAAGTGCAAGATAATGCATCTTGGACGTAAAACCCAAGGGCAGAGTACAGAATATTTGATAGAGTCCTAACCTCAACATCTGAGGAAAGGGATTTAGGGGTGATTATTTCTGATGACTTAAAGGTAGGCAGACAATGTAATAGAGCAGCAGGAAATGCTAGCAGAATGCTTGGTTGTATAGGGAGAGGCATTAGCAGTAGAAAGAGGGAAGTGCTCATGCCATTGTACAGAACACTGGTGAGACCTCACTTGGAGTATTGTACACAGTACTGGAGACCGTATCTTCAGAAGGATATTGATACCTTAGAGGGTTCAGAGAAGGGCTACTAAACTGGTTCATGGATTGCGGGATAAAACTTACCAGGAAAGGTTAAAGGATCTTAACATGTATAGCTTGGAGGAAAGACGAGACAGGGGGGATATGATAGAAAGATTTAAATACATAAAGGGAATCAACACAGTAAAGGAGGAGACTTTATTTAAAAGAAGAAAAACTACCACAACAAGAGGTCATAGTCTTAAATAAGAGGGAAAAAGGTTTAAACATAATATCAGGAAGTATAACTTTACTGAGAGGGTAGTGGATGCATGGAATAGCCTTCCAGCTGAAGTGGTAGAGGTTAACACAGTAAAGGAGTTTAAGCATGCATGGGATATGCATAAGGCTATCCTAACTATAAGATAAGGCCAGGGACTAATGAAAGTATTTAGAAAATTGGGCAGACTAGATGGGCCGAATAGTTCTTATCTGCCGTCACATTCTATGTTTCTATGTTTCTAACTAATATATATTTATTTGTGGATGTTTATCTGCAGAAAAATTTTCTAATACAAATTATACAACTAATATACTCCAAGAAAATATTGAAGGGCAAGAAGAATACAGGTGAGTCACTTTAGATGTGACCTACCTGTATATCATAATTGAATACCAAAAGGGAATGACAGCCCTAGAACTGTTTCTAAGAAAAAAGATGGCTCAATCATATAATCTAGAACTTTTTCTGTTAAAAAGCATTGGCTTTATGTTACATCATAATTCTTTTTATTTTGATAATATATAAATATTACTTACACGATACAGGCACCACAATGGGGAATACGTTTGCTCCCAGCTATGCCAACACCTTTAAGATATTCTGGGAAATTTTTACATTTGGTCAAAGCGTAGCTGGTAGGATAACTTTATGGCAGCACTTTATTGATTAATCTACATAAATATGCATAGCAGAGATTATATATTTCTGTCACGTAGAGATTATAAACATCTATCACTTTACAGAGATTACGTACATCCAAAAATATTACATAGATTATATACATCTATCACATGGCTGATATTATATACATCTATCACACGACTAATATTATATACAATTTTTTGGATTAAATACATCCAAAAACAGTTCACAGATTATATAACTGACATGCATAATCATTTTTTTGCTAAAACTGAGCTGCATTGATTGAACTTTGATGCCGTCTTTTTGATAAAAATGACACAGTACGTTACTTATTAAAGGATAATTAACTGCAACATAAGGCCTTCACTATCTATAAACATTACCTATGCACACACTAAACCAGGTTCATTACTGAGATTATTTTTCTTCAAGTTTCCGACTGCAATTCTGGCATTGAGAAGGAATATTTTCCTAGTTTGTTGCAAAAACAGAAAGCACTTCAAATACATTTTTTACCTTTTTTGGGACATATAATAGTTGTGAAAAAGGCTGATCTGGATGGACAAGTCTTTTTTTTTCAGCCTATCTCTATGTAACTAATCATTGGAGAACTAAAAACTGTGGCCAGCAATTGGTATATTTTATTCAGTAACTCTGCTTAACTTGAAAGGGTTAAAAAGTTTTTAGTTTTTTTGTTTTTTCCCCATGTGATCCTGCAGAGGGGAGTGGTCCCTTCATTTTCACCTGTATGGTGTATGGATTTATGTACCTATTTAAAACCACAGTTGCCTCACCGAGCTTGTCCACTTGGAGTTGCTTAAAAGCAATTACAAACATTTAGTATTGTTTAAATTTAAATTGTATTTCTTTTAATTTTATATGTAATTTACCAGTTTTTAAATCGTTCTTATTGCCTTCTTTAAGTACTTCTCTTTTTTAACATGAGTTTTAATTAATTTCATCAAGCTAGCTTTTATATGTAAGAATATGTACAAAGAATCAGCGCTAATATACTAGATCTTACAGAGATAAATGTAAGGCAGCACACCTGAAAATAGGGCTCCCTCACAGGCCCTATAGAGTAGACAAAACTAAAAAAGGTGAAAGGGGAGGTGGCGCCACAGGTGAAATAAAATATAAATAAATAAATAAATAAACCTGATTATAAACTATACAAGCACATATACAAGACACTATATAAGAGAAAATACATACAAGATAAAAAACCAAAAAGAGCTCGAAATATGGATAATGAATAATAATCAAGAGTCCAAAGATAAAGTCCAAAAGAGTCTATGCCTGATAAATGCAGCAAAAAAAGTCCAAATAAAACCTTGTATAAGAAGTCGGTCACAATCTTGTCAGGGGAAGTATTCCTCAGTAACGTATGGACATGGGATATTCGTGAAATCCGTATGAAAAAATAAAAAGACAGCAAATAATGGTGCAGTATATCCCAACAGGTACTAAGTACTGTTTTTAGAGGTCTATATGGTCCTACTAACGTTTTCCAGAGCTATAAGACTAGCTCTAGTGTGGATGGCATACAGCGGTACAACCCCCACTTATGGGATACGTGAAGTTTTGTAGTGGATGGATATCTTGTTGGTATAAAGACCATATGAAATGTAAAAGAAACAATAATAGTGCTTATTGTATAAAAGCCAGAGGTGAAGTAATAAAATACCAAGTGGTTACTCACATTTTATTGAGCAGGCAGACTGCTCAATGGATAAAGCTTGAGTGGTATAATCCCCACCAAGGATTCTTTGGAGTAAAATTCTCACTGGAACAATAAAAACTCTGGTGCCAGGTAAAAATAAAGGTAAAAATAAATAAAAGAGTAAAATGGCTGACTCACAAGTTGAAAGTGGCCAAAATACCTTTAATAAAATACAGCAATTAAAATATCAGAACGCGTTTCTCCCCTTAGGGCTTTCTCAAGTGGAGAAAATAAAGCTAATAATAATAAAGCTTTTGATGACATTAAGTGTTTTTTTTTTAATGACTGAGATTTGAACTATGTCTCTAACAGCCCTTGATTTGAAAAAAACAGTACACCACCTCGTCGCTACAAAGACTTAATACATTAAACCGCTAATAAGAAACATGTTTTTTTTACTTTATATGTTATATTAAGGAGATATGTTGGGCACAACTTTTTCCTATATTTCTTCAAACTAGAATTTTTTAAAGGACCACTCAAACGTAAAAGTATTGCTGCCCCAAAAGAGTGTATTTTTCTAGCGCTGTATTATATATTTTCTTTTTTTTTTTCATATACGGAAGTTGGCAGACAACATTTTAAGTCATTTCTATGACGTTTCCATATGAAATATATTCTGCAAGGTTGTATTGTCTGAAATAACTGGTTATTCTATGTATTTCTTATTAGTCTGACTTATTATAAGGGAAGAATGCCACATACAATATATATTTGCCATCCATTAAAAATAAAATATTTAATCTTCACATCCTTTGTAAAAGTCAGCTGCTCTCATGAGAGGGTTTTCTTTTCCGAATGCCGCTCCATTTTCTTAATTCTCTACCTTCTTCAGGTACAGATGAATTCCATTGACAGAACGTAAGACGAGCTGACGTACTTTAAGTGGTTCATTTTCAGTATCCGGACTCAGTTCAAATCTCTGTAAAATCAACGCTAAGGCCACTTTCATTTCATTCATTGCAAAGTTCTGTCCGATGCAATTCCTGTTTGGAAAAACAAATATTTTTACAAGCAATTGTTAGAGCATCTTTACTAGATTGCAAGCCCTATAAGAACCTAGACCAATGTCAGAGATGTTATGATGCAAGGAGCTTCCCTCTTCCGGTCTCCCTAGATTCTGGTATTCATAAACTAAACTCAGCAACTTTCAAAAATTACTTCTGTTTCAAGATCATCATTTGCTAGATCATATCATAGGGAGATGCTATGCTTCCACGTGTTCTTAAAGGACCACTATAGTGCCAGGAAAACATACTCGCCCGGCTCTGGAAGGGGGAAAGGGGTAAAAACTTACCTTTTTCCAGCGCTGGGCGGGGAGCTCTCCTCCTTCTCTCCTCCTCCGTTCCTCCTCCTGGGCTGAATGCACACGCGCGGCAAGAGCTGCGCGCGCATTCAGCCCGTCGCATAGGAAAGCATTTACAATGCTTTCCTATGGACGCTTGCGTGCTCTCACTGTGAAAATCACAGTGAGAAGCACGCAAGCGCCTCTAGTGGCTGTCAATGAGACAGCCACTAGAGGCTTTGGGGGAAGGCTTAACCCATTAATAAACATAGCAGTTTCTCTGAAACTGCTATGTTTATAAAAAAATGAGTTAACCCTAGCTGGACCTGGCACCCAGACCACTTCATTAAGCTGAAGTGGTCTGGGTGCCTAGGGTGGTCCTTTAACATTAAAATTTACTTCGAACGTCAGACACTCATTTAGTTGAAAGTCTGGCTGTCCAAATAATCCTTTAAAAACTATTTGTAAAACCGTTATGGCAAACCAAAAAGAGTGTTAAAATAGGCCAATTAGTGCCATTCATATAATATTATAGTATGTATTTATTTTACAGTACACTGATAGGAGCATTTTCCTGAATTACAATTCACCTGAAACTGAATTCTAAAGTCTAGTGGACATCCATAGAAGTTTTAACTACCATTGACAGACAGCAACCTATCAGACAGTGTCTGGCATGAACAAACTTTATTTAGATTATTTAGAAGTTAGTATTAGCCACACCATTTGTTCTATTACCTTGCAAAATGGTTGAATTCACTTATGAATAAAGCTATTGCCAAGCACTATAATACAATTTGCTGCTGGACTGAAATTTGTTAAACATTCTCAGCAAACCCGTTAAAAAGGTTCAGTCACTTCCTGGTCTGACTAAACCTCTCTGCGGAAACCATACAATTCGCGTGTTGCTTCAAATACAGTATGGCTATATATTCTTTCTTATCTTTTAGAATTTTTAAGAAATGTATTAAATCACAATTTTAATTTATTAAGAACATTAGTTGCTAAGGAGCCTGAAGATGATTTTGTATCTTTGTGACTTGTTCAGAACAGAGTGTAGCATGTATCTATTTTCAAGTGAAACAAGATGTTATTTTTAATTCACAATATTTTTTTTTACCAACCTTGAACCAGCAGAGAAGGGCAGGAAGCTATGTGAGTGCCTAGTGCAGGGGTAGGCAACCTACGGCACTAGTGCCATGCACGGCACTCAAGGTGTCTTTGCACGGCACTCAAGGCTGCTAGAGCCAAATGCAATCTGGCCTATCAGGAGTCCCAGTAAAACTTCAGATATTTACTAATACGAAGAGGTGGTGAAGGACAATCCTCAATTTATACATTGTAGCACTAGGAGGAAGTGATCTCAGATCACTTCCTCCCAGCACTTGTGAATAGGAATCCACACTGTAGTAGAGCAGCCCTCGACAGCTATCACAGCTCCTGTTCTTGACCTCTACCTGACCAGCCTGGTCCCCACTGGAACAGAAATACACAGAAATGCAGAATAACCCTCCCCTCATACAAATAATATGAACAGCACACACACACACACACAACACACAATCCCCACAAATGCAACACCAATAACAATCCCCATACATGCATGAAACCCCACATGCAGCCTCTCACATGCAATACCCCAAACAGCCCCAACACACTACCAAACACACAATGTGACATATCCATCCACACACAATTCCACAAGCAGCCATCATACACAGCCCACATTCATATGTATCATACACGATACCATAAACTACTCCTGAACATATACAATATAATAGCTCATTTACGCACAAATACAACAATACAAAGCAATTACAATAAAAATAACACAAGCAGAATACAGCAGCATACACACCTCAATTTAAAAAAATAGGATCGGCACGCTACGGGACATCACAATCCTATATCGGCACAGTGCTGCTAAAAGGTTGCCTACCTCTGGCCTAGTGGATGAATTCTCTGGTGAAAATCTCATTGGATCAAATACCTATAAAAACATAAAATTTATCCATTACTTCCCAGGATATTTATACCAACTCAAAAGGTGCTGGATTTGCCATAAGACCATGCATCAGGGTGGCACAAAGGGGGGGGGCAAAATGGCCAGAGGGCCTCACCGGAAAGCCGATTCTTCTGCATTGGTGCCAGGCAAGCTGACAGGGGAGAGCTCAATATTTTCAAACAGTAACCCATTACAATGCTCTGATACAATCCCAAGGGACCAAAGGGTGACCTCAACATCTCAACACTTCCCACCAGACTTCCAGAAAAGGGGAATACCTTTTTTTTTAAAGAAGCCCTTAGCTCCTATCCCTCCCACACTACAGCTCATATCCCCTCCAATAGCCCTATATTACCTATCACAGTCTAATTCCCACCACAGCATGTGACCTCCCACTACAGTTACTATTCCTTTAACTACAGACCCTATTCCCCAACCACAGCTCCTCATCTCCTACCATAGCTCCTAACCCCACACCATAGCTGTATTTATTAACTCTCTCCGCTCTTCCTACACCACCACAGACATTATCCCCCCCTACAGCCCTTATCCGCCAGCACAGCACCTGTCCCCCCTCTACTACCCCTGTATCCCCACCACTGCCACTATCAACCAACCACTGCCCTCCACACTATAACCCCTGTCCTCCCAGTAAAACCCCCATCTTCTGATTACAGCACCTATTCCCCCATCATGGTCACTATCCCCTCTACCACAGCCCCTGTCCCACACATGTTTGTCAACCCACCACTGCCACTATCTCCCACCAAAACACCTATACTTTTTTTCACCAACCACAGCTCATCCTCCCCTTCAACACACACACAGCAGCCCCTGTCTCCCCAACACACACACACACACACACACACACACACACACAACAGTCCCTATCACCACAACATGCACACTACAGTCCTTACTCCCTGCACACACACTACACATCTACTCCCCCATACATTATCTACAAACCCAATTTCTCTGCACACATACAACAGCCTAAATTCCCCCATACACACTCCACAGACCCATTTTTTTCCCAAAACACACACTATAGCCCCATATACAGCCACTATCCTCAACAAAAAAACACACAAAAGACCTTTTCTGCCAAGATCCACACACTACAGTCACCATTTACATGCACTCAAACATACTACACCACAAACAGCCCCATCCACATACAACCCACAACCCACAACCACACAAACAACATCTTTCCCACGCATGCAGCTTCCCCCACATTCACAAACAAACCCACATATAGCATCCCCACACACACAATGCACCCCACATCAGAATCTTCAGAAATAAGTAACATCACAAGTAGCCTACCATCACGAATGCAACACAATTAGCAGCAGCCCCACACATGCAACCCTACAAGGGACATCTTGGCAAACTTGCATTAACGCATCCAATCGTACACCAAAATCTTTTGCATGAGTGTTTGTGTGAGATATGTATGTGTAATACATGAAGAGTTTGATATTGTAGGTTCTATTTTAAAGAGAATGCATGAAACAAATGTTAGGTGGGAAAGCATTTACACAGAAAAGAAAACTCTATGATTGCAGGTGCTATACTAATCAAGATTCCCGAAAGCTTGTCATTCCAGAACACAGTTAAATTTTTACATAGATATATACAATGAAAATTTATCTTTAGCTTTTTTTTTTCAATTGTCTATTAAAGATTTAGTAAATAAAAAGATAAACTGTCTTGTAATGATCTCCAGTTACCTCTGGATCCTCCCATACGCTGGGGCATCTGCCTATGGCATAAAAATTCAGAACCACACTGACACCTGTGAGGGATGAAACAGGTAAAGTTATATAGAAATTTATGTACGACAGAGACACATTTTCTACATTTCAAAACTTTGGATTTGATAACGGTTGATTTGTAACTGTGGATTAAAAATGCTGTATTAAAAATTAATTTAATTAAAAAAAATTCAACTTTGGATTCATTATATATATAAAAAATAATAATAGCTGATAATAATTCATAATAACAATAATAATTGCTGAGCTTTAAAAAAGGAATTTATGCTCCCAGTTCAGCTAAAAAAGCCTAACATTTCATATTCACTTTGAATTCACTTGAATTAACACTTTAGCGAATAACCTGGTAATGTTTACATCTGCACTAACTGTAGTAGTATACGGTCTAGAACAGGGTAGGCAACCTTCGGCAGTCTAGAGGTTGTTGTTTACATCTCGTCTGATAGCTTACTAGCATTATGGGTGTAACAGCATTCTGGGAGTGTCACATGTTCGCCCTCACCTTCCTGGCATTGGTGGAGATGCTGGTCAGCGGTCTTGTGCCAGTGTCTCTGGCTCGTGCGGCATGCTGAAAGACGCCGGCCGCTGCGGATCCATACCAATTTGTAGCTCCACGTCCGTCCACAGTATTGACGATGTTAATGTGCGTGTGATGTCTCGCAAAGGATGCGCACGCACGTTCTGGGGTCATAGGCCGGGTACGGCCAATCGAATTTAAGGGAGACTTATGTAAACTCCTTTCTTGCCTTCCCTCATTGTCCTGTCATGGTTTCCCTTAATGGTTGTCCGAGAGTGTGCTCCTGAGCGTTTATTTCTGGTTATTGACTTGTGTGACTCAAAAATGCATGTGTGACTCAAAAGTAATTTTCAAACTTATTAATGGATTTCTTACAATAAAACCACAGACTTTATTTTTAGAAAATAACCCTAAATCACATACATTGATTAACTGCTATTCATCCCCACTGATCCATTTTTAAATATGGAGTATGAAAACAGGCTGTGTAGCAAATAATAATTCAAGTTATTCAAGTGGATTAGTTCATTTAATGGAAGAGTTCCACGCTACCTGAATGGTATATCTCTACAGCTCCACACATCTCCAGTAGCATCCAGTCCACCCCTGGCACTTTACTATCTAATCTCTTTTACAACAAGGAAGCAGACTGAATACTGAGCTCTATCACTGTGTAATTACATTCACCAAAACATAAACTTTTTCCCAGGAGTGAAAGTTAGTAAAATACAAGCGTCTCTGTATCTACAATAATTTTTGTACCTAGTACTAGTTTAGTACTTGGAATGGCTTCACATGTAAAACTGTTTTTGTGGAGTATTATCAATTAGGACATATCTCAGTGTATTCCTCTAGGAAATCACTTTCAAAATAATCAAAAACTTTAGTATGGATTCATCGCTGGAGGTCCTTCATATTTTCCAGTCCCTTAATACAGAGGGAGATATGCCTGATTTCATCTTACCCTTGTGAGTTTTCTACCACCTATATTCTCAAGTGGTCTCTAACAATATCACACTATATATTGTTTGTATATCTCTCTACAGATACATTTTGCATTTAAATATCTCAACATATATTCGGTTTGTATTCATTTACATATCACTTTTTGGTGATTCACATTATTTTGTATTTCTGTTTTTTTCCTTTTTTCTTGTCACTATTGTTTTTTGAGTGTTTATAAGGGAACACTTTTAAACCTAGGGTACTTTGTGCATTATAGCCAGTGGCGTACACATGACCATGGGGCCCCGGTGCGAAAATTGATCCGTGCCCCCCCCGCGCGCGGGCCAGGCCGCAACACATGGCGGTTGACACCTGGTCGCAGGGGTTACAGGGCTGCGACCCCTGCGACCGCGGTATGTACGCCAGTGCATGCAGATGCACACACACTTAAAGGACCACTCTAGGCACCCAGACCACTTCAGCTTAATGAAGTGGTCTGGGTGCCATGTCCAGCTAGGGTTAACCTATTTTTTCATAAACAGAGCAGTTTCAGAGAAACTGCTATGTTTATGAATGGGTTAAGCCTTCCCCTATTTCCTCTAGCGGCTGTCTCATTGACAGCCGCTAGAGGCGCTTGCGTGCTTCTCACTGTGATTTTCACAGTGAGAGCACGCCAGCGTCCATAGGAAAGCATTATGAATGCTTTCCTATGTGACCGGCTGAATGCTTCTAGCCTTGCCGCGCTATTATTGCTGTTTTACAGGAGGAGAAGAGAGGACCGGAGGGAGGAGGCTCACTTCCAGCTCTGAAAAAGGTAAGTTTTACCCCTTTCCCTCCAGAGCCGGCTGGAGGGGTCCCTGAGGGTGGGGGCACCCCTCAGGGCACTATAGTGCCAAGAAAATGAGTATGTTTTCCTGGCACCAGAAGTGGTCCTTAAAGGGACCACTACAGCCACCCAGATCACATCAGCTCAATGAAGTTGTCTGGGTGTCAGGTCCCTTCTAGTTTTAACCCTGCAGCTGAAAACATAGCAGTTTCAGAGAAACTGCTATGTTTCACTGAGGGTTAATCCAGCCTCTAGTGGCTGTCCCACTGACAGCCGCTAGAGGAGCACACTGAACGTCCATAGGAAAGCATTGAGTAATGCTTTCCTATGGGCGGTTTGAATGCGTGCGCGGTCGCATTCGGAGCTGAGAGGCTGAGGGATCCCCAGCGCCAAGGGAGTCCGGCGCTGGAGAAAGGTAAGTGCTGAAGACACACACACTCTCACTTACAGACGCATACACACTAGCTAACAGACACACACATTTACTGACAGAGACACACTCAGCGACAGACATACATACACACTCACTTACAAAACATACACTCTCATTGACAAACACACACTCGCTAACAGACATCAAACAGACTCACTAACACACACACACTCAGTAAGACACACACAGTAACACACTCACTGGCACTCACTAGCAGACACACACACTAACACTCACACTCACTCTAACACTCACACTAACACTCACTAGC
Organism: Pelobates cultripes; assembly: GCA_933207985.1. Lineage (NCBI taxonomy): Eukaryota > Metazoa > Chordata > Amphibia > Anura > Pelobatidae > Pelobates > Pelobates cultripes. The sequence goes on along the minus strand of OW240919.1, from coordinate 15,687,005 downwards.
AGACACACACACTCACTCTAACACTCACACACACTCAAACACTAACACTAACTTTTTTTTTTTTTTAAATGTAATCCCCCCAGCCTCCTTACCTTTTGGAGTGCTGGGGGGATTCCCTGGGGTCCAGTGGTACTGCTGGGCTTCTGGGCGAGTGGCCGGTCGGGCAGGCAGGCAGGCGGGCGCGCGAGGGAGCACTAAGTGCTTCCTCTTCAGCTCCCTCGCGCGCTGCGTAGGGATGCCGGCGCCGGAAGATGACGTCATCTTCCAGCTCCGGTATCAGTGCGGTGCGCGAGGGAGCTGAAGAGGAAGCACTGAGTGCACCCTCGCGTGCCCGCCTGCCTGCCCGACCGGCCACCTGCCCGCTGGGGTCAGCAGGGCCAGCCTCGGGGGGGCCCTGGGGTGGTCGGCTCCTGGGCCCCCCAGGGGAAGAGGCTGGCCCTGTGGGTACATACCGGGTATGTACGCCACTGATTATAGCACTGACGGTTAACTGCTTGCCTTTCTTCCTGTATTTATCTTTTTTCCCTTATTGGTTAACTGTTCTTTTTGTGCACTGCACTTATAATATTATGGTTTCTAATAATATATATTTAGAATTTAGAAAAGATAGAAAAATTAGACTTAATACTCTTTTCAATAATAGAAACACTGAAAATCATAATATTAATCTTTTATTTACAAAATTAGAACGATTATTAGAAAAAGAAACTAAAAAAAAATGGTGGGAAATTACATCACTTGAGCAATATTTGAGTGCTGAAATTATACCTAGAGGTCTTAGAATCTTAAAGGTCCCTGTTTTTGGAACAGGAGACCAAACATTATCAGATGAATGGAACTCAGCTAGCGATGAATGTTCCTTTAAATATATGAGAAGTTTGATAGACTTCCAAAGGAGATCTCTAAAAAACATTGAAGAGGATATAAATGCTATTGAAGTTGAAATAGAAAATAATCAAGAGGATAAAAGAGTTTTAGAAGAAAAATATAAACAGCTGAAAGATAATATAAAAGTAATAGATGAAAAAGTTTCAGATATTAAATCCTCTAAATACAGAAGAGATCAGGATGACTATCGAACAGGTTGCCAGAAAGATTGGTCAAAATCAGACAAACATTTTAAGACCTATACTAAAAATTCTTCTTTAAGAAGGCCACTTGATACTCGACAATATAAGGACACTAATAGTTATACTACTAGAACTCCATATAGAAAACGAGTTACATCTTATAATCAGTATCAGAGAAGTTCCCCATATGGGCAAAAATCTTTCTCACGAAATTCTTGTCGTACATATAAACAACAGGAAGATTTTTTAGACAGGGAGCCAGACCAAAAAGAACAACGTGCAATATACAACATTTCCACACAAAATCGTTTCACGAGTCTAAGATCTCCCACAAAAAAACGACCACATATAGAGGGGGAGACAACATATCAAGCTCTTCCCCACAGACAACATTAAATAAAACTGAAGGAATTTTCAATTTATCTGGTATCCCTCTAGATGAGGGTCAATTATCACTGTTACAAAAAGGTCTAAAATTCGCTCCTACTGATAAACCTAATCCTTTTCAATTATTTTTGGATAATCAAATTTTTTTTAAAAAGCTGACAAGAAAGAGATTTTTTGAGAGAATTAAATATGAAAATTCTTTCAAAGAAAATAACATAAAAAATTCACATTTGGAACAAGATACAGATAATTTGACTAATTCTAATGAACCTATACAATATTCCAATTTAAAATCTAATTTTTATCCATGGTCTGATCGCAGCAAATATTTAGAAGTTTTTAATGAATCTGTACAAGAAGATTTTGACAAACTTATATTAAAAACTAATAAGAAAAATAAATATTTGCCATGCAATCTCACCTCAGCTGAAAAACAGGCAATGCAGTTATTACAAAAAAACCATGAGCTAGTTATAAAAGAAGCAGACAAAGGAGGTGGTGTTGTTATTTTGTCTAAATCTTATTATATGGAAGAAGCCTATAAAATTTTGAATGATGAGGTTACTTATAAATGTTTAGATAAAGATCCAACTGAATTGTTTCTTAAAGAACTTGATATTCTTTTAAAATTTGGATTAGAAAATGATATAATTACTAAAGAAGAATAGAATTTTCTATATAATCCCCACTGCAAAACTGCATGTTTCTATTTTTTGCCCAAGATACACAAGTCCATTTCACATCCTCCAGGTCGTCCCATTATAAGTGGGATTGACTCACTCTCCTGTAATCTTTCGGCTTATATAGATTTCTTTTTACAACCATATGTATCTAAGATACCTTCATACATCAAAGATACCAAACACTTATTAAATCATCTACAATCCGTAGAATGGAAATCAAGTTATATTTTGGCCTCAGTAGATGTAACCTCTATTTACACCAGCATTCTCCATCAAAAAGGCTTATCGGCAATAAGGGAGTGGTTATCACAACATTCTTCTATTGCGATAAAACAGATTGAATTTTTGATTGATTGCATGCTTTTTGTTCTAACAAAAAACTTTTTTTGGTTTAATGATCAGTATTTTCTACAGCTATGTGGTGTCGCCATGGGGACGAGGTTCGCCCCCAGCTTCGCCAATTTATATGTCTCCCATTGGTAATCTAGATGTATTTCTTTGGGTCAGACGCTGGGGGGGAACCTCGTCTATGGCGACGCTACATAGATGACGTCCTTATCATCTGGGACGGCGATCAAACTAGTTTAGACAACTTCATTTTGTATATTAATAATAATGATTATAATCTGGGCTTTACTTCTACTTGTCATCCTACCCAGATAGATTTTTTAGATTTAATAATTTATATAGAAAATAATATCTTAAAAACCAAAACTTTTTTCAAAAATACTGATTGTAATACTGCTATAGACCGTGCTAGTTTGCATCATCCTTTGTGGTTAAAAAACGTCCCAAAGGGACAATTAACACGTTTGAGACGTAACTGTTCAGATATAGAAAGTTTTAAAACCCAATCTAAAATTATTAAACAAAGATACATAGAAAAGGGATATGATTCAAAAATGATCGAAAAAGCAGAGTCTTCTTAATATTTTGGAAAGATTGTGATAAGCTGCTTTCATCAAATAGAGATAAAGATAAAGGAAATAAAGATTCAAATAAATTTAATTTTGCTTTTATCACCAGGTATCATTCTCAAGCCCGTGAGATAAAAAACATTATTAATCGACATTGGCACATCTTAAAAAAAGATACTTTTTTGAATAATATTTTACCAAATAAACCTACTGTAATTTACAAAAAGGCAGATAATTTAAAGAATAAACTAGCCCCCAGTATCCTTCCTACTAAGAAAAATACTTTTTCTCAACCCACACATATTTTTTCAAATCAAATACTAAAAGGTTTCTTTAGATGTGGAAGGTGTTCCACATGTAACTTTCAAAAAAAGAGTACAGATGCATTTTTAGGAACTTACACTCAACAAACTTATCAGATTAATAAATTTATTCAATGCTCCACTACCCATGTAGTCTATTTACTGCAATGTGGTTGTGGAGCTCAATACATTGGTCGCACCATCCGAAAATTACATGTAAGGTTATTGGAACATTTTCAAAACATAAGAAACAAAAAATTAGAACACAGTGTATCTAGACACTGTGCCTATTGTCCACATTTTCAATGGAATACAATGATAGCCATTGGGATAGATAAGGTAGAACAACATTGGAGAGGAGGTAATATTGAAACTTTGTTAAATACTAAGGAAGCCCAATGGATTTTCAATTTAAAAACTTTAAAATTTGGTTTGAATCAGGAAATAGATTTAGTAGGTTTAATTTAATTAATTAATTTATTATTTTTTCATATTTATATTTCATTCCCATTTTTATTTGTATTTTTATATTTATTTTTATTTTTATTTTTATATTTATTTTTATTCTTATTTTTATTTTTATTTATTTTTATTTTTATATTTATTTTTATTTTTATTATTTTTATTTTATTTTATTTATTTATTTTTCTATTCCAGACATTTGATTATTTATATTTGATGATTAATTGTTGTTTTTTATTACAGAAATATTACTTTTTTACTACAGAAATATTACTTCTAAAAATATTGGATGATGTTATGTAATATATTATTCAATTTTGTAAGAAATTGAGCATACCAAATTGATTGGACTTATATTGATTGTGTACACCTTTAAATTCTCAAATTCATCTTTCGAACTTCTAATTTCTAAATTTACATTTTCAAATTTTAAATAGTCTAAATCTTCTAATATATTCAAATTCATTTAAATTTATTGCAATCAAATTTATTCTAATTATTCTAATTCATATTCATATGTTTAAAATCTCTGTAGAAGGTATATTATACCATATATAATTGAAAGATACACATAGAGATTCATATCAATATGAATATGCTCAATGTCTGGTAATTCATGTTCATCTTTATAAATCTATGTAAGATGTGTTTTTTGTGAATAAGTATTATGAATTTCACTGTGTTCATCTGTAATACTATGCTGAAAATGCTGTTTGAGCTGCTATTATTGATACACACTGTGATTTCACTTGATCTGCGAAACCGGAAGTGACATCATGCGGAAGTAATATGCGTTCCACGGTGGAACGCACGCCAACACTGGCGAACATTTGAGTGATTAAAGGATGGATATTTAAGAAGATTCCCATCCCTATCACAGCTACACATCCCTGAGGAAGTCCAGAGAAGGACGAAACGCGTTGGAATTGTTTTTATTTTGTCCCTGCATTGGACTTTTATTTCTTATTGTCTTGGTGCTGCTATCACTGTTCCAGATTCTGTATCTTGATTGGTTCAGCTGCTGCATATCAATACCACCCAGTGTGGAGACAAGCTGCTTTTACTCTGATACATTGTAAGTGCAATACATATAATAAATCTGCACTATCTTTTTTCCTCTTTCTATTTGGAGTGAATTAGAAGATTTGCTGTTCATATATATTTGGATTCATCGCTGGAGGTCCTTCATACTTTCCAGTCCCTTAATACAGAGGGAGATATGCCTGATTTCATCTTACCCTTGTGAGTTTTCTACCACCTATATTCTCAAGTGGTCTCTAACAATATCACACTATATATTGTTTGTATATCTCTCTACAGATACATTTTGCATTTAAATATCTCAACATATATTCAGTTTGTATTCATTTACATATTATCACTTTTTGGTGATTCACATTATTTTGTATTTCTGTTTTTTTTTTCCTTTTTTCTTTGCATTTCAGATCTAGGCTGCCCTTGTGGGTGGGTTCAGTCTGATATGAAAACGGGATAGGTTTTTTTTCTGTAATGGCACAACTGAGCAGAAATGTTTGGAAAACTGTGCAGGGACTAACCAATGGGTAATCTATAGAGGTTTCTCTGAGTGTTCTGCCCATTCTCAAAGTATGTTCAAAGTACATATTTTTGTTGCAGTTGTGAAAACATATGCCTGGTTTCACCGGGTGTAGAACTTATTCTTCAAAAAAGGTATCCTCTGTAGCCGTAACATTATTTCATGAAAAGCAAATGCAATGCAGTTTCTATGGTATCCTGGGAAGTGTGTGTAGTTCCATTCAGAACTAAAATTCTAAATATCAACTAGGTTACACTAGTTATTAAATAGCTAAAAAAAAAAAAAGACAATAAAAGCATTAGCCTCAAGCAAATTGAAACGAATGTGTGGATAAATATACGTTAATGGAATTTACCAATACCTTGTCAAAACGAAGAATATCTAGAAAATCCAAATGTCTCTTCTTCTGGATCTTCTACAATTCCTTTTCCTGTTTAAGGGATTCTATCCTCTGTTTAATGACTTTATCTGATTGGTAAAACATGAAATATATGTTTAATTTCAAGACCATTATCTTGCACAACCAATCCAATGCTAGAGAAAATCAGCAAGGAGGTGGGATGGGTGCGGGGCCAAATGGTGTTCTGGCCAATCAGCACCTCCTTATAGAGATGCATTGAATAAATGCATCTCTATGAGGAAAATTCAGCATCTCCATGCAGAGCGTGGAGAAGGTGAATGGCAGTGCTGCTTACTGTGCAGCACTGCCCCATGAAGCACCTGAAGTGGCCATCTGAGGAGTGGCCACTTGGAGGTGTCTCTCGGGGGCAATGTAACAAGGCAGTGTTTGCATGAAAATACATGAAGGGAATAATTATACTCACCAGAACAACTACATTAAGCTGTAGTTGTTCTGGTGACTGTAGTGTCCCTTTAGGCAGCATTTGTCCTCTGGGTGGATTAAAAAATAAATACACATGAATTACATATGTGTCATTTAGAGTAAAACTGTATCAATGACAGCTTTTGTTAATCAGGCAGATTGTAAAGTTACCAGTGTGCTGATGGGCTATCTTCAGAGCTATCCAGAGTCGGAATCCATGGGGACTGAAGATATAGACTAAGTCACTGTGGAAGATACAGATTCTTCTCTCAGTCAGATATGAGATTTCATAGATGGCTTTGATGTAAGCGTTCTCACTGAACAAAAAGAAGGATTTACATTACTTGAAGACTGAGATATAACTCATGTACACATAGCTGAGCCTGTATATTGGAAAAGAGACATGTGCAATGGTTCTTTATGTCTTCATTATATGTGGACTTTAAGCCCCAACCATAATTTACAGACATGGAATTTCTTAGTGCCGAAGCAGCAAGGGAGCAATTATAAAGGTCTGAATGCATGAGTACCATATTGTCTATCTTTATATTGGATATAGGTTTACTAATCCATTAGACAAAATGTACATGTTACACACCCATCAGTCTGGCAGTTGCTATTGTAACTGAAGGCACACTTCATGATGGTGTCCAGTGTCATCAGGCTGACGTGGTGACAAAGCTCCACTGGCTTCTTATTGGAGACTAACTTCTCCCACTTTTCCTTTAATGATGAGAAACCAAAAAATAAGAAAAATAGACTAAATATAATAGATTAACAATTCTTCAAGATTATTAAACATAAGCAAGTGATTTACATTTTTGTCAACCCAAGGTCTTCGTGTTGGCAAAGTTGGACAATTATTAAGTTGAAAGTGACGGAGACAAGGTTTTGATTGTGTATGTTTTTTAATTACATGTGACATAATCCTGGACCCCAAGTGCCAAGACTGGATGAGATTAAATTATTATCCTACCAGCATAACGTTAGTACAATCTGAAGTCAGCTCGACATACGGCTTCAGAACATCATAGTGGAAACCTGGAGTCAACAGCTTCCGATGTTGTTGCCACTTTGGTCCAGACAAGACTAGTAGACCTCTCCCTAAATATTGGAAAAGTAGGAATAATTACAGTCTACTTACAAAAATTCCATGGGTCTTAGCAGTACAGAAAATATATTTAATTAATAAACCTAATATTTTGTCCGTTGGTGGAGGGTGTTACAGTAAAAAACAAGGGAGTTTTTCTGTTCTCTCTTAGGGGTTCCGATATTGTAGAACTCTGTATAATCATAGAGGATTACTTAAATTGTATTCATGTATCATTCTTTTATCCAATGGTTAAATTATATTTTTGCTCTGAACACATTTTTTTTTTTAAGAAAAGGGACCATGTTAAAAATCAAAATTCCTGTTATATTATTAATGTTAAACTTTTGGATTTGTGACTCATTTCTATACCTTATCCTTAACTGTGTGGGTTTTTGTATTTGTTAAGGGGTATTGAGCAAAATGTCTACGTTTGTAATAAATGCTGAGTTCCAAAGTTCCAAAGAGAAAACGTCTTGCTCTCTCCAGGGTAAATTATTCATTAAATGAAAGCATACACAAGTAAAAGATGACATGTGATACAGCCCCACTGCTCTGTAGGGGCGGCCATCTTAGTTCTCTTTGTTTAGAAACACTACTTATCTGCTAAAACCATGCACAATTTAAAGATTTAAAACAGATGGAGTTTTTGATATGCATGTTTATGTACATTACAGAATAATGCACATTGAAGCTATAACGTTATCTTTTATTTTACATTATATTGAAAACATTATGACCTTTTTATTTTCAGTTGGTGGATTGGCCAGCAAAATGGATGATAACGTACAACATTGCAATATAGCAAGTAACCTGTTTGGAGCATAAAAGCATGTATACTGCAAATGATGGGAATGGGAAGGGGCAGCCTATGGAGTGATGGCTAACTGTGGCACAACAGGTGTTGTGAATTCTATTTCCCATGTTTCTCAGTCAAAAGAGTTCACAAGCATGTTGTGTCAAGGCTAGACATTGCTGAACTAGGGAATTCTTTATATATATATATATATATATATATATATATTCTGGAACACTAAAAACTCAAGTACCAGATTATCTTAGGGTAGATTTCTAACCTCTCTCCCTCACCTTCCAATATATCACCCAACCGCAATCCCTCTGCAGTTCTATGCTTACCACAGCGGAAGAGGTTTCTGCTCTGCTCACCACCTATTCTTTCTATCCTATTCCATCATATCTCATCCGCACTCTGTCTCCCTCTTTTGCTCTTCCTCTCACAAAAATTCAGTCTCCGCGCTCATCACTTCTGTTGAAATAGCTGTGACCAAAGTATTCAGCGATTTAATCGCTGCTAAATCTCACGGCCATTACTCTATGCTATTTCTCCTTGATCTTTCTGCTGCCTTTGACACTGTTGATCATCAACAGCTTCTTCTCATTCTCCGTAATCTTGGTGTATGGGATACTGCTTTTTCCTGGTGCTCCTCCTACCTCTCCCAGCACTTTTTCAGTATATCTTTCTCTGGCTCTGCCTCTTCTCCCCAACCCCTCTCTGTTGGCATTCCCCCCGGTTCTGTCATTGTCCACCTACTGTTTTACAGTTGCAAGAAAAAGTATGTGAACCCTTTGAAATGATATGGATTTCTGCACAAATTGGTCATAAAATGTGATCTGATCATCATCTAAGTCACAACAATAGACAATCACAGTCTGCTTAAACTAATAACACACAAAGAATGAAATGTTGCCATGTTTTTATTGAACACACCATGTAAACATTCACAGTGCAGGTGGAAAAAGTATGTGAACCCCTAGACTAATGACATCTCCAAGAGCTAATTGGAGTGAGATGTCAGCCAACTGGAGTTCAATCAATGAGATGAGATTGGAGGTGTTGGTTACTGCTGCCCAGCCCTATAAAAAACACACACCATTTCTGGGTTTGCTTGATGTGAATGATGCCTCACACAAAAGAGCTCTCAGAAGACCTACGATTAAGAATTGTTGACTTATATAAAGCTGGAAAGGGTTATAAAAGTATCTCCTTGCTGTTCATCAGTCCACGGTAAGACAAATTGTCTATAAATGGAGAAAGTTCAGCACTGCTGCTACTCTCCCTAGGAGTGGGCGTCCTGTAAAGATGACTGCAAGAGCACAGCGCAGACTGCTCAATGAGGTGAAGAACAATCCTAGAGTGTCAGCTAAAGACTTATAAAAGTCACTGGCAAATGCTAACATCCCTGTTAGTGAATCTACAATACATAAAACACTAAACAAGAATGGATTTCATGGGAGGATACCACACAGGTGTCCAAAACAAAACCTTGCTGCACGTTTACAGTTTGCACAAACTGGATGTTCCACAGCAGTACTGGCAAAATATTCTGTGGACAGATGAAACCAAAGTTGAGCTGTTTGGAAGAAACACACAACACTATATGTGGAGAAAAAAAGGCACAGCACACTAACATCAAAACCTCATCCCAACTGTGAAGTATGGTGGTGGGGGCATCATGGTTTGGGGCTGCTTTGCTGCATCAGGGCCTGGATGGATTGCTATCATCGAAAGGAAAAATTAATTCCCAAGTTTATGAAGACATTTTGCAGGAGAACTTAAGGCCATCTGTCTACCAGCTGAAGCTCAACAGAAGATGGGTGTTGCAACAGGACAATGACCCAAAGCATAGAAGTAAATCAACAACAGAATGGCTTAAACAGAAGAAAATACGCCTTCTGAAGTGGCCCAGTCAGAGTCCTGACCTCAACCCGATTGAGATGCTGTGGCATGACCTCAAGAAAGCGATTCACACCAGACATCCCAAGAATATTGCTGAACTGAAACAGTTCTGTAAAGAGGAATGGTCAAGAATTACTCCTGACCGTTGTGCACGTCTGATCTGCAACTACAGGAAACGTTTGGTTGAAGTTATTGCTGCCAAAGGAGGTTCAACCAGTTATTAAATCCAAGGGTTCACATACTTTTTCCACCTGCACTGTGAATGTTTACATGGTGTGTTCAATAAAAACATGGCAACATTTCATTCTTTGTGTGTTATTAGTTTAAGCAGACTGTGATTGTCTATTGTTGTGACTTAGATGATGATCAGATCACATTTTATGACCAATTTGTGCAGAAATCCATATCATTCCAAAGGGTTCACATACTTTTTCTTGCAACTGTATATCTCTACTGCCTCCTGTGGTAAATCCATCAGCTCCTTTGGCTTCCATTATCATTTATATGCAGACAAAATGCAAATCTACCTGTTCTCTCCTGATCTCTCTCCGCTATGTTGACTTGTTTCTTTGACTGCCTCTCTGTGATTTCCACCTAGATGACTGCTCACTTCCCTAAACTCAACCTGTCCAAAACAGAACTTCTTGTCTTTCCTCCCTCAAGTGTTGCTACTCCCGTGTCTGTCTCCCTCAAAGTCAACGACGCCACCATCACCTCTACCTTGCAGGCTCGCTGCCTAGGTGTTCTCTTTGACTCTGACCTCTTCTTCACCCCTCATGTCTAGTCCATCACCAAATCCTGCAGCTTCCATCTTAAAAACATAGCGCGCATCCGCCCTTAATTAACATCAGATGCGGCTAAGGTGCTGGTCCATGCCGTTGTTCTTTCTCACCTTAACTACTGCAAACCCTTCTCAGTGGTTTTACATGTTCCTAGATTGCACCGTTGCAATCTTTAATGAATGCAGCAGCAAGGCTCATTTTCCTGTCCACCCGCACCTCCCACACTTCCCCCCCTCTGTCAGTCCCTACATTGGCTTCTAGTTAGATATAGGGCTCAATTTAGGATTCTGGTGCTTGATTACAAGTCCCTACATAATGCTGCTCCAGCCTACCTATCCTTCCCAATGCACAAATATGTCCTGTCGAGGCCCCTGCACTCTGCCGAAGACCTACGCCTATCCTCTGTCCGTACTCCCACATCTGATGCACGCCTCCAAGACTTATCCAGGGCTGCACCTTTACTGTGGAACTCCCTTCTCCATTAGACTTTCACCCAGTCTCTACTCCTTCAAAAAATCTTTGAAAACACCACTTCTTCAGGAAATAATATCATTTAAACTGTTAGCGGGTTTTTATCCCCCCACCCCCATGACTCCTCTCCTGCAACTGTCAAAAATAACCTACTAAATTCTGAGTGAATACTTTTGTAGCAACCTATTTCATTACCCCTACTTATACCCCTTATGTCACTATACCCCATTACCTCTAGCATGTAAGCTCATTGAACAGGGCCTTCAACACCTCTGTTCCTGTGCGTCCATTTGTCTGGTTACAATTACGTGTCTCTTTGTCCACCCATTGTACCGCACTACGGAATTGCTGGCACTATACCAATAATAAAATAATAATAATAGACACTGCAAAAATAGTATACATACAACGGTTTTTAAACAAGTGTAAATCGTAATATAAAATTATTACTCACCAATCCAGGGAACAACAAATTTATTGAACTTTTAGGATCTGTGAAACATGGCAAACAAAAAAAGGATTTCAGGAAAAATGAATTACAAAAAAACACAGTTAGCCAACAGTGAATATAATTTCTTGGAGACGTGCAACATTCAGGATAAGTTGCAGCCCAACTGTGACGACTATATTGCTGTCTTGGAGAATTATTCCAGTGTAACTATTTGGGACTAAATGTTGCAATTCTGTTTTCAAATCTTGACTGTTTAGTTAATAACCCCCACATGTGTTTATTCAAATCCAAGTTTGTTTCTTTATGACAAGTTTGCAATCACTATATAGCTCAAGAGGTGTCTATAATCAGTTTTATTTGGGATTGCCTGTGTATTGAATCCTCAAATCTACAATCAAGGTATTCTCTTATATATTTTTGGACTCTATTTTATAGAAGTGAAGCTCTTCATAGCTCCATAAATTTGTAAGTGTATTTTTCTTTTCTATTCTTCCACTGTGTGAGAAATACTAGTACACCATATAATTTCTTAATTTCCCAACTTTTTTTTGCATATACTACCTGGAAATACTGTGGGGCACTACTCCCTCCTTGTCATACGAGCATCATTTTCTAGTCACAACTGCAACAAGCTGGATTGTGGGAGTTGTACTCCAACATAGGTTTATAAAGTTTAACTGTACCCTTTTCAGTTATCTTATGTCAAGATAAGCTATGTCACCCATCAGATTTGACAGCTATGTCGCCCATCAGATTTGACAAGGACTCTCACCATCTGGTCTTCCTGTGTAAGCTTCATTTTATTGTGTCTCCATTATGTATACGTATCATTTATCTATCGTACAATTCTATAACATATGATGATGCTTTATACATTATGTTATTAGTAGATTTCTTACCCTGCCTCGATAGGATGGCTTTAGCATAGTCAGGCTGGCAGATTACAAGCCCAGGAGAGAATTGGTCCATCCACATTGTGAAACCATAGGGATATTTTTCAGCGTAACAAGCTATATTTTCCATCTGTCCCATCCTGTGTGAACTGTAACGGAGACAAAATATAAAACCATAATATAAACCAGGCATAATAAATCAGACATATATTGCTGTTTATTCACTAAATGGATACTAAACACGTTTGGCATAATGTGCAGCTTAGGATACAGTTAACTACGGGTGAATTTATTTATATCAGCCCTCTTCTTTTCTGAGGATGTGAATACAAAATTATTTTAGACATTTGTTGTGCTCCATGAGACATCCTTCTAAAGTTTCTTCCAAACATGCAGTTTTTTTTCAGTTTGGCTCAAAAATACTGCTGTGTTCCAAGTCCAGGTGTCTGCAGTATGACCAGGTAGTGAATGGTTTTGGGGTGAGGTAAATCATTGATGTCAAAGCAATCAAAAACGGTTTCTGTGAATGTTCCATGTAACTAAATCAAGCTTCATCTGTCAAAGCTATGTATTGTTTGTGTTGTATCAGTTGGACTATCCACACAGAGACTTGTGAGTTTTGTGTATAACATTTTTTACATTCCCCCCAAGCCAAACATTGGAGGCCCCGATTGCATAGGAATAATTGTAGCTGTGTTGTCATACAGCACGCACCTCTGCATGGCAGTAGCTTTGCAGCGTGTGCTACAATGTGTCTGTATCATGAAAACACAATGTATGCATTGACTCACTGACAGCCGCTAGAGGCGCTTCCACAATTTTCACAGTGAAAATCACAGTGAGAAGATGCTAACGTCCATAGGAAAGCATGCAGTAATGCTTTCCTATGGGCGTTTTTAATGCACGCGTGGCTCTGGTCGCTCATGCGCATTCGGCTCCACCCAGGAGCCAACGTCGGAGGGGGAGGAGAGGTCACCAGCACCGAGGGAGCCCGGCGCTGGATAAAGGTAAGTGGCTGAAGGGGTTTTAACCCCTTCAGCTCAGCGGGAGGGGGGTCACGAGGGTGGGGTGACCTAATGACATTATAGTGCCAGGAAAACGAGTTTGTTTTTCTGCACTATAGTGGTCCTTTAACTTTTAAATTCAGCAATTCTATTGTTTTATTAAGTAGACACTAGCTGGGTTGTTGGGAATTCAGAGTGAATTCATAATTAAGTTCACATTTTAGGCTATTCATAATGAGCTAAGACCCCATCCAAACTGCTTGAACAATTTACAATTTGTCTTTTTTGGACAACAATTTGAAATTCCCTTTTAACAGTATCATTTAAAACAAAAAAAAATATTTTACACGGACAGAACTATTTACTAGACTTGCGCATTTGGTTTCAAATGGATCAAAATTTGTCAGAATATTGGGCTATCAGCAATTTACCCGAAATGCTATATGGACTTATAATGAAACAAATGAAATAGGCAACGGATGAGCCATTTTGCTTTTTTCGTGATTTGGATTTCTGTGTACGGTGCCATATTGCTGAGGGAAAAAAAGATGATTGGTTGCTAGACGACAGACGCTAAATGTTGATTTAATTTTTTTTCTATTAATCATCTTTTTTTTTGGTGTCTTAAGCAGAACCTCAAATCACAAAGCAAACAAACATGTTTGGCCATCATGCTAATCCATTGCTTGTTTATATGTCCATATGGCACTTTGGAGATATGGCATTTAGACAAACTGCAATATGCCGAAAACTGAATGCAAAAGTCTATTCCTATTCTGAGACAATAGAAGTGCAGTTCTACCATGTGATATCTCATATATGAAACCAATCTTATATTATTAAATGTCTAACCATCCCTGCCTTTGAAATAATATACAAAGCCTTAATTGCGCTCATAGACCCTGAAGAGACACACCCATGGCTAGCTGGGAAAAGAGGCAGGTGTGAGTGGGGGGGAGTGTAGGTTAGGTACAGAGAAGGGAGGTCCTGTAGTGGGAGGTAGGAGTTTAGAACAATGGGGTAGTCATGTATATAGGGAGCCCTTTTCCCATCTTAATTATTTGGCTTGGGAGCAGCTTCCCCTTCCCCCTTTTTTATTTTTTATTTTTGTCTCGTTTATGTCTAGCTAATTCTCTTTTCTTGTCATGGAAAAGGTCCTCGCCAATTAGGGCCGTCCAGTTGAAAAGGATGATTGGCGCTGATTCCTCCCCTAGACTCTGGTATAAGGTATGGGTTAACAGACGTGCCCACCGAGCCAAAGGCTGGCTAGTGGTTAGCATTGATGTTAACGTAAGGCCAGTTTTGAGGCTGGTTTGGTGGTTAGGACATGGGGGGGAGGACAGGCGCCCAAGATAATTAGGATTGGTTGGCAAGGTTCCAGTTGGAAAATGTTTATTGGTATATTATATTAATATGTTGAGTTGATTATATTTATTGTTATTAAATATAGCTGTGGCCTGTTTGTCACCACCTACGTCTTGCATCTAGTTATTTATGGGTAAGTTGAATATGAGTAAGAGGGTCCACACCTACATTGTCCCCACTACATTCACACGTGTAAAAATCACTGATTCCCCCGAGTATTACTATCCCAGATCTTTCAGTGGCAGTACCTACATGATTATGATGGATTTATTTAACACATCTTTAACCATTCTTCTAAAGCTAACTATAATGTGATGTCTACTTTATTTATGTCATTTAGATCTTTGCTCTCGGTATGATTGACACTGTATGTCTGTTCCTATGCTTTATACAATGGTGTCGTATATTTACCTGGGACGTGTGTCTTATTATTTTCCAGCTCAATGGTTTTTAGACTTGTGCATGGTGAAAAAATGTTTTTTGAACCAAACCACTTCATCAGAAAACAAAAAAAGATTTGGATGGCAGAATCAGGTTGTTGCAAAATATATACATAATAGTTCAGAGTCAGTGTAACCACTAGAGGGAAAAAGAGGATGAGAAGTAAAATGCACGTAGAATTCCTGGCAATAGTCATCAATCATCTTATTTCTGACGACAAGGAGCGGAATCACGAATCATGAATCAAACAATAATAATTATTCATTGCGCCATTCGTTTGGTTTGTGATTGAGCTACATTATGACTCTTAGTTCAAGAATTTGTAATGATTTGCCCAAATTTGAATGAATTGCAATTCACAACTAAATTTCCACTTCTAATGGTTTCATAGCTTCTGTGATTATTTATTCGTTAGGTTTCTCTTCTGTAGGTGCTATTATAGACAAATTTACAGTTTTAAATAATGTATTTATGTTTAAAAATAGTTTTAACCTCTCTTGCATTCTGTCTGTGTCTGTCTGTGATATTAACCCGTTAACGCCGTTACGGCGTTCTATGCCGTCCCGTATTAAGTGGGCTTTAAAGCCGTTGCGGCGGCATAGAACGCCGTAACGTCTTTGAGCCCCTGGAGGTCCACGGTACTCACCTCTGCCGCGATCCTCTTCTGGAGGGCTGCTTGACAGCCCAGGCAGCCCTCCCCCAGCAAATCAGGCCCAACGGGGGCCATGTGATCGCTCTAAAAGAGCGATCACATGGCCCCCTATAGCTGGCTGTGGATCTGCCAGCAGGGGGACTGTCTGAAATGTCTGGAATGCTGGTGGGAAAGTAAAAAAAAAAAAATCATTAAACATGTTATAAAATAAAATAGAACTGTATTTATATATATATATATATATATATATATATATATATATATAAATATATATATATATATATAATATGTATATATATATTATATATATAATATATATACATATTATATATATGTAACATCATACAAAGTCTATTTTAATATTAATATAAGCACATATATTAGTATTAAAATACACTTAGAATGACGTTACATATATATATAATATGTATACATATTATATATATAATAGATATATACACATATATTATATATATATATACGTATAATTACAATAATAAATAAATAAAATAAAATTAATAAATAAAATATTGAAACAAAATTCAATATAAGTTATATATTCATATGTAATTTCATTCTAACTATATTTTGTTATTAATATATATATTGGTAACAAAATACATTTAGAATGACATTCTAT
Organism: Pelobates cultripes; assembly: GCA_933207985.1. Taxonomy (NCBI): domain Eukaryota; kingdom Metazoa; phylum Chordata; class Amphibia; order Anura; family Pelobatidae; genus Pelobates; species Pelobates cultripes. The sequence continues at coordinate 15,670,319 of OW240919.1, read as the reverse complement.
ATATATATCTATATATAAAATACAAATAACCACAAATATATATATATAGAGAGAGAAATACATATAATTACATAAAAGGTTACACGTAGAATTTAAATACCTATAAATGCATATATATTAAAATTCTATGTGTATATTTAAGTAATCTTTTAACATAATTATGTGATTTGATTAATTAAAATTTGATTGACATGCCTGACAACACAGGGAGAAAGTGCAGAGAATTTAATTCGCAAGCACTATATTTGACCCTGTAACTCTCCAAGACACCATAAAACCTGTACATAGGGGGTACTGTTTTACTCAGGAGACTTCACTGAACTAAAATATTAGTGTTTCAAACTGGTAAATTGTATTACAACGATGATATTTTAAGTAAAAGTGAAGATTTTTGCATTTTTTACAAACAAACGGCACTTTTATGGACTATATTATTGTTGTAATATGTTTTACTGTTTTAAAACACTAATATTTGGGTTTAGTGAAGTCTCCCGAGAATAACAGTACCCCCCATGTACAGGTTTTATGGTGTTTTGGTGGGTTTTTTTTTACATTGAAATTTGCCAGATTGGTTATGTTGCCTTTGAGAGCGTATGGTAGCCCAGGAATGAGAATTACCCCCATGATGGCATACCATTTGAAAAAGTAGATTACCCAAGGTATTGCAAGTGAGGTATGTCCAGTCTTTCTTAGTAGCCACTTAGTCACAAACACTGGCCAAATATTAGTTTTTTGCTTTTTTCCCACAAAAACTAATTTGAACGCTAACTTTGGCCAGTGTTTGTGACTAAATGGTTACTAAAAAAGACTAAACATACCCCACTTTCAATACCTTGGGTTGTCTCCGTTTTCAAATGGTATTCCATTATGTGGGTAATTCTCATTCCTGGGCTACCACATCGTCTCAAAGGTAACATTACTAATCTGGCAAATTTCAATTTGAAAATGGAACATTCTATATTTGACCCTGTAACTTTCCAAAACACCATAAAACCTGTTAATGGGGGGTACTGCTGTACTCGTGAGACATCGCTGATTACAAATATGTGCATTTTTTGCAGTAAAAACTAACAGTATTATGACATTAACAGCTAAAATGTCAGATGGAAATATACAAATTAAAAAAAAATCTTATTTTCTCACAGGAATGGGACACATGGAGGGGCTAGGGTGAGAGAGAATATGACAAATGAAGGACCTGAGGGGAAAGAGAGAATATGAAACATGGAGGGGCTGGGGAAGAGAGGGAAACAAACATATGGCGGGACTTGGGGGGAGAGGAAATGAGACACATGGAGGAGCTGGATTAAAGCTGGGGGGAATGAGACACATGAGGGGCTGGGGAATTCTCACACCGGGTCCCATTGGTTTCTAGTTACACCTCTGCACCTACAGTGTAGTCTAAAACTGATATTTATCCTTTGCTAACTTTTACACAACTTATCACTTACAACACGTTCCATCACTGTATCCATATGTATTTCTATACAACTCTGTTAATTTTCTTGTTTCGCATTAGGCCCTTTACTGGCCCTCGGACGGCCATGTATATTGTCTATCCTATTTACCGCTAACTTTAGTTTATTTAAAGTTTAGTTTTCGCTCATTGATAGGTGATTCAGAGTATTTTCATTAGCATGATATTGAGTATAAATACATTTTACACATCCTTTCTCCATGCTGTTTCCACAGATTTGCAAAGACCCGATGACAGGTGAGATAACACCCCGCTGATGAAACTGACAGAGATGCCTGATGGAATGATATATCCACCCACAAACTAATCTCTGCCCTTTATTTATTTGCAGTCTAACCTCTGTACAGAGAGCTTGAAGGGAGGGTTCACACAACCTTTTCCCTGCATAGCCATAAATACAATATATACATATGCTGAGTCACTTCCTGAAACGAAAAAATATTCATTACTTTTACTAAAGATTACCTTTATCACACTGGGTAATAATAACACCTGGCATGTGACTGCAAAACTGCAATATCATGAAATATTTGTATATTTTTGTATCTTGTGCTTGAGAGCAGATTATCATTAGAAGGAGATTCATTCCTTACGGACGCTTACAGTAATAATGTTTACATGGGTTCATAGGTAGTGGTCACTTACCATGGGGTCATTTACAATCTGCTTTATTTCAAATCTACCTTCTTCCCTATAACTCAATGCTTCCTGACACACATACCAGATATTCCATTTACCGATCACATGGCAAATATTCATTATAGCCATCAAATGGAAAGAGATTCAATGTATCTATCACGTCAGAGATTATATAGATGCAGATTCATGGCAGACATTATATATAACACATTGCAGAGATTCTATACATCTATCACATGGCAGTAAATTCTGAGATTCATCTTGTTCCAATCTACAATTCACCTGAATTTAGGGCTGTTGGGGGGTCATCAGATTCCAGAACGTTGAGTCAAAATGTAGCCAAATCACAAAACAAATTAAATGCTCAATGGATGAGCATGTTCGTTTTGATTTGCGATTCAGAATTCCACATTGATGAGAAAGAAAGATCATTGATGAGAATAAATGATGATTGATGACTAGGAGACGGTCACTAAATGTTGATTTTATTCGAAGATCAACTGTGAAGCGACCAATAGAGGAAAAAGGAGGAGCATAGAGAAATGTACAGTGAGGGCAAAAAGTATTTGATCCCGTGCTGATTTTGAACTTTTTCCCACTGACATTGAAATGATCAGTCTATAATTTTAATGGTAGGTGTATTTTAACAGTGAGAGGCAAAATAATAATAAATTCAAAAAATCCAGAAAAACGCATTAAAACAGTTATACATTGATTTGCATGTCAATTAGTAAAATCAGTATTTGATCCCCTATCAATCAGCAAGATTTCTGGCTCCAAGTTGTCTTTTATACAGGTAATGTATAAAAGGGAGTGCTCCTAATCTCAGCTCGTTACCTGTATAAAAGACACCTGTCCACAGAAGCAATCAATCAAATTTCAAACTCTCCACCATGGCCAAGACCAAAGAGCTGTCCAAGGATGTCAGGGACAAGATTGTAGACCTACACAAGGCTGGAAGGGGCTACAAGACCAACAGTTGGTGCGATTATTCGCATGATCTCACCTCATGGAGTTTCACTGATCATGAGAACGATGAGGAATCAGCCCAGAACTACACAGGAGGATCTTGTTAATGATCTCAAGGCAGCTGGGACCATAGTCATCAAGAAAACAATTGGTAACACACTACGTATTGAAGGACTGAAACCCTGCAGCGCCCGCAAGGTCCCCCTGCTCAAGAAAGCACATTTACAACCCCGTCTGAAGTTTGCCAATGAACATTAGAATGATTCAGAGGAGAACTGGGTGAAAGTGTTGTGGTCACATGAGACCAAAATCGAGCCCTTTGGCATCAACTCAGCTCGCCATGTTTGGAGGAGGAGGAATGCTGCCTCTGACCCCAAGAACACCATCCCCACATCAAACATGGAGGAGGAAACATTATGCTTTGGGGAGTTTTCTGCTAAGGGGACAACTGCACCGCATCAAAGGGACGATGGGTGGAGCCATGTACCGTCAAATCTTGGGTGAGAACCTCATTCCCTCAGCCAGGATATTGAAAATGTCATGGATGGGCATTCAGGCATGACAATGACCGAAAACACACAGCCCAGGCAATAAAATAGTGGCTCAAGAGGAAGCACATTAAGGTCCTGGAATGGCCTAGCCAGTCTCCAGACCTTAATCACATACAAAATTTGTGAAGGGAGCTGAAGGTTCGCGTTGCCAAACATCAGCCTCGAAACCTTAATGACTTGGAGAGGATCTGCAAAGAGGAATGGGACAAAATCCCTCCTGAGATGTGTGCAAATCTGGTGGCCAACTACAAGAATCTTCTGACCTCTGTGATTGCCAACAAGGGTTTTGTCACCAAGTATTAAGTCGAAGGGGTCAAATACCCTCATTGACATGTAAATCAATTTTTTACTTTTTTGACATGCGTTTTTCTGGATTTGTTTTGTTATTCTGTCTCTCACTGTTAAAATACACCTACCATTAAATTATAGACTGATCATTTCTTTGTCGGTGGGCAAACGTTCAAATTCAGCAGGGGATCAAATACTTTTTTTCCTTCTCTGTATATGAATATAAACATGTTTGGCTCCTTGCCAGTTTTTTCCCTCTATTAGTTAAATTTTATCAGTGTTTTGCAAAATATAAATATAAATTCCTTAAATCTGGACTAGAGAATAATATAATCACAAAAGATGAATATAATTTTCTGTACAACCCGCACTGCAAAACTGCATGGTTTTATTTTTTACCCAAAATACATGTCTATATCCCAACCTCCAGGCCGCCCCATCATAAGCGGTATAGATTCTCTTTCTTGTAGACTGGCTCCAAGTGTACTTCCTACATTTAAAATCATTCCCGACACAACCTACTCAGATTTTTTCTAAGAAATGATTACAAGGTTTTTTTTCGATGTGGAAAGTGTTCCATGTGTACCTTCCCAAAAAAGAATATCAATACATTTATGGGCACATATACACAACGAACATATCATATTAAACAATGTATTCAGTGCTCCACCACCCATGTCATTTATTTATTACAATGTGGTTGTGGAGCACAATATATTGGTCGGACCATCCGAAAACTGCATGTCAGATTGCTGGAGCAATTCCAAAATATAAGAAATAAGAAACTAGACCATTGTGTACATAGACACTGTGCCTTCTGTGCTCAATTTCAATGGAACACATTCCTAGCAATTGGGATAGACAAAATAGAAAAACACTGGAGAGGAGGAAATATCGAGACCTCGCTAAATACTAAAGAGGCCCAGTGGTTCTTTAATTTAAAAACTTTCAAGTATGGTTTAACCCCTTAAGGATACATGCCATGTGTGACATGTCATGATTCCCTTTTATTCCAGAAGTTTGGTCCTTAAGGGGTTAAATTAAGAAATAGACTTAGCTGGGCTTATCGGATCTCTTGTTGTTCTTGGGTTTTCGCTCTTTTTTTCCTTTTCTTACAATTTTTCTATCTTTTTTTTTTTTTTTTTACACATTCTTGTTGTCCATTGCACTTTGTAATATATCCGGATACAAATATATAATTGATTTCTATGGATGAAACTAATACTTGTTTTCCAATTACAGACAGATAACTTAGTTCACTCTGGATTTTTGATACTTATGTATAGTAAAATAATTTGTTTACCTGTATAAGCTTGTGATTTTACATAAAGGTGTTGAGCATGACAATAGCAAGTCACTTCTACAATTATAACACTTATTTACTCACACATTTCAGACATACCATTTTTATATATATATATATATATATATTAGATACAAAGATATGTGTCCACTTATACCTTCAATTAGGCAGGTCTATGCATTTTCATTTACATATTTACTTTGATTAATATACAGATATGTATTCTTATTTTCCATTGCATTGATATCTTTAGCTATTTGATACAAAGGGCATACTAAATATTATTTAAATCATTGTTTGAAAGGATTGAGTACTTGGCACGGAAATGCTCAATACTTATATAGTAGTATATTGTACTGTCACAGGATAGATATTGTTATATGGATATTCTTTTATTATATTAAAACGAGATATGCTTGCCATTGCTATTAATAAACATTTGGTATAGAGGATTCGCTCGGTGCGTTATACCGGAAGTGACGTCATCCGGAAGTAATGGATGCGTTCCCAGGTGGAACGCATGCCATCAGCTGCGATCAATAATTTCCACTTCCTGTCAGCTATAAAAGCAGAACCCGGCCGGATTGGAGTCATACATCCCTGAGGAAGTCCAGAAGAGGACGAAACGCATTGGAGTTGTTTATTTTGTTCATATGAACTTTTATTTTATTTTACCTTGGCTGGTGCTGCCTGCAGCTTCTGCTGTGATTTTATTGGCTGATACACGTGGATGCCACCTTGGTGTGGAGACATGCTGTCTTTGCTTTGAAACATTGTGAGTGCAATACATATAATACATTGTTACATTTTTATACAATCTGCACTATCTATTTTTCCCTTTTGAGTGGGCAAGACGATTTAATACTTTATATCCAGAATTGCATCGCTGGAGGTTCTTCATACTTCACTAGTTCCCTAATATTAAGGGAGATACGCCTGAATTCAGCTTAATTTTGTGAGTTCTCTACCACCCCCACCCTCTATATGTGTTAGTTGTTTTACACTATTTTTATATCTCTCCCTATAGATATATATCTAAGGTAGAACACATCAACGTTATACAGTTTGTATTTTCTATTATTTTCACTTTGTGGTGAATAACACAGTCTTTGCCTTTGGTTTTCTTCCTTTTTTACCATTGTATTTTGAGTGTCTGTAAGGGAACACTTTAAACCTTGGGGACTCTGTGTAATACATAGCACCAAACTTTAACACTTTGTCTTTTGTTTTGCAAAATATACACATAACAATGATATTGTGTATATATTTTTCAGTACACTGATTAGCCTATTTCTGAATCAATTTGGTTTGTCTTACTTATTTCCTGAATATATTTTTTGTGCCAAACCATCATATGGACTTAATTTGGCCATCTCAAATATTTTTCGTGTTAATTTCAAACTAAATGTTTCAGATGAAGTTATTTTTTTCACCATCCACAAAACTGCATAGCAGAGATTTATAAATCCAAATGCATGGCAAACATTATATACATCTACCACATGGCAGAGATTATATAAATCCAAATGCATGGCAAACATTATATACATCTACCACATGGCAGAGATTATATAAATCCAAATGCATGGCAGACATTATATACATCTACCACATGGCAGAGATTATATAAATCCAAATGCATGGCAGACATTATATATATCTACCACATGGCAGAGATTATGTAAATCTATCACATGGCAGACATTATATACATCTACCACATGGCAGAGATTATATAAATTCATCACATGACAGAGATTGTATACATCTATCATATGGCAGAGATTATATAAATTCATCACATGGCAGAGATTATATCAATTTATCCCATGGCAGGGATTATATACATATTTACATAGTTACATAGTTATATAGTTACATAGCTGAAAAGAGACTTAAGTCCGTCAAGTTCAGCCTTCCTCACATTTGTTTTGCGCTTGATTCAAAAGAATGCAAAAAAAAAAAAAGCAGTTTTAAGCACTTCCAATTTTGCAACAAACTAGGAAAAAAATTCCTTCTTGACCCCAGAATGGCAGTCAGATTTATCCTTGGATAAAGCAGTTATTACACTACATTGAAAGATTATATCCTTGAATATTGTTTTTGCAAGTATGCATCAAGTAGCTGTTTGAACATCTGTATGGACTCTGATAAAACCACTTCTTCAGGCAGAGAATTCCACATCCGTATTGTTCTTACAGTAAGAAAAAGCTTTTCTTTGCCTTAGACAAAATCTTCTTTCTTCCAGTCTAAACACATGACCTCGTGTCCTTGTGTACATCTATCACATGGGAGAGGTTATGTTCAGTTCCTGCTCCCACCTCTGATGCTCACCTCCAAGACTACTCTAGGGATGCACCGTTCTGAATGAACACTATCCAAGTAACCTACATTTCTACCCTACCCTTACCTTTTGTGTTACTACACCCTGCTCCCTCTAGCATGTAAACTCATTGTCCCTCAATCCCTCTGTTCCTGTGTGTCCAACTTGTCTGGTTACAAATACGTGTCTGTTAGTCCACCCATAGTACAGTGCCACGGAACTTATTGGTGCTTTATAAATATAAATATGAATAATACTACTACTACTAATAATAATAATAATATATTCATCCATCATATGACAAATAATATACCTCTACAAATATATAACATGGCAGAGATTATATACATCTATCATATAGGAGAGGTTATTGCATTTATATTGCAGTTATGGAACTACCTTTAACCCCTTACTGTGTGATATGTCATAAATCCCTTTTATTCCAGAAGTTTGGTCCTTAAGGGGTTAAATGTAACCTAAATTGCTATTAAATGCATCAACAGATTTATACAGTTGTTCATTTGGATTAACTGTTTTTTTTTTTTATAAAACTGAGCTGCAGTTACTGAACTTTGACAATGTCTTTCTGATAAAGATGATACAGTACGTTAAGTATTAATGGGTTGTTAACTGTCAGATGAGACCTGTATTATCTATACCTATTACCTATGCACACAATAAACCAGATTCATTACTAATATTTTTATTATTTTTATTTTGTTTCCGACTGTCATGCTGGGGTCGAGAAGGAATATTTTCCTAGTTTGTTGCAAAATAGGAAAACACTTTAAATTGAATATTTCTTTTTTTTTTTTTTTGCGTGCGTTCTTTGGAACAAAAATAAAAGATGAGCGAAAAGGGTGCAAGTCTTTTTTTCAGCCTATTACAATTATTTTCAGCCTATGTAACTAATCCTTGGAAAACTAAAAACTGTCAACATAGTTTGGTATTTCTTTTAGTCAGTAAATATGCTTAACATGAAAGGGTTAAAAAGCTGTCTTTTTCTTTTTCACCTGTGTGCTGCTGCTGAGTTAATTAGGGGAGTGGTCCCAGAATTTTTTACCCATAGCTGACTCACGGAGCTCGCTCACTTGGAGTTGTTTAACCCATTAAGGACGGAAGCAATTGTCAATGTTCTGAATCAAAACAAAACCTATTTGAGCTATTTGTCTGTTCAACCAAAATCTACCTCTTTTATAGTAAGTGTACCCACACTTATATATAATATTGTTCAGGAGATATAAGGCTTTAATTTCACATTTAGTATTTATATATAAAACGTTAATTTACATTGATAAAATTTAAAAAAAGTAAGAAATTAAATTTTTTCCAGATTGTTTTGCTGGGCCCAGAAATGAGAATTACTCCCTTCATGGCATATTAGTCCAGACATCTCAAGTCTCCCGGCTCGAGGTTCCTTTAGATTCCTGCATTTTCAATGCGGCTCCCTGACACCCGCAATCATCTACAATACCCCAGAAATCACACACACACAATCTGTATCATCAGTAGTCTACAATGCACTTCTGCTCAGTTCTTCCTCAGACACTGGCACTGTATTTTGTCATGCATAGTTGACATCATGTTTACATTCTTCTTATCTGTGAACCGAAGGGCCAGCACCTCATCCTGTTGTAGAGCTGAAGAATAGCCTCAACTGTGTTTTTCGCACTGTGCACTGCTAGGGTTTTGAAACATAATAATTTTTTAAATCAATATTGGTATAACATTCATAAACTTAATCATGCTTCATAACCCATGTGAAAAGAGAGTTTGCAAATAGGACCTGATACTTGGCTTTTTCATAATACCTATTTCTAGGAATAGAGCCCCAGATTTTTTCATTTCTGCAACATTAGTGCGACATGTTATTTTTCTGTAATGTGACCCCAAATAAGGAGACAGTTATTGGCTGGCAAACAAGTTGGTTGGCTCAACCATTAACTCAAACATGTTGTCCGACATAAAGAGGCTAAAATAGTTCACTGACTCACAAACATCTACTATTGTTGTGATGACAGGTGTAGCCGTAAAAGGAGGTATTTCGGGAGAATGCAGGTTCTTTTCGTAGGTAGTGTTGGGGTACCATTACTGGAGGACTCAATTTTGGGCTCAATGTCAGAGGCTGTCATAGTGTCACTGTCTGTGAAAGTGTAACTATCAGAGCCTGCCAGAATGGCATACATCTCCTATGCTATATAATAGCATGCCATTTTAATTCATTCATTTAACCTATATCACTATTAACACTGTTTAGCAATGGTTTCTCTGCCTCTCTTACCACAAATCAAAGTAAGAAGAAGAGAGGGGTGTAGACAATGTCTTAGCCAATGTTACAAATCATTGGCTGAGCCATTGTCATAGGCTGTCATCGCAACAACATGTCTCAGGTCAACGTCGTTGGCAGCAAGGTTACGGCCTCGGTTGGCGATTAGCAGCATTGAAAGGGAGCTGGGTCAGAGAGAGGGCTAAAACATTAACGCGTGCAATGCAGCCCTAACAGCTTTTAACCCTGCCCAACAACATAGCTTTTTGGTAACTGTGGAAATGGATGTTAGTAAGATTGAAGGTGCACCTCTTGTAACATGTACGCATTTCAGGATGAATCCATCCAGGGTCCATAAATCTGTGGCACGTGTGAGCGAGTGGCTTCTCTGGAAGCTCTTATTGAAGATCTGAAGAAGCAAATGGCAACACAATGAGACAGATTAACAATCTTGAAAGTTGTCTGCTGCTTACTGAGCAGAGTTTAGTGGGGTTCTATAGTGGAGTGGGAGGAGATAGGACATCAGGGGAACAGGCACATAGCTGGAAGAGGGAAGGTTAAGCTAGTCCTGACTTTGTGCAACCTAACAGATATGCCCGTTTGAGTGATTTATGTTGGGAGGATCAGCTCAGGAGTAGTTGTACTAGAGGGAGCTGTTCCTTCTAACAGCCGAAAGAACAGTCCCTCTAGAATGGGTGGGGTTGAGACTGTAAAAAAAAAAGCTAGACAGGTTGTGGTAATAGGGAACTCTATTATTAAGAGGGTAGATAGGGTAATCTGACACACTAAATATCTCAACCGGACAGTTTACCGTCTCCCGGGTGCTCGGGTCCGGCATGTTGCTGATAGAGTGGATGGATTGTTGGATTGGGGAGGACCCGGCTGTCATGGTCCATATTGGTACCAATGACAATTCAGAGGAAAACTAAGGATCCTAAAGAGTGAGTTCAGGGAATTAAGAAGTAAACCGATGAAAAAGACCTCCAAGGTAGTATTTTCAGAAATTATCCCTGTGCAACTAAAAGATGCTCTCCTGTTTAGGGGGGCAGGGTGACTAGAAGGTTGGGGGAGATTGTAAACTAGTGTTGACGGGAGGTACACATAAATCTACAAAATAAAAATAGGACAGAAAAGAGATGGACTTTAGCTTAGCATAAGGGGTATGAGATGGGGAGGGGCAAGATCAGAACACATGAGTTACGTAATAGTAATACAATTTTACTTTATACTAGATTTAAATTTGGATACTTGGGAAACTAATGGCATTAGTAAAGTGCATATGTTATATAATGAGGTAGGGATCAAATTGTTTGCAGGCAGAGTTTGCCCTTCCGAATAAAGAGGTATTTTCGTATTTAAGGATCAAGAATTTTTTGTTAGAAAATAAGCTGTCAAATTTAGATATGGCCTCAGTGACTTGGTTGGGTAAATTCTGTTTGAATCCTAATATGGAGAGTAAACCTCTTTTCAATATGCTATAAAAGCCTTTTATATGTAAATGGGGAAGAAAAGTTGCCTTATATGATATTATGGGAACGAGACCTATTAAAAACCTTTGATCTATTCCATTGGTATCAAGCCAGGTGCTGGAGGTGTCAAAGGGAGAAGGGAACTTTATTACATATTTTCTGGGAATGCTTTCGTCTTACACAGTTTTGGAATGATATTAAATTATTAATTCAAATTTTAATGGATACAATGATACCAAATTTCCCTGAGTTCTATCTTTTACATATATACCAAGATTGGTGTCGAATAAAAAACAATGTAGTTATTATTCATATATTAATCGCTGCAAAAATAAGCATTGCTCAAAATTGGAAAAAAACAAGCCCACCAAATATCTTGGAAGTGCAGGAAAGAGTAGACAAGACGTATCAATATGATAGAATAGTAAATAAAATAGAAGGAAGAGAAGGTGGCCATGAAAAAGCATGGTAAGATCGGTTAGCATATAGGTGTAAGGTATAAATAGAGGTTATAGCAAAAGGAGGAATAGGCTAAAACAGATATGAGGTCAAAGCGTGTACATTATTGCATTTAAATGAATAATTGATAGGGTATGACTGCAAAGCTGAAAGATTTTAGCAAAGAATTGTTAAAACTGTTAAAATAGGACGGATATGCTGGGCATTCCGCTTGAGAGTATGAACTAGTTGGCAATGACAATTATTTTTACTTTGCACACTTGTATGAGTTGAATATAAGGATTACAAATGAAATTAAGGCAATAGCAAAGAAAAGCAAAATTGTATTTATGTATTTTTATTTCATGTTATTGTGTTTTATTATTGTTTATAATTTATGTTGTTTTTTATGTGCATGTAAGAAATGAAAATAATAATAAAAAAACAAAACAATTAACATTGAAAAAAATACATGGAAATAACCCTGAGATTTACAGTGTTATTATGAGATGCGTGCTAAACGCCAATGGATCATGGTTAAACCGTAAAGCATTAGTATACTTGTTGAAGTCTATAGTTTTTACACATCAATCAGCTAATGCCTCTCTTCAACATGGATACGTTACAATAACATGTTTGTACAGGTATGTTATTACATAATCATTTTCACTGCTATTTACATTGTCCTTTGCAAAGTTCTGGCTTGTTTTATAGAGCAATATAAGGAGAATTGATGTGAATTGCTCTAGTAAGGAAAGGGATAATTATAGAGCTGGTTCTAGCATGTTTTCCAGTATATAAATCTGTAATATGGATATAAAAGCAGCCCTACTTTGAAATACATGTTCTATCTGGGTGCTCCCCCAATTCCCTTTTTACTATGTATATTTGGAATCCAGATCAGGTTTTTTTTTTTTTGTTCAGGTCCCACCCCTCCATAATAAATGCCCATATAGAGATGACCACAAGAAAGCATATGTATTGCAGTTAGCATGTTTATCTGCTGTGTTAAAATTAGTGCCGAACCCACTGATATTGGGGTACTGTGACATAGTGGTGGGCTTAACATAAGGTGTAACTGTATACCCCTGTTTGTTTGCTAAGGTGGGTGATTTTAAGTAGCCTTGTAAAATGTCAAACTGTATTTCTGTTTGTGTGCGCTGTTTCTTAATCTATATATTTCTTCTACAGTTGTCACCTAGGCTTTACAGCTTAGTATAGGAAATAACAATGACACAGCTTGATACTGTGCACTTTGTCCATTAACTTAATTTGCCTATTTAGACAGAGAATTTCTTTATTGTTGTTACTGTTACATAGTTACATAGCTGAAAAGAGACGTGCGTCCATCAAGTTCAGCCTTCCTCACAAATGTTGTTGCTGTTGATCCAAAAGAAGGCAAAAAACCTGGTCTGAAGCACTTCCAATTTTGCCACAAACTAGGAAAAAAATTCCTTCTTGACCCCAAAATAGCAGTCAGATGTCTCCTTGGATCAAGCAGCTATTATCCCACTAATTAGAAATTATATCCCTGTATGTTATGTTTTTGTAAGTATTTATCCAATTTCAGTTTAAACATCTGTATGGACTCTGACAAAACCACCTCTTCAGGCAAAGAATTCCATATCCTTATTGCTCTTACTGTAAATAAACCTTTTCTTTGCCTTAGATGAAATCTCCTTTCTTCCAGCCTAAATGTGTAACCTCGTGTCCTATGTATAGCCCTGTTTATGAATAGATGTCCAGATAAAGGTTTGTACTGGCCCCGAATATATTTGTATAAAGTTATCATATCCCCTCTCAGGCGCCGTTTTTCCAAACTAAACAGATTTAATTTTTTTAACCTTTCTTCATAACTAAAATGCTCCATTCCTTTTATCAATTTTGTAGCTTGTCTCTGGACCCTCTCCAGTGCCATGATATCCTTCTTTAGAACAGGCGCCCAAAATTGCACAGCATATTCAAGGTGTGGTTTTACCAGCGATTTATAAAGATGCAAAATTATATTTTCATCCCGAGAATTTATGCCCATATTTATACATGACAAAATCTTACTGGCCTTAGCAACTGCAGATTGACATTGCATATTGCTGCCTAATTTGCTGTCTCTAACAATTCCCAAATCCTTCTCATGTGTGGTTATCCCTAATTCACTACCATTTAGTGTGTAAGTTGATTGTGCATTCTTAACCCTGAAGTGCATAACTTTGCATTTCTCTATGTTAAATTTCATCTGCCATTTTAGTGCCCAGTCCCCCAATCTATCCAAATCTCTCTGCAGCAAAGCAATATCCTGGTCACATTTAATTACTTTACAAAGTTTTGTGTCATCTGCAAACACTGATACACGGCTTTCAATGCCTATTTCAAGATCATTTATAAATATGTTAAATAGAAGTGGTCCCAAAACAAAACCCTGAGGGTCACCACTTGCCACTTTTGTCCAGCCTAAAAATTTACCATTAATTACAACTCGTTGTACTCTATCCTTAAGCCAGTGTTCTACCAAAGAACAAGAATATTCATCTAGACCAATTTCTTTTAGTTTGAAGACTAACCTATCGTGAGGAACCGTATCAAATGCCATGGCAAAATCCAAGTAGATCACATCCACTGCAACACCCTGATCTATACTTCTACTTACTTCTTGTAGAATGCAATTAGGTTAGTGTGACATGACCTATGTTTCATAAAACCATGCTGATTATTGCTAATAACAAAGTTCTTCCCAATGAATTCCTGAATATTATCCCTTAATAGCCCTTCAACTATTTTCCCAGTTACATAAATTAAGCTCACAGGTCTATAATTTCCAGGCAAGGATTTTGAACCCTTTTTAAATATAGGAACAACATCTGCCTTCCTCCAATCCTCCGGTACAACACCTGAAACAAAAGAATCTTGAAAAATTAAATACAGAGGTTCACTTATTTCCCCACTTAGCTCCTTAAGTACTCGTGGGTGAATACCGTCAGGCCCCAGAGCTTTATTTACATTAATTTTCTTTAATAGCTGTAGCACCTTGTCTCAAGTTATACAATCACAAGTTATTTGCAAGTTTTTTGCAGCAATCATTTGCATATCTCTTGCCATAGAATCCTCATTAATATATACTGAAGAAAAATAGTTATTTAAAATTTCTGCTTTTTCCTGGTCTTCATTAGCTAATAAACCCAACTCTGTTTCAAGTGTACTACACTTTCATTTTTTGTTTTTTTAGAATTGATGTACTTGAAAAAAGTCTGGGGGTTGGTTTTGCATTCTTTAGCTATCAATTTCTCATTTTCTAGTTTAGCCACTTTAATTGCCTTTTTGCAAGCGTTATTGGCTTCCTTATATATTAAATAGGATGCCTTTGATTTTTCTGATTTAAATGCTTTAAATGCCCTTTTCTTATTTTTAATCTCGTTTTACTTCTCTACTAAGTTGTTAAGAACCCTTTCCTCTTCTGTAAGTAAAAACGCCTTTCTTCTAGTCTAAAGTGACTCTTCCTACTAATGAACAGGTTTGCACCTAGTGGTTTGAACAAATGATATGTTTAATACAAATATAAACATGGATATTTTTACTGCTCCTCATTTTTTCCTTCCACTGGTTACATTCTTCTCACTTGATCTGTGAACAAAATAGTTGTAGAATGTGCCTTAAAGTCTGCTGCAAAATATATAAATAATATTTTCACATTATTTTGGCTTGTCTGAATAGATTTTCCCACAATCGATCCCGTGCATGAGATTTATCTGAACTGAAAGGTCACATGCACAACCCCGAATCGCTCAAAACAAATTTAATTTCCAAGGAATCGATTCAGACATTTGCTTGTCCCTGAAGGAGGAGTGAAACTAGTCATGACGTCAGACTCAGGCAGTGTGAGAGGCTCTGGCCATTTGATGCCGTGCTCATAGAAATCTACATTGGATACATAGCAGCAAGCAAGCTGTCAAGAACTACTAGAGCGGGTACATGTTTACGTGTTAGATTGCAGACACTATCCATTTCGGCAGAGAACTTTAGAACCTGCACTTGACTGGTTGTTATTAATGTGGATTCTGGCGATACTGTGGTCTATATGGATACTCTTCTGTCGTACTTCTTTTGGATCCAGCAATCTTTGACCCTTCCGGTGCTCAGTTGTTTGACACAGCTACTCTTTCTTTGTGAGCTGATCTATATTGGAGTGTGTTGAGAGGACACACATATTAAATTATAGTGCACTATGTTTGCCTTGATGTGGCAGGTGGGTGTACACCTAATGGCTATTGGAGTTACTAAATAACTTTATTTTATTTAAATATGCGCAGGGATTTGGGATAGTGCAAAAGTAACTCTTTTCTTTGGTTTTGTTTGCACTATGTATCTTTTTTTTTTGTTTTTTTTTTTTTAGGTTAACAGAATATTCTGATAAGTGTATATGTTTTTTTTAAATTACTTGCAATGGATGCTGCATGTTATTGAAAAAGCACATTTTTCTGTAACACATAATATTTATTTAACATTTAATTTGCACTATTTGTATAACTAGCACTTTAGACATTTGAGCATATACAACGGTATAGAAGAGTAATTGCATCATAAATCCATGTCCATTTTTTACCTAACGAAGAATAGCTAATAATTGTTTTTTGTTTTGTATTTTAATTTGGCTTGTTATTTTTTTGCGTAGCCAATTTCTATTCATATTCCGAAGAGTAAACTGGATTTAGATAAGATAGTCTTATACCTACCATGATTGATACATATTGCTCATTCACTCTCCCTATACATTGTTATGTTTTTTGTTATTATTGGGAGGGTAAGTGACACTAAGTGCAGGATCTGGAAAATATTTGCAGAATTCCAGGGGTTGCTAATGACCCTCCATAGGGTGGGTTACTAGTCGTGCACAGCCTTTCTATTCACTGATGGTTTTCTATGCTTGTTCAATGTGCAGAAAAACCCTCCACAAATCCCAGCTGTGCTTTTATTCAGCCCTCTCCCTTCCTATCTGACGTCAAGCATTTCTATACTTTCTATATTAATTTGTACTGAGCACCACCTAGAGTTTAAAATAAATGTATTAGAGCCTGAGCAGCAAGGCTGTAAAATGTAAACACGTCATTTCGCGGACAGGACATTGCTTACATTTGTCAGAGTGCAGAGACAGGGTATGCACCAAATCTATTACTTTAACATGTTGTGGTTTTGGTGCTTAGAGTGTCCCCTTATTAAACAATAAAACATCTATTAAAATACATGGCAACTTCATGTTAAAGGTACACTATAGTAACCAGAACAACTACAGCTTATTGCATATTCTGGTGAGTATAATCATTCTCTTTTTGCAGTAAAACAGTTTTTTCAGAGAAAAGGTAGCGTTTACATTACAGCCTAGGGATACCTTCACTGGCCACTCCTCATATGATGCTAGAGGAATGCTAGCTGTGCTTCCTGGGGCAGTGCTGCACACACAAAAAAAAAAAAAAGACTTCTTTCCAAAGGTTGTTTCTAAATTTCCCCTTCATCAAGAAGTGGTGCTACCAGCCTTCGATCAATCTCCATCCCCTCCAGAACAAAATAAATCACATGAGCTGGATGCGAGAGTATGCAATATTAAGTACCTCTCTATCACTTTGGAATTCAGGAAATCCAACAGACTCTTCGTCCTCCACGCAGGTGTTTGCAAAGGCGAAGCTGCTTCCATTCTCTGACACTGGATTGCTGGAGACTATTCAGATGCTTACCAAAAGAGCAATGTGCCTCCTTCAGAAAAGATTAGGCACATTTGACCAGATTCATTGCTGCATCATGGGCTAATTGTCTCTCGATGACATCCGCAAGGCAGCAACGTGGTCATCTCCTTTTACCTTTTTCAATCGTTAAAAGCTGGACATGAGCTCTTCTATGTCAACTTTCTTCAGGACAGGAGTCCTTTGCTCTGTTTCTCAACTCAATAATTAAGTTTATTTTACACCTATCTAGTGTCTGGTCTTAAAGAATTTGGTTTCTCTCCCTTTGTTTGGGATTGGGTATTACCCATAAGTGATGCGGCCATGATTAGCCAAGAATAAGGAAAATTAAACTCATCCTTATCTATTTATCATGGCAGCATCACTTATGGGTTGGTGCCGCATCAGTTGGATCAGGACAGGAAATAACCAATCAAAAGGTGACTGAATGTATAAAGGGTCCCTCCTTCCTTCACAAACCAGTCACGATTTCAAGCTAAAGAAAAACAGGGGGAGGGGGTGGGGTATATGCTGCCATGATAAACTGATAAATAGTTAGAAAAATTAAAATACCAGGTAAGAAGTTTAATTTTCCTTATTTCTTATGTTTTTCTGTAAGTACTGGCTGAAGTCGAATTCTTAAAACAGAGTCATTTATCTTTATCTAGAGCAAGATTTGAGGCAAAGTATCCCTGCCTATCAAATTTAATTTGATAAGTGCCCCAAGCATCATTTATTCTTATTGATAAACACTAAATAATAATTAAAACAGGCACGCCGGTCCCTGTGAGATGCACCATGTGAGAAATAAAAGTGAGTTAAACAAAATAATAAAAAGTAATAAAACAGTATTAAAAAAAAGATATTTAGAGAAAAGATAGACAAACAGAGAAGGGTAAAGAGTGGTAAAAATGAAAAGATAGTTAAAAGAGAAAGGATGGGATACCTACTGCTCACCCACTAAAAATAATAGGTGCATCACAACGTCCAAAAGTCATTAATGTAGAGGCACCAGATCTTGAGGATTTGCAGCAAAAATAACACTGAGAGATAAGCAGCTCTCCAAATACTTTCAATTTTCATTCAACTCAGCAAAAAATGCTCCTTGAATGAGAAATCATTATTAATAAAAGGAAAAATAACATAACATAGCTTTACCCTTTAGGGCAATGCAAATGTTTGTCAGTTTTATACCTTTAAAAGAATTTGTTTAAAATTCTGTCCATTACAGCTTATTAGAACAATACATTTCTTAGTTAACAGCACTTTAAAACATAATTGGAAATTAACCTGATTAAGTCTCATCATCACAGAATAAGATCTCTTCAATTATCAGACACAATGTTCCTCAGTTCCAGATTCTTGCTGAACACATTAGGAGCTAGATTCTGTATATAACTGGAATATCGCCATAGATGTCAACATGATATCTATTCCATTCCTTGAGATTATCTTTTTAACAGAATCCATGCCTAGGAAGGAAACTGGATACAATCCAGGTCAATGATACTGATTGATGTAGTTGTCAGACGTGTAATGAGTTGATGGTTGTACCCCTTGATTAGCTTGCTTTCTTTAGAAACACATGGATGCCATTTTTGGAACGGAGGACAAGCTGAGGTTGTTTGAGAGCTGGCTTGGATGGATCTGGTAATATTTCATAGCGTTTCAGTGTGAGAACTACAGCCACCTTCATTTCATTCATTGCAAAGTTCTGCCCGATGCAGTTTCTAAGATGTAAGACAGATACAAAGTTATCTCAGGAGAGGAAAATCATTGCTCAGTGAAGGATAACTAAAATAATCAAAATAATGCTTTCATTAAGCTCCATTCTAAGAGAACTGATAAAACCAAAGATAAAATGTCTTACTGATCATGTGCTAATGTTCCAGGAGGATTGCGAGCTCTATTATGATTTGTGCAAAATAATCTATTACACATAAATCCCTATTTGATGTCTGTTTTTCTATGAACATTGCTTAACTTGAAAATAATATTCATTTTCTGGACTATTAACCAGGAGAGACACAGTAATATGGTCCTTCCTATTATTTCAGACTGTAGCTGGTAGAGTGAGCGTTTCTATTATTTATCCCCTGTGCAGCGAGTTGGGAAAGTTAAAAAAAAATTACTTTGTAATTACTCCATATACCCGAGAAAAAGATCAGTTAAATTGTCCCGGCTTCCCCTCAACCACGTGCAATGGGTGAAGAGTTAAAAACATTTGGTTTATGTTAAAGAGACTTTATAGGCACCCAGAACACTTAATCTCAATGCCATGTCCCTGGCTATTTAACCCAGTAATGAAAAACAAAAAAAATATATATGAGTTTGTTAGGGTACCTTCCTTAATATTTTACCTGTTAAACAGATGTAGCTAAGTGGTACAACTGCTGTTAAAGTAATGTTTTATCACCTAGTATGCATTGTCAATATCCTCACTTCCTGCCTTTATTAAGGAGCATTCTCTTAAATAAAAATAACGTGGCATTTCCACTGCAAAAACAAATAAATAAAATAATACCAATAATAATGCTACATACACATAAACAGAAGAAAAAAAAAAAAAAAAGAGACCCAACCAGACAGTTGAATTTACAACCAGACAGACCCAACCAGACAGTTGAATTTACAACCAGACAGACCCAACCAGACAGTTGAATTTACAGAGCCATAGCTCTCTGTGTTATCTTGCCTTTAGAAGCCAATGAGATTGGCTGAACTGACTGCTCCATTTATTGTTGTGTGTCAAAGAATTCCCATTCTTAATCAGCATTACATCTTCTCCTCCCTAAATTATCCACATTATCCAATTTCATTACATGTATGGGCTTAGGCAAAGGTGTTCCTAGGAGTGAGCAAACAGGTTGCTGAACCCCCGAGAGAGGGGCCTAAGAAGTCATACGGAATTAATAAATATAGGTGCAGAGATTATAAACATAGGTGTATGTACATAAATACATGGTGACCTAAAAGTAGGTTTACTGTTGAATCAATGGAATTTATCACAACAGATTAAAAAGTGACAATTACGTTCCAGGCATTTAAATATCAATGTGGCATTTTGAAAGAATAGTGGAATGTTGCAACGTTGATGGAAGACATATGCAATTAAACTATACTATATACCTATCTTTGGACCAACCTCTATATATGTCTATATAAATATAGGCATATAATACTCTGAAATCAATAAAAAAATGTGGAGTTATAATTTACTGACGAAGGTAGGGTTTAAGGCTGGACCTAGAGTGTAGTGAAGCCTATGACTTATTTTAGAAAAGTTTTCAGTCTAAATATTTAGGGAGGTGGCATAACATTAACCTTTTGGGGTGAAGTCCCTGGTCTTTATGCCACCCAGCAATGCCCCTGAGCCTGGAGCTATTATTACTTGATTGTAGCCAGATGTTTTTTTTTATTTCTAGAATTCACAATTGATCAACATTTTGTCAGAAATTCAGTGTGAGAAAAAAAAAAACAATGTATTTTTAGAAGTGGACTCTGTACCAATAATAAGTACAAGAAGAAAGGTCAACTTGTAGTTTAGTTTTGCATCTCCTTATTTCACTTAAAAATGTATAACCCGTGACAGAAACGTTTCTTGCTCTGTATCCCCACAGCTGATTAAACTCATGATTTCTCCATCTATACTCAAAATTTCTTCCAGTCACTGTAATGTTACCTGGGTCCAGCAGCAAAGGGTGCAAAAGCATGGGAATGTCTCTTGGCAGAATTTTCTGGGGAGAACCGGAAAGGGTCAAATACCTGTAATAAATGGAAGCATAACTTACCAAGGATTTAAAATTCAATTTCCACTCCACTGTAAACCAGTCAGCCTATCACACCATACAACTCCAGACTGGGTACAACGTGATATCTCCTTCGCCACGGTGCACATATACCTCACCCCACACATGGCATTTATCATACATGTCAGAATCTTTATACATATTATGCTTTAATTATCTATTTTTATTAAGTAAGTTTGGATTTTTACAATCATTCACCATTTTACTTATGATCAAAAAAAAAAAATGTATTGAATTTCCTGCCAAAATGTAGCAAATTGATTATGTAATCATTCCATGTTTATTGAATACATTCTACAATTGCTATAAAGATGTATCATACCTCTGGGTCCTTCCACACGCTGGGGTTGTGGTGCATACAGAATATATTTAAACTCACCATGCAGCCTATAAAGAAAACCCAAATAACTGACATTAGAGATGGATACAGGTTATCTCACGATCCTCACATTCCAGGGGTCTTATTATTTGAACCCCAATACCTGACTTTACCTGACTTGGGCAGCATCGGTCTGCTGCAACTCGAAAACTTTTTTGCCAGCTTGGAGAATTCTCCACAAGTCGGCTCTTTCATTAATCATTGTGCAAGTTACGGGCAAGATATAATTATAATAATAATTGTATTATTAGAGCAATTAAAAAAATGCTAAGTTTTGATATTTTTTTTTCATCCAATATAGGCAATGTTATGCATTTCTTCCTAAAATAACATTCTTCACTCCCATGCCAAAAAAACCCCAAAATGTTGACTGTATTCTGATTAACCCCTTAAGGACACATGGCATGTGTGACATGTCAGGATTCCCTTTTATTACAGAAGTTTGGTCCTTAAGGGGTTAAAGAAAACAAAACACCATAACTACAACAGCTAATTGAAGTTTTGAAGTGATTTAACAAAAACTAGACTCCTCAACACCCAAAGCCAGTCCTTTCTGCAGTTGCATGGATAACGCAATATGTACACTTCTGTATTATCAATTACAAATCCAACATTGGATGGTAGTGATATCACTAGTAATGTTACTTGTACTTTATTTACACCTGCACCTTGGAATGTAGTGATTATTTTTCAGAATAATAGCTGTGAAAGAACTGTCAGTTAAGATATATCAAAATCCCTTATCGAATTAACAGAGTACGTAAAAATAAAAGATTTTGCCCCAAAAATCCTAACATTAACAGTGTATCACACCCACCTGCAGGTAAAGTTCTTCCATCAGAGAATGTCATTGGTTTAGCAAGTTCCCTCGATATGGATGGGACGGGAGGGTAGAGACGAAGACTTTCCTTGATGCACATGGTGGTGTATGGTATCTTGCTTAGATCCTCCCTGGTTATTAAATAAAGATAATAAGACAGAGTCCTAAGACAGGGTCATAAGAGAGGGTCCTAAGACATAAGTTCTATAGAATGCCCATTAAACTAACCATTCTAAAGTATCTCTTTTCCCCAGGACCTCCCTGATCTCCTCACGACATTTCTGCTGGTGCTCAGGTTGTGTGGCCATGCAGTATAAAATCCAGGAGATCCCACTGGCAGTTGTATCATGTCCTTCAAACATGAAGGTATCCACCTCGGCCCGAATATCATCATCTGACAAGCCCTGGCCTTTTTCATCCTATCAGCACAAAAAGAAAAAAAAAAGAAAATTAAAAACCTATTTAAAATAGGATTTATATAATGTTATGATGGTATTTGTTTTAAATAGTATGTTGCTAATCTAAATGACACCGATAGACTAAAATACCAAAGAAAAATTAATTCACACCAATTCCTTTTTACCTTCCAATAAGACCGGAATTTTTCAGTTCAGAATTCCAATAGTGAAGTTTATGAATGGTAGGGTAAATCCCTAAACAGAATATTTTTCATTGTACACAAAAGGTCTATTGAATTAGTGCATGCAAAAATAAAAAGGGCATTTCTGCATAAACCTTACAGATCTATAGACATTTTGTAGAGAAGGCCATATTCCTATAGTTAATTAATGTTTAACCCCTTAAGGACACATGACGGAAATATTCTGTCATGATTTCCTTTTATTTCTGAAGTTGTGTCCTTAAGGGGTTAAATCCTTACTGACATAGTATCTCACAAAAGCGATTACACCCCTCACATTTTTGTAAATATTTTATTATATCTTTTCATGTGACAACACTGAAGAAATGTAAAGTAGTAAGTGTACAGCCTGTATAACAGTATAAATTTGCTGTCCCCTCAAAATAACTCAACACACAGCCAATAATGTCTAAACCGTTGGCAACAAAAGTGGAAATGTCAATATTTTGTGTGGCCACCATTATTTTCCAGCACTGCCTTAACCCTCATTGGCATGGAGTTCATCAGAGCTTCACAGGTTGCCACTGGAGTCCTCTTCCACTCCTCCATGATGACATCACAAAGCTGGTGGATGTTAGAGACCTTGTGTACATACCACTGCACACAAATTCAAAACACCCCTGCACTAAAATGCTAGTCTAGAATATTCTTTTCCTGGAAGATAAGATCTTCTTCCTCAAAAGGGGTGTTTTTGTATGTAATTTTTGCAGGGGTGTTTTTGTATGTAATTTTTGAATTTGTGTGCAGTGGTCATCTTGGGGGTGCTCAATAGGGTTTAGGTCTGGAAACATGCTTGGCCAGTCCATCACCTTTACCATCAGTTTCTTTAGCAAGGCAGTGGTCATCTTGGAGGAACACACAGCCATTAATGTCTAAACCGTTGGCAACAAAAGTGAATACACCCCTAAGTGGAAATGTTCAAATTGGGCCTAAAGTGTCAATATTTTGTGTGGCCACCATTATTTTCCAGCACTGCCTTAACCCTCATGGGCATGGAGTTCACCAGAGCTTCACAGGTTTCCACTGGAGTCCTCTACCACTCCTCCATGATGACATCACGAAGCTGGTGGATGTAAGAGACCTTGCACTCCCCCACCTTCCGTTTGAGGATGCCCCACAGATGCTCAGTAGAGTTTAGTTCTGGAGACATGCTTGGCCAGTCCATCATCTTTACCTTCAGCTTCTTTAGCAAGGCAGTGGTCATCTTGGAGGTGTGCTTGGGGTCGTTATCATATTGGAATACTGCCCTGCCTCCGAAGAGAGGGGATCATGCTCTGCTTCAGTATGTCACAGTACATGTTGGCATTCATGGGTCCATCAATGAACTGTAGCTCCCCAGCGCTGGAAGCACTCATCCAGGCCCAGACCATGACACTCCCACCACCATGTTTGACTGTAGGCAAGACACACTTGTCTTTGTACTACTCACCTGGTTGCCGCCATACACGCTTGACACCATCTGAACCAAATAAGTTTATCCTGGTCTCATCGGACCACAGGACATGGCTAGAGTAATACATGTCCTTAGTCTGCTTATTATTATTATTGCCATTTATATAGCGTCAACAGATTCTGTAGCGCTTCAGCAAATTGTTTGCGGGCTTTCTTGTGCATCATCTTTAGAATTGGCTTCCTTCTGGGACAACAGCCATGCAGACCAATTTGATGCAATTTGCGCCGTATGGTCTGAGCACTGACAGGCTGACCCCTTTAACCTCTACAGAAATGCTGGCAGCACTCATACATCTATTTCCCAAAGACAACCTCTGAATATGACGCTGAGCATGTGCACGCAACTTCTTTGGTCGACCAAGGCGAGGCCTGTTCTGAGTGGAACCGGTTCTGTGAAACCGCTGTATGGTCTTGCCCACTGTGCTGCAGCTCAGTTTCAGGGTCTTGGCAATCTTCCTATAGCCTAGGCCATCTGTTCTTATTTTCAGATCCTCAGAGAGTTCTTTGCCATGAGGTGCAATGTTGAACTTCCAGTGACCAGTATGAGAGAGTGTGAGAGCGGTAACACCAAATTTAACACACCTGCTCTCCACTCACACCTGAGACCTTGTAACACTAACGAGTCACATGACACCGGGGAGGGAAAATGGCTTATTGGGCCCAATTTGGACATTTCCACTTAGGGGTGTACTCACTTTTGTTGCTAACAGTTTAGACATTAATGGCTGTGTGTTGTTATTTTGAGGGGACAGCAAATTTACACTGTTATACAGGCTGTACACTTACTACTTTACATTGTAGCAGAGTTCCATTTCTTCACTGTTGTCACATTAAAAGATATAATAAAATATTTACAAAAATAAATGAGGGGTGTACTCACTTTTGTGAGGTACTGTAGACACCAACCATGCCCAGGTTCTCTCCAAATCACATCAATTGAATACACTATGCAAAGGATATTTGATGCTAACAAGTTGCCGCAGTACTCGTAGCTCAGTTACAGATATTGGCACTTGGAGATTACTGGAGGGATACAATAATTCAACTATAAGTGAAATGTAGCCACCTCTCCTTGCTCTTGCTTAAGACTTCATATCAGCTCAGAATCCTGAGTGATATCAAACATAATATAGAGGAAGAAAAACAGTTTAAATTCATGTGCAGTTGTATTCAGGGCCGGACTGGGAAAAAAATTAGGCCCGGGCATTTTTCAATCAGAGCGGCCCCCTAAGAAGGGGGCGGGGCCAGATAGTGTGTGTTTTGTCATCACTAATGACAACACGCCCCCTCTCAAAGTGAGCATGTTGGTTCAATTCCCAGAGCCCTGCTGAAGAGCTCTGGCATTAGAAAAAGTCCCTCAATTTGTTCTGCGCAGCGCAAGCAAATTTAATAACATGCTTGCGCTGTGTTTGCTTTTAAATTGTCTCTGGTGTCTCCACAAGTGGGATACCAGAGGACAAAAGGGCCAGGAAAGTGCATGGTGCATATGTTTGGAGCCTGCTTGTGGGATTGCGTGTGTGGAGAGTGTGGTGTGGTATTGTATAAACAGGTCAATTTCATTTGTGTTTGTGGTGTAATATGTGTGGCTAGGGGCTGTAGAGAGTGTGTGTATAGGGGGCATAGTTTTATAGGGGATGCAGCGAGTGTGTGCATACGGGCAGAAGTGTGTGTGTATAGGTGACGTAGTGTGTGTAGGGGTTGTAGAGAGTGTGTGTTTAGAGAATGTTGTATGTGTTTGCTGACAAGGAATGTAGTGTGTGTGTGTAGGAGATCTACTGTGTAAAGGACCCAGTGTGTGTGTGTGTGTGTGTATAGAGGATTAAGAGTGCATATAGGGTAAGGGATCTAGTGTGAGGGGTGCTGTAGTGTGTGTGTGTGTATATATATATATATATATATATATATATATATATATATATATATATATTTGGACTTATTGTATGTGTGAGGGGCGCAGTGTGTGTATGTAAGAGGGGTGCTGTGTGTGAGGGTGTTTTTATCTGCTGTCACATTCTAGGTTTCTAATTTTCTTTGTCTGTTAACTCACTGAGGGTTATTTTATATATATATATATATATATATATATATATATATATATATATATATATATATGTGTGTGTGTGTGCTGCATGTGTGTGGGAGTGTGCTGTGTGTGTGTGTGTGTCTGGGGGTGTGCTGTGTGTGTCTGGGGTGCGCTGTGTGTGTCTGGGGGTGCGCTGAGTGTGTCTGGGGGTGCGCTGAGTGTGTCTGGGTGGTGCTGTGTGTGTCTGTCTGGGTGCTGTGTGTGTCTGTCTGGGTGCTGTGTGTGTCTGTCAGGGGGGTGCTGTGTCTGCCCGATGGCCAGTCCGGGCCTGGTTGTATTCATTCGTACAACAACATAAATTTCAAAGTATTTAGTTAAAAGCTGCATTTACTATATGTATGAGTGTGATTCATCTTGTTTTTTTTTTTTATTTAAACTATTTTGGGGTTTAAACCACCTTTATATTCAATATGTACATAGGTTTTTGAATGGTAAGTAATAAGATTGTCTTTTCACCTTAGCACAGAGTAAAATGTCTAGAAAGTCCGGGTGTCGTTTTTGCTTGAGTTTTTCCAATTCCTCTTTATGCTTTAAAAGATTTTTTCTCTCTGCAATAACGTTATCTGGTTGGAGAAAATATTAATTAAAATCATATATAATAAATATTTTAAAATAATTAACATTCTATGTTCCGTTATCATTGGAAAGCGCTGGAAAACCAATATTGACTTTTCTAATTCTACTGTTCCTCAAAGACGGAGGATATTAAGTACAACTAGTTTGTTTGAACTGATTGTTCATGATGTTTGCTTACTTTGTGTTTCTGAATGTTCGTTTTTACCATACTTGCTATTCACGATATGGTTCCACTTTGAGTGGCAATCTGGGATCTGGGCCTCTGCCAGCAGGACAGGTGATTATTAAGATTCTTCGGACCTCATTGTATATGGAGGATATTTTAACATTGTTGCTTTTGACTGCAATTAGTGATGTGTATTTCCTGTATCATAACATTTTAGTTTGAGTTCATGATTTTTTTACATTCATAGCCGATGGGTCTGGTCATCATGACCTCCACTCACCAGTGTGAAGGTGGGCAATGCGACAAGCTTTGCGGAATCGAAATCCATGCGGGCTTAGGTGGAAGATGAGGTTACTGTGATATGGGAAGGTTCGAATCCTCGTCTGAGTAAGAAGGGAAAGATCATATACAGCGCGGATATAGGTATTATCTCTGCAAGAGAGAGCAAAAAGCAGTCATGAAATGAGGACTCTAAACACCGCCTTGGCTGTCAGACAAATGGCCCTGCTATTTCCTGGTTTGTTTAGCTTAGTGGAGCTAAACTCAAATGGCACCAATTGCCCAGAGCTCCTGCCTTGCCTCATTGAGCTGCATTAGGAAGTCTGTGATTGGACAGCCACAGGAAGTCTGGGCGGGTTTAGAAGGGGAGGGTTTGCAGCTTCCAAGCATTAGGCATCTCTTGGATTTGGCATGAACCCAGCCATTATTATTTGTGTATTGGGAGTATGTTCATACACCTGGATATTCTAAATGATTTTAGTAAACCTAAACAATCAGGAATACATGAGTTAAGGGGTTTGGCAGAGTTTTTATGAAATTAATTCCAGAGAATTTAAAAATGCTTAACCATTGGCTTACATTACAACCAATCTATAAAAAGAGGTGTACTGCCACATAAGCCCCTGGTTTGTCCCCTTGGCTATTTAGTTCATGATGACAATTCTATATAAAGAAAAAAAAAATTAAATGCACATTCCTTGCAATTTATGTAGTTTGCTACTATTACGTCAATAAAAAAAGAATAAAAAATAAAAAAGCTAAACTCACAATTATGGAATTACTTTTCCAGGGTTGTTCAAAATTGCTATTTGGCCCAATTTGGAGCCGATCAGGTGTTCTGACAAATTTCAAAATTCTGAACCAAACTTCCTCTGAATTCCAAATCAACCGAAAAGCGTGATAGACGAGCTCTTTCAGTTAATTCGAAATTCCGTTTTGCTGTGGCTGCTGCTGTGACTACTAAAGTGTAAATTCAAAGTGAGTTAAAAATATAAGGTCAAACATTAAGTTTCCTTTGAACTCACCCTGTGAAGTTAATGCCTCTTGCGCTGAGCTGTGAGTGCGAAAATGATCACATACCTGGAGTTTTATCCAGCGCTGGATTTACATGTTCGGCATAGAACATCTAAAAATGATATGTTGGAGTAAACCTTTGATTAACCCTTTAAGGACCAAACTTTTGGAATAAAAGGGAATCATGGCATGTCACGTGTCCTTAAGGGGTTAAGGAGTTTTGTTTGTTTTTTTAGTTTAGGCTTTGAGTAGTTACATGTTGGACTAAGGAAAAGGTTTGTTTTGTTTTTGTTTTTTTTTTAAACTTAGGGTAAGGGAAAAGACTGTTTATAACACAGCACTTCCTGTGTGAGAGGCTGTTAGTGGGCAGATAGGAAGTGATCCCTTCCACTTCCTGTCCAGCCTCACACACAGACACTGGAGGATCTGGGACACCCTCTATAACTGTTCCTGCATGTCCTCTGTCAAACATAGTAGATTGACTGCACTACAGAGGTCACTGGCCAAGGCTCATGGTACTTAACTCCCCACCAGCCCACTTCAGCTTCAAAAAAGCACATAAGTGCTATAAACATATAAACACCCCTCCTCCCCCCTAAATTATATATACTTGTATGCAGGCACCTACTCTGCCTAATGGTATATCCAGCCCTGGTTTTATCAACATTTGATAAGATACCAATGAAATGTATTTGCTATCCACTGAACTGTAGTGAATTGAAATATAAAGTACAAATCAAATCACATAAATTTTCACTAGTCAGTTTTGTAGAATGTCATGAGCTGAACGGCTGAGCACCGAGGTACAAGCAGTATACTTCTAAGTGCTCAATATGGACATAATTCAGTATATTTCCTACCTTGGCGAGCAGAAGGTATAGACAAATATAGTAACAGTAACAATTGTGATTGAGACAAAATTCTTTAAAATATTAGCCTTACTTTTTGGTTTGACAGTTACTATGGTAACTGAAGGCGGTTTTCATAATGCTGTCTAGTGTCATCAAGCTGACATGTTCAAAAAGTTCAATTGATTCATCTTTATTACAAAGAGATTCCCATTTATCCTGAATGAAATTAAATATATAACAATATATAAATGTACAATATACATATTATCAGATTAATATCAGCAGTAACTATAGTGTAATTGAGTTATGTTTATTACCAACAGTGAAAGGACTACGAGGATCTAGAGGACAAATATTCATTAACTCAAAGAATTTGGGTTACCTTTTTTTGATCAATAAGATTTATTTTTTTTAAAGATAGTTTACAAAGTTTAAAGAAATTGTTAAACTAAATTTGGGTAGACTAGATTTGAAAGTTGACACGGCAAATAAATGATTTTGAAATATATGATATTGGTTTATAAACACATTAACACATTTAGTAGAAAAATATATGGTTAAAATGAGGTGAGCTGGAGTGTAAACAGAACTAAATGTATTTACAATAAAATAGTTGAATGCATAAGAGAACTAGTATAATATTGACTATTTAATGTAGGAAAAAATTAATTATAAATGTTGTAGATAACGGGCAAGGTTTATCTAACATCCTACATTTGTTTATATGTATCAGTTCCTAAAGCAAATAATATGCCATTTAGATAAACATGAATCATACATTTAAATGCTTCATGAGCGGTTATGATTTCACTTGCTTTCTTTCTGAGTTACGGTTTTGTCATGTTAACTAGTGATGTAGCGAACATGAAATTTTCGGTTCGCAAACGCGAACTTCTGCAAATGTTCGCGAACCGGGCGAACCGCCATAGACTTCAATAGGCAGGCGAATTTTAAAACCCACAGGGACTCTTTCTGGCGGGTGGGGGTCATAAAGATAATGAGGGGGGGACCTACAGTCCTCCCCCTATCCGGCCCCCACCCCTGTGCGGCGGGTGGGGGCCCTAAAAATAACAATAAGGGGGAGACCTACTGTCCCCCCCAGCCCCCACCCCTGAGCGGTGGGTGGGGCCCTAATAACAATAAGGGGGGGACCTATTGTCCCCCCCAGCCCCTACCCCTGAGCGGTGGCCCTAATAACAATAAGGGGGGGACCTATTGTCCCCCCCAGCCCCCACCCCTGAGCGGTGGGGGCCCTAAAATGAATAATAAGGGGGGGGACCTACTGTCCCCCCCCCGGCCCCTACCCCTGAGCGGTGGGTGGGGGCCCTAAAAATAACAATAAGGGGGGGACCTACTGTCCCCCCTGGCCCCCACCCCTGAGCGGTGGGTGGGGGCCCTAATAACAATAAGGGGGGGACCTATTGTCCCCCCCTGGCCCCCACCCCCAAGCGGTGGGTGGGGGCCCTAAAATGAACAATATGGGGGGGGACCTAGTGTCCCCCCCCGGCCCCTACCCCTGAGCGGTGGATGGGGGCCCTAAAATGAACAATAGGGGGGGACCTACTGTCCCCCCCGGCCCCTACCCCTGAGTGGTGGGTGGGGGCCCTAAAATGAACAATAAGGGGGGGACCTACTGTTCCCCCCCCGGCCCCCACCCCTGAGCGGTGGGTGGGGGCCCTACAATGAACACTAAGGGGGGGACCTATTGTCCCCCCCGGCCCCCACCCCTGAGCGGTGGGTGGGGGCCCTAAAATGAACAATAAGGGGGGGACCTACTGTCCCCCCCGGCCCCTACCCCTGAGCGGTGGGTGGGGGCCCTAAAATGAACAATAAGGGGGGGACCTACTGCCCCCCCCGGCCCCCACCCCTGCGTGGCGGTTGGGGGCTATATTGATAATGAGGGGGGGACCTAATGCCCCCCCCGGCCCCCACCCCTGGGCTGCGGGTGGGGGCCCTAAGTAAATTCTCCCCCCCCCAAGGTGACTAGGGGTCCCCAAGCCCCTAGTCACCCACCCCCCCAAATAAAAAGTCCCTACCTACCCCCCTCACCCTAAAAAAATAGTGAGGGGGGAATAAAATAACTAACCTGTAAAATAAAATTAAACTTACCATTCAACGTCTTCTTTTTTCTCAAATCTTCATTCTTCAGCCCCAAAAAAGGCCAAATAAAAAACCATCATAACCGAACAAAAAAAAAAAAAAAAACCGAGAAAAAGAAAAAACCCGAGCGCAAAAAAATAATCCATCTTCACCCATGGAGGGCTCCGCGCAGACTGAGCTCCGCAGGGCGGGGGGAGGCTTATAAAGCGTTGCCCCGCCCTGCAATTAGGCTAAGAACAGTCTGATTGGTGGGTTTAATCCAAAGAACTTTCCCACGCTGTGTAAAATGACACAGAGCACTGTGATTGGATGGCTTGAAATCCATCCAATCACAGTGCTCTGTGTCATTTTACACAGCGTGGGAAAATTTAACTTTCCCACGCTGTGTAAAATGACAAAGAGCACTGTGATTGGCTTAAACCCACCAATCAGAATGTTCTTAGCCTAATTGCAGGGCGGGGGAAGGCTGCGCGGAGCCCTCCATGGGTGAAGATGGATTATTTTTTTGCACTCGGGTGTTTTCTTTTTCATCAGGTTTTTTTTTTTTGCGCTCTGGATTTTTTATTTTTTTTTTAGCTCAACGGTTATGATGGTTTTTTGTTTGGCCTTTTTTGGGGCTGAAAAATGAAGATTTGAGAAAAAAGAAGACGTCGAATGGTAAGTTTAATTTTATTTTACAGGTTAGTTATTTTATTCCCCCCTCACTATTTTTTAGGGTGAGGGGTGTAGGTAGGGACTTTTTATTTGGGTGGGGGGGTGGGTGACTAGGGGCTTGGGGACCCCTAGTCACCTGGGGGAGAAACTATAGGGACCCCATCCATGGCAGAATTGGGGGGCGGGGGCGACAGTTCCCCCTCATTATCTTTAGTACCCGCCCAGGGGGTGGGGCGGAAGGAAATAGGTCCCCCCTTATTGGTGACACAGGGCCCCCACCCACCACTCAGGGGTGGGGGCGGCGGGGTAATAGGTCCCCCTTGTGGTATTTAGGGCCCCCACCCACAGCTCAGGGGTGGGGCCAAAACGGCGGTCCCCCCCTATTGTATTTAGGGCCCCCACGGAAGGGACCCTTTTTTTTTTTACAGTGAGCCGCCACAGGCTGCTCACTGTTTAATAGACATGCCCCTACTCGCGGTATTGCGAGTAGGGGCACAATTTACTAATACTAAGTAAATTTTACAGTAAATTAATAGGGGGCGGACCGAACATCGCACACGCTATGTTCGCCAGGACCTATTCGCCAGCGAACCGTTCGGGACATCACTAATGTTAACTAATGTAACTCCCATTCTTACATGCTGGTTTCATTAGCATTCATGTATTTGCTGGGGGAATTTCACTGACTATAGTAGGAGGATTCCCCCGTTCTCCCTTGCTACTCACTAGGTGACATAGACCTCTATGCCAATGGCAAAACATTAAACGCAGAGAAATAATGGACAGGTGAGGGAGAGACCAAGTTTTAAAGCACATTAAATTCAGTTTTTTACATTTGCTAGGTGCACTTGATGATAGGTAGATTTTAAGCTCCAGCCTATAGCTCAGACAGACCACTAATAGACTACTGATTGAACACTAACATACTACTAATCACAGCAGTAAAAACTTTCAGATCTTTAAATTTCAAGCCATTTATAAGTTGCCCATCACTACAATCAAGGAGAGTCCTTTCCACACTGACCTGGGTGATTTTTCACTTGCCGATTGGCTAATGAAGAGTGGGATTTATGAGCCGTGAACACTGATAGGGCACTGATGAACTTAAAGACCACTGAAAGACCACTAATGTAATGATACATTGGGCATCTGTCACTTACCAGCATGACATTTGTAGAATCAGAAAATAGTTTGGTGTAAGGTTTTAAGACATCGTAGTGAAACCCTGGGGTGAGTAGTCTGCGGTGGTGGAACCAAGAATCCCCAGACAGGACCAGCAGACCCTTACCTGCAGTAAAAAAGAGAGAATCAACATAATGACTTGAAGAACATTCAGAGAAATCCATCAGTCAGAGACACCGCATTCTTTATCTGTGTAATTATAAACATAAAATACGGTAAATGTAATGCCTGATACAAATAGTTAAATCAAGGTTTGTTCATAAAGAAATAAAAAAATAAAACTTTCCCACTTGCCCACACTATTTCTGGAATCACTGAGAATCTGCGTGCTTCTACCAAGTACCATATTTTAAAATATACTAAAGTAGTATTTTTTTAGGATTGCTTTCATTGATCCCAGAGGTGATTGATAGAATCTCTAGATTGGTTAACAGAGAAGAAGAAAGAAGACGTTCCCCTGGTTCTTTTTCCAGCAGGTTATTTATTTTTATTTTCCTTTATCAATATATTAGGTTGCCATATGACTACCTTTGTGGCTCTTCAAACTTTCACTAAAGATGTGTTTTCCACAAAGCGTCTTTGGAAGGGCCTCAGATAAGAATGCTGAATGCCCAACCACACATTTAATTTTTTTGGACGATTATGCTCCTGATAATTAGACACCTTACGGAGTTACATATATTGGATGATAAAACTTTAGTTTAGGGTTTCCTTTTATAATAGGGAGGAATTTGTTTCAGTGCCCTGACGAAAAATATAATTACCAATGAATTGATCTACATTCAGTGTAGGCTTTACTAACAGGGTTATTTACTGAAGTGCAAATGCAAAGTGAATTCAAAGAGAATTTAAAGTAGCCCAACTGACAGCAGACTTTTCCAGTTTAACCATAAATCTAAACCATTTTTAATTCACATTGAATTCTCACTTTAGTGAATAATGCCAATGTCATGAGAAAAAAAACAAAAAAAACTTAAAGTCCTGAAACTCTACATTTTAGTCATAAAAATATTTGGGAAGGATCACATTGATGCATTCAGCATTTATTAGAATATTTTTCCCGGTCCCCTACACACAAGAGTTTTACAAAGATTGGAAATTAAACATTTGAGAAAAGGCACGAATTATAATGACACAATTACTTAGGAATAGAATGTTGATATGGAGGCTCAAACATATGGACGCATTGAACAGAAGATTGATATTTAGAAAGTGTCCAGTAAGTATAAGTGATAGAATCCTGTGGCACATATGCATTCACCTAGGGAGTACATTGAGGAAATGTGTCAGTAGGGGAAGGAAGGTCTACACAAGGGTCTGGAATGCCTAGAATAATCAATTTGGAATTAGTTGAGGGTTTGTTTGCACAAAATAGTTGTTTTTTATTTTAAAAAGAAAAAGTCGATTTTCGAATGGACAAAATATCTACAGTCGTCTAAACTTGTGCTGATCAAGCAATTGACGAAATTCCCAATTTCCGTGCCACCATAAAGATTCGTGCGATAGAGACATTTTTATTGATGACCATGGGAAAAACCACTAGATGTTTATTCTATTCACAGATTAAGTGACAAAAAGAGCGAGAAATGAGGAGCAGGAAAAAAAAAAAAAAAAATTAATCTATATTTAAAACATTTATTTATAAAATAATTCACCAGGATGGATACATTGAGATTTCTCTCGGTTTCAAGTATGTCCTGAGTCCACAAAACATTTCATCATTACAATAGTGTACAATAAGATACAAAAACAATATTAATAAACAGAATACATACAAAAGTTAGCACAGAACAGGTAAGAAATATATATAACCTTGGCATTCTGTTTTCAGATATATAGAGAGGGATTTATTTTTTTGTTTATTTTGCGGTATGCTAAATATCGTGCTAGTACTGGATCAGAGGTTATAGGAGGTGGGAGAAGCTGGAGAGAGCATTCTACTCAGGTAGGGTGGAAGCTTCCCAGAAATGCTCTTATGCACAAGGCTGGAAAGAGAAAGAGTGCATCTGGATTCCAGCGATAGCCAGTTTTACTCTTTTAACATGTCACAGTGGTGGGTAATGTAATTACATTTTAGTACAAAGCGGCAGAATGAATTATATAATGTATTGAGATTATTAAGGTGGGTTTGCGGTGCATAAACGACGTCCCCATAATCAATGACCATCATTAGCATTTGTTTCCTTACTGTAGGGCTTATGCAGGATTTGTATCTGTACAGGGCACCTGGGTAATGTTTTGAAGCGATTTTTTTCAATGTGAAGGCCAAAGGATAGATTGGGGTCTAGCAACATACCTAGATATTTAAAAGAACCAACTGCTGTCACTGTGCTATTTGTATTTGTTCTGATACATAGTTGTTGATTTTGTAGTTTACATAATTTAGGTACAGTTCCAAAGATCATTGTAACAGTTTTGTCAGTGTTTATTAATAGTTTGTTATCCGCTATCCACTTTTCTACCTCTGTGAATTGGCTTTGGAGCACAGGCTCAAGCTGCGGTAGCTTGGGTTTACTAGCGTAGATTACAGTGTCGTCTGTACAGTTGAGGCTTTGCTTGTATGTATATGTGTGTGTGTGTGTGTGTGTGTGTGTTTGTGTCTGTATGTGTGTGTATGTCTGTGTATATATGTGTGTCTGTGTCTGTGTATGTGTGTGTCTCTGTATGTGTGTGTATGTCTGTGTCTGTCAGGGGGGTGTAGGTGTGTATGTGTGTTTCTGTATGTGTCGGTGGGTAAGAGGGGGACCACGGATCAGTTTCGCACCGGGGACCCATGGATTGTGTGTACGCCACTGGCTGCAACATCAACCTTTTGTCCCTGTAACATTTTGTAATTCTCCCATTTATTGTTAAATTCCCCTCTTAATAATATTATAAATCGCTGCGGACAAAGTTGGCGCTATATAAATACTACTAGAAATAATAAGGTAAGTAATAAAATACATTCTACTATTTTTTTTTTACTACTTAGGGAAGTAATAAAAAGGCATCACACTTGCCGTGTCTTATATAAAAATAATTAAAATTAGCAACACCATAACAAATCTGTATCATCAAAGTTACCATACAGAAATTTGCCATGCACCGTGTCTTTGTGTAGGCAATTTCAACTGCACATCTCAGACATCAAAGGAAGAAATGTACTTCCTCTTTTGCAGTTTGAAGTCAATGCATCGCGTGAGTTTGCCATTGCACACCGCATGCATAGCTAAGATGGACATCTCTCTGTCCCCTCGGAGAGCACCCGAGCTACAGGCTACAGAGCTACGTATATGTGATAGTCATTTGCAACAGAATTACAAGCAAAACTGAAAATGTAACCATTACATACCGATCCAAGGAATCAGGAAATTGTAACCCGTCGATGATTTGGGATCTGAAAATGATAACAAATATTAGCCTTTTTAAAGAAACACTTTTTCAAGTAACAGCCACTGCAGGCCATTTTCATATTTTGTATGTTTTCATGATCACTTATATAATCTAAAAATTTATAATAAAATCAAAATGTTTTATTTACACTATTCACTACATACTATAGTTTAAAGACACACAAATAGTTTATTATAGCTGTGGAGCTTCGTGATGTACTCATTCATACCATATTGTTTATGGAATTATATAATACACACCTATTACTGTATATGTTATTGCTGCAGAACTCTGAAATACACTGCATTATACTGGAATATATTATTATTATCGCCATTTATATAGTGTCAATTTATTCCAGAGCGCTTTAGAATTTTATAAAGGGGGACATTTAACAATAAATGAGACAATTGCAATATGTTACAGGAAAAATAAATTCATGAGGACCCAAGTTTATGGCTATGTGTATCTGATTCCTTCTTTATTAACATTTAATTGTTTAAAAATTGCAAACTTAGATAATTGTTATTTTTTTTTCTGATAATCACTCACATTGAGCCCAGGAATGAAGGAGTTTTCTTATATAAAAAGTACATTGCATTACCTGTGGCGGAGTGGCACTGATACATTGTCCTCTGTGTTTCTAAAATCAGCTTACTTAAAATGTAATTCCCCTTGTGGTCACTGGGGAGGTTTAAAGAATGATGGAAGAGTATTAGAAGTATAACTGAATGCACCTTGCATTTTTTCATGGACTTTGTATTCATTCCTCACATCATACCAGACATTGATCATGTTGTGGAATGTTTATACATCCCAAAATATGTGTTACGCATGTATTTTTCTCTGTCAAATGTCTGTCTTTTCCTCTGGGCTACGGCTTGACTGTCTCTCCTCATCATCACTCAATAGATATGTTTAGATGCACCTTCTCAGTAGTATTTGTTACGCTGTTACCATTTTTGTCCCATACCTGATCTTGCAAACACAGCTTTGGCATATTCAGGGGTAGTGACAATCAATGATGCTACAAATTTGGAAAGCCACAGAGGGAACGCTACAGGATATTTCTCCACAAAGACCAAAAGGCGATCCAGATCTTTCCCATCGCGACGAAACTGAGAATACAAAACAAATGATGTTATCAAAAGAGGGTCATTTTACAGCATTTAAAGGGTTAATAAATAATGGATTCTCATTCGACTTTGTTTGGAAGATGAAGTTGTACAAGAAAGAAGACTTCTGATGGTTAGTGTATATATATGAAAAAGCAACAAGTATAGCTGCACTCACGGTTAAGAGATAAAATCTTCAATGCTTTTTTGGTTCATTTAAAAAGGATCGACATTTCAGTCCATATTGTGGACTTTCCTCAGGATCAAGACATGAATATATATATTTATTTATTTTACAGGTATTCGTTGTATTGCTCCCCCTTACTATTATTAGGGTAAGGGTTGGTAGGGTTACTTTATTTGAATGACTGGTGGCTAGGGGCTTGAGACCTAGTCATTTTTGACAATTTGAGGGCTGTGTGGACAATGGCATATACACCCCCAATTGAATATTTAATTATAGTCCCCAGTGGGGTGACTAGGTTTCCCTGTTGTTTATTTGATTAGAGCCCCCAGCCACCACCTATGGGTTAGGGCTGGGAGGGACCCTTGGTCCTCTGGTTTAAGATTAGTAGCCACCACTCGATGCACACAGTTGGGGGCATAGAGGAGACATTAGGATATCCCCCCAATGTTTTAATTTAGTGGGGGAAGAGTGATGGATCTGTCCGCCCCCAGTATTTTAATTTAAAACCACCCTCAGAATGCTAACAGTTGGGGGCACAGAAGGGGGACTTTAAAAAAAAATAATTAATATATATTGTTTTTTTTTCCAAATTGACATTACATACATGACCTGTCATTAGATGACAATATTCCAAATAAAACCTGTAATTACTGTATTTACATGTACAGCATTTGCAATCATAAATATACAGACATGAATACATATAGGCATCCCTGAGACATAAAAAGGTTTTCCACTAAAAGATCCTACTACTTATAACAATGTATGCGCATTAAGGGGGTCTAACTTTTTTATCCAGTATAACCTCATTCTAACTGTCTTTGAGCTCCAATTCTCTCTTACTGCGCAGACGGGGCACTTAGACCCCCTGTTATTTTAGAGGCCCCATGGGATGGGGGCAGCAATTGGTGGCCATTCATTAGCCTATTTGTCTAATATATATGTGTCATGCGGCAGGTGGGTGCAAAAGGGAGGTCTAAAATCTCCCTTATATCAATATGATGGCAGTATGACCCCAATAATACCCTTTGTACAGCGCTACGGAATCTGATGGCACTATATAAATAAAATAATAATAATAATAAATAATAATAGACTTTTTTGTATATTTGAACTTACTAATGTAATGGCTGGCAGACAAGTGCTGGCCAGATGCCACATAATTAACCCTCACACCACCAAGAGTTAACTATTTGCCCACTCAATGTTAGTACTCCCAGTGGGCAAATTGTTTAGATGATAATCCAGGTTCAGGGGTCTGGCTGGGTTCAGTTAGCTGATATCCAAACCAAGTTCAGGAACATTGTCTGCAAAATCCAAACATTGTTACATAGTGAGAGGAGCAAAGGTTTAAAAATAATATCAGGAAGTAGTAGTTTACTGAGAGGGTAGTGGATGCATGGAATAGCCTTCCAGCTGAAGTGGTAGAGGTTAACACAGTGAAGGAGTTTAACCCCTTAAGGACCAAACTTCTGGAATAAAAGGGAATAATGACATGTCATGTGTCCTTAAGGGGTTAAGCATGCGTGGGATAGGCATAAGGCTATCCTAGCTATAAGATAAGGCCAGGGACTAATGAAAGTATTTAGAAAATTGGGCAGACTAGATATGTTTCTATGTCTGGATTTTGCATTCTGAATCTGAATTCAGCATCAGAAGCCCTGTGCGGTACAGGGCCATTCTAATTTTAGTAATTAGTCCTGTAAATATTGAAGACATATCTCCTATTATAGGGGAATATGGCCCCATTCACTTTGTAAAAAGCAGTCTACATGACCCCAAAGAGACTTTGTAACCTGCAAAGCAATCTAATGCATCTTTTATCATGTAAATATTTAGCAAAGCAGTTAACAAGGTTTATTGCCTCCTGGTGCAGATAATGGATCTTTTAAAAGCAGACCAAAGGTGATTTGGTGAAAGCACAGATTGCAAGCCTGTCACGGCTCTGTTAAAATACACACTGGCACATGATGCATTTATGCTCGATTCAATGACACCAAATTATGAAGTTACTGGAAAATAGAGATTACAAAAATGTAATAATTTTACCATCAAACACTATTGTTATGGAGGTAGAAATGTATTGATGTACTAAAAGGCAAGTATTCATGTATTGGTTTATTCACTAAACAGTGATTTGTGGTGAGCTGAAAACTGAATTGTAAAATTTAGCCCAAAACAGCTGATTTGAAAAAAAATCTCCAATTCAGGTAAAGTCACAGATTGGCTTTTTTCCCTGTAATTTTGTACTGAATTATGTAAAGCATCAAACTCGAAAAAATAATAATAATAAATAATGAATTAAAATGTATAGGAATGTATTTTTAAAGAGTAAACTAGTTCTCGGATTATTGTATCAATAGAATCATTTTCCTTTGGCTTCAATTCATCTGTAAGCGAATCTAATACATTTCAGCCAAATTGTAAGACATAAGTGTACACTTACCTGGCTACCACTAACGGGGGTTATTCAATAAAGTCCAAACGGCCCTTTAACTAATAGAGAAAAAAAACATCCGGCCATCTGGACTGTAATACCTGAATATGGTTTACACTATTTAACATTGTTTTGTAATTCAGGTTCTGAACGGGCCTGAATTTGGTCTGGACTTCAGGCGGACCGAATGCCAACAATCGGCTGAAATTCAGACTGAATGCTGCCGATTAAATTTGAGAATTGACAGTGCGTTGAGAAATCGGTCATTTTCTACGGACTTTGTACGGCTGGTGTTTAGTGAATAATAGATAGGCACTGACATTAGTTGTAGCACGCTGAAATCCGAATGACAAAATGTAGGCAAAAATAGCCAACCCGAGGCTATGGCCGAGTTTGAAAAAAGTACCAGTTCAACTATTTTTTAAAAATACATTTTGCCATTCGGTTCTTGACTTTCTACAATTCAGAGTTTAGTCAATAAACCAGTAAGAGTAAGTAGATAATCAACTGGCTGATGTTAATTAGCAAACGAACACTTACCTGCCTGATATTAAAAGTAAGTGGACACTCACCTGGTGAATATGTCCATATAGCCAGTGACTGGGAGGTCCAGGGAAGCTCTGCAGAGCTGTGCTCAGCTGCCTCCACTTATTATAAAATGCACTGAGTTTCAGCAGAACCAGAATTGTGCAGAAAACAGACACTAACTGCAGGATCTGATAGATATTAGCAGAATTCCAGTAGTTACTAATGACCTTCCACAGGAAGGAAGCCATTGTCCTGCACTGTCTGTGTATTCACTGTTCCGTTTCTCTAGTTATTCAATGAGCAGACAAACCCTACACCAATCCCAGCTTTGTTTTTACTCAGCCCCCTCCCTTCCTATCCATAGACGTCAGGCCTTTGTACTAATTTGTGCTGAGCACCACCTAGGGTTTTCAATAAGTACTTGAACAGCTGACAAGAGCTCTGATGTAAATGAATTTCGAATTGCTCAGAAATCTGTACCTGCTAAAGGCAAGCAAACTTAGAAATTATGTTTTATTCCACTAATATTTGAATTGTGTTTAAATTTTAGTTCAAATTAACAAAACTAAACCAAATTCACCAACTCCGCTATTTTGCCAACTCAGATAATTTGACATAAAAATATTTTATGTGTTTATATTTCCATAGTAGCCAATTACTTTAGAACGGCATTGCTGATCAATTATTGCTATTTAACATTTTGCAGCAAAAATAGACTTTATGTGCACCATTTCGGTATTTCTCATAGCACCAACTATTATATTTGCATTATTGATTTTTGTTAAACGTTCAAAGTACAAAAAGTAAATTATGGTAAAAATTAAGTAGTGCAAATTTTGCCGTTTAATTTATTTATTTGGGTTTTTAAATTGTAGCTGATTAGAGCTAGTACATAGCTTCTATCCAAAACATTTTTATATTTTTCTATCTTGATTTTTTTAATTTCAGCTTATTGTGCAACATTAGCTATTAGACTTGTCCATGGTGGAACAGTTTGGTTCAGCTGAAACAATTGAAAAAAAACAAATATTCAGGTGGTCTGAAATTTAGCTGTGGAATTTTGTTGTGGACTTATTTACTATTCTGATTTTAGCCCATGGTGCCTCAAACAGAGATTATTGATGGGGAGAAAAATGAATGATGGCCAGGGAACGGGTATGTTAATTTTATTCATAGATCAAATAAAAAATGACAAATCGAGAAAAACATAGGAGGAGCAATGAAAAAATGACTGCTGTTCCTATCAGTGTTTTGCTAAATAGTTATATATATGTATAACGGAGCAGAGACCAAGAAAGTTATGGTGGGAAAAATTGTGATTGAAAACCACTACCATCAGAAGTCAGTGGATAGTTAATACAATGTTAAACATAGATCTGCACACCAGTTAAGTCATAAGACTTGCTTTTCCTACAGAAATCACAACTTTGCAGTGATGTTACTACTGCAAGGAATCCTGGGTGGGTATATGCAAATTAGTTCAGCAAATCAAATTTTTGCCTCATTCCATTTTAAACATGGATTCCTTGGAGTTTATGTCTGCTGTATAAAACAGATTTGAAACACAACTCAGGAAGAGATGCAAATCCAGTGAACCACTTAGGGGCAGCTGTGTCTTTGTTAATGCAACTCATCTGCATGAGATTGGTTACTGGCTTGCTATTGAGGCTTGGAGATACTCTGTATCTCTTCCTGAGTTGTGGTTCAAAGCACACATTAAATCTGAATTTCACACAACCAGTTTCCAAGTATTGCTTTCAAACGCAATACAAATCTGAGAGTTATTTTGGTGAGAAGCGACAATCCAGATCAATATATCGGCAAGAGCACCGTTATCAAAAAAGGTTGCTTTAAATGCACAAGTAACCTGTGGGCACATGTTGACAGGGCTCTCATATGCACATCCAAATTCAGGCAAAAGATTCTATATCCAACATTGGATTACATGTCTCACGGATCACGTTATATATTTGATTTCTTGCCCTTGTGCACTTTATTATGTGGGGAAAATGGACTTGACTCTTCGTGATAGGATTTGTGGGGCCACAGGTCTGGCATTATGACTGCATATGGGGATGGGAAAACGGACAAACCAGTGGCAAAAGACTTCTTGGAGCTAAATCATAGACTCCCCACACTTAAAGTCATGGCGATCGACCATAAATCACTCCTGTTGGGGGGGTGTGGTAAGACTAGATCACTATTACAACGAGAAATGATTTGGATGAAAACTCTGAACATTGTACATCCTAAAGGTCTTAACAAAGATGTCTCTTTCAATGCGTTTCTTAGTGCTCTTTAAATTATGTATCTAATCTTGGATACATCTTGTATTGACT
Source organism: Pelobates cultripes (assembly GCA_933207985.1). Classification (NCBI taxonomy): domain Eukaryota; kingdom Metazoa; phylum Chordata; class Amphibia; order Anura; family Pelobatidae; genus Pelobates; species Pelobates cultripes. The sequence continues at coordinate 15,626,908 of OW240919.1, read as the reverse complement.
CATCATGATTATTTAATGGCATCTCTCAACATGGCACATACTCCGGTTTGGAGGTTAAACTTTAATCTTTAGATCTTCATGATACTAATTACACTATGAAGCTTAGGCAATATGGTTAACAATGATTACAGATAGAGTCTCAGATTATTACTTGTATTAATCATTAATAGCTAAATATATTGAGGCTCTTATTATGTTTCTTACACTTCACTCACATATTGCATTCATATTTTTTCATATTTGCGTCAGTCGTTATGGTTTTATTCCACAGTTTGGCACTTTTCACTTCATCTCATTCTTCATCTTTCATCCTATTCACATTCCTTGCATATTTCAAACACAGGTTCATTCACATCTCTACATCCTTGCTCCCTATTGATTTGAGTTTCTTATATCGAAGTCTCTAGTTTGATTCCATATGTCTGTCCTTATTGTTTATACTTTATTTAAATTTTGAATTAAGATATTGTAACAAACCACCTCTTTTCCAGGTAGGATTTTGTCACAGATCTTACAATAAACCACAGCCTTCTAAGGTATACAAAGTCCAGGACACATTCAGTTCATTTTTTATTTGATAGGAAAAACAGCTGCTTTAAATAATAATAAACAAAACTCCTTGCTCTTACTTGAGCTCTTACTAGACTGAAATTACTATCTGTAATTGGGTGGCTTTCCCACTTACCAATTTTCCAAAAAAACAAAATAGCTTTCCAATAAACACAAGTGTTGTTCTCTCCTTCAGCTCTCCTAGCTGGCTTTTTCTCCCTCACCCTGCAGTAGGCTGATCTCTCCTTTTAAAGGCCTGTCTACTAATTGACTAGCTACAGGTGAGTGCCAATTAGTAAACTCTTAAGTCAAATCAAAATTCTGGTCTGTTACACAGCAACTAGTGTTGTTGGAGCATTGGCCCACCCTGCTCTCCAAATGGCCCGCCCCAGGGACCCATACCATGTTTTGTAGAGCATCAGCAATGTATATTGCAAACTTTAACATCTCTCCCTGGGGTATTTAACAGAAAATTCTCTGGTTGCTGTTTAGCAAATCAGGCCTGATAAATCTTCCATCAACCACTATTCCACTTTTTCGCTCACAATATGTATTCTCTAATAATCTCTTCATCTATTCTTCTATATTGTTCTTATTTTGTCACATTCCCTTCTCCTCACAGTATCACTACACACATATCTTGTAGCATCTCTATGGCAACGAGATGCCACTCATTAATGCGCGTCTGGACGCCATGATGTTATCACGAAACTAAGTTTTTCTGCGCACACGCGCAATAGATACTCAATGGGGTAACGTTTTTGGTGGTTTTGGTGATCGGGTAAGTAACTCGGTAAGTAATCTCAAACATTATTTCATTATCTATATATATGCTTTCACTGCAACACTTAAATATCTTGTCGAAAACGTTGATCCTTTGTTTTGCTACAATACATTTTAAAAAAATCCAGCGAGTGCTCTCATTTATTCATTACATATTTGCCTGCGCCGAGCAGCACCGTTGTTATATGCTTTTTGGTTTTAATTAAATATTTGGGTTGAGTGCCAGACTTTACTTCTATTACTATATATATATATATATATATATATATACACATACCAACAGAGTTGTGGTGGGGAAAAAAGTAAGTAAGTAAGTGTGTTTAGCAATGTATTAACTATATGTATGTATGTGTATATATAAATATATAGTGTAGATTGGATTAGCCGTATTAGTCCCGTAGACAAGTTGCCAAAATACCAGAGTATTGTAGTATGCAATGATACCTTTTTGATTGGACTAACATAATATTTCAAAGACAAGATTTCGAGAGTTTTTCTCTCTTCTTCAGGTCTGAAGCAATATTGATCAATCTGATAGAGGAGAACACTTAAAACAACTGATGTTAGAAAAGGGAAGGGTGGAGGGGGGTGTCATAAATAGCAGAAGATGTGCCTGAAAGTGAAAGGTGCATGTTGGCCGATTAATATGACATAATATATATGTATATAAATATGTATTTATTGTGTCCAGCATGCCGATTGACCCATTTTTGGTTTGTTCTTCTGATTTGGGTCCCGAATGGGCATTCAGCTGACATCCAGATCAGAGTCCGGTGTCCCAAAAATGTTCTATCCTCAGAAAAAATTATTCTGCATAACTGAAATTTCCTGCCATACACACGTCTAAAAGAAACATAGTTAATTATGGGATGCTGAGAGGCTGAGACAATGTTATATGTGCTATAAGATCTGTGGATCTTTTAAGAAACATGTCCATATTGTCTTGCCCTTTCACTCAGTTTGTTTTTTACTTTGAGTGTTAGTTTAACAAACAGCAGAGCTGTACATAGGTAATGATCATCTTATGGTTGTGTAGATCTCTGGACTGCCAAAGGTCAAATTCTTCACATTAGTTTCTCTTTCTGCGGAGAGCTGCTAGTAAAAGGGTGTAACCTCATTCATGTATTAATTTGTTAAATAATACCCTCTCCTATCAGATTTTATAAATACATGCTGGGCAGCATCAGTCTTCCTTATAAATAGCTATTGCGTGATAAAATTAAAACCGTACCTTAGAGTGATAAAATATATCTAAAAAGGCATAGAGAGAGGAGAGATAATGACCTTTTAAGTAAAATGACTAGAATCTGATTATTACAATTATTTGAAACATAGTATAACTAGCACAAAGCATAAAGTAAAACAGTTTTTATCTGACATACCCCACCAAAAACACAAAGTGTGAGCGCAGCACTAACATTTTTATAGGATAACACCTACCCCTTAAGGCATGTACAAGGGCAGCATGTAGACATGTAAAAACATGTAAAAAAAAAATACAAAAAAATAAATAACAAAAATAGTGTCATTCTGTGTAGTAAGTACAAATTCATATATAAAGTGAGTGAATGGAAACTCACATTTAAAGGTGCCTTTTTCAGAGATAAAGGCTGCAAACATCCACTCACCCCTCTCCTTCCCCTTCTCTAACATCAGTTGTTTTAAGTGTTTAACTCTATCAGATCGATCAGTATTGCATCAGACCTGAGCAGGAGAGGAAAACTGTCGAAAGCTTGTCTTTGAAATAGTATGTTAGTCCAATAAAAAATATATCATTACATACTGCAATCCAATCTATACTATATATATATATATATATATATATATATATATATATATATATATATTAAAAATGTACAAAAAGGAACCAAGGCCTACTAGCGACGGAGCACAGGAGAGAAGGTCGCTTTCCTTGCTCCAAAGAATAAGAATTGAGTCTTCCACACTCCTAATACCCCCTCCCCCTCTGGACCGGTGGGGGTAATACCGGCCTGCAACCCAGAGTCCTTCAAAGCATGGAGGATAACACCAGCTTGTAAAGCGACTCTTCCAAATCCAAGATGGTGGACGCGCCTAAGCCTGATTCCTGAGACCTGCTGCGGCAACTCTACCAACACCCCTGGCTACTTAAGCTGCTCAATGACCTCGCTGGAGGCTATATTTGAAAAGTTTGGGGCCAAGCTGAGGGAACACATGTAAACCCCCACTTAGTCGCCTGCAGAGCCTGCAAAGCGGAATCGGAGGAAGGAGCGGGGAAGGCCCCCTTCAGGCACCAACATCTTGTACACTCCGGTCTCATCCACTGTATATCCTTCTGGACTGAGGGCCACCAAGAGCTTGCCCCGGAAACACCGTCCACGTAAGCAGAGGCCCGCGACCTGAACCGGCTCCGGACCATCAGGACCTCACGCACTCCCCCTCGTGGGAAGGACTTGGACTCCAAGAGCCCCCAAGTCCGTGGCTCAGTGGTGTTGGCCCCTAAAAGGGCCCAGGGCTGGAGGGAAGCCACCCCAAGCATCTGCCTTGCCATTCTCCCTAAGAAACTTGGCATGCTCACTCAGAGCTGGACAGCTAAGGGAATCGATTGAACTCTGGTGCTCATTTTTCTGATGGCCTGATTGTTACAACTCTACTCCATTGCTGATGAGTCCTCACTGTTGATATTGCTTCAATCAGCTCCTTTTGCACGGGACACTCTCCTACTGGACTGACGTGGGCCACCGGTACCACCATATTGGCATTTAACATGTTGCATAGTTCTTTATTATTTTTCCTTTCCCTTTAATTTTGTTGTCTGGCTCAATTTTCCTATGCACTGTGTCTGGAGTACACTTCATTCTATCTCATTCTGAGAATATAGAGAAAAGGCGATATATGCACTGTATGACACCTAGGACCGACCACTAATAGTATAGCCTGGAGTGCCTACATGAGACTAAGCATTAGAAACATAAGTGTATTTACCGGACACAACTGCATCCTTTAAGTTTTCAATCGTGCTGCACCATCGCCAAGACACACAATACTATTACTAACTGTTTAAAGCCTCATGCTAATGTTTTACAATGGTGTTCCATATAACCAATAGTGCAGTGTTCCTCTCACAACACTCTTAGCTACACCCCTAACGTTCGCTATTATCTGCTAAACTGTTTTTCCTAGCCTATATGTATCTCTATACAAGCAAAATATTATCATAAAAAATGTGTTGGAATGTCAACTGCCCTTTTACTGTTTGAATGTGTAAATAAATTATCTAGCCACTGCTGTTGGGGCAGAGCAAGAATGTCTGTTCTTCTGAAGCATAACAAAAAACAAAAAAAAACAAAAAAAAAAGGCCAAAAATCTCATATTGTCTATTATACAAACACATGATGTTAACATTTCAATTAAAGTTTATTTAATAAAATTACATAAAATTAAACATGCTAATTTTCCTAAAAAGAAATTATCAGACCTCAAAGATGTATGTCATAATTACAAGAAACATACAACATGAAACTATGTCCACTTAACAATTTAAAAAAAATGAAATACACACTCAATTAAAACATCAATAACAAATATTTATAAAATAATAACATGTTACTAAATAAGTCATTGATCTTTTTTGCACCTGTCAACTCTACAAGGTTGATAAAACCAAATGACTCGTACACAAAAGAATATAGGAACATGTTAAAAATATTAAGAATGGTTATGATAAACATAATGTTTTGTTTCATTTTAAACTAAAACAGAACTGTGTTTAACCCATGTTTTGCTATATAGAAGGTGTATCAAATTGGAGGGGTGATGATATAACAAAAATTAGGACAATTGGAAATGGATCTACAATTTAAACGGCCTTAACGTGGATTTCAAATTATGTCATTTATAAAATCTACACTTTCTAAAAATGAAAAGATCCTGTTTCATAATTTCATCTTTTTATACATTTATTTTCCTGGCTAATCATGGCAGCGTCACTTAGGAAAAAGACCAATGTAAAGAGAGACTAAGTGTATAAGAGGTCTCTCCTCCCTTCAGACAACAATCTTTTTTCCCGTACTCACCCAGACAGACAGAAACTTTTCCTAATTATTTTTTTTTTTTTGGCAACCTTCCCATGTGTACCTCTCTGAGTCTGTTCACATACTTGTTCCATCTGCACTGTGAATGTTTACATGGTGTGTTCAATAAAAACATGGCAACATTTCATTCTTTGTGTGTTATTAGTTTAAGCAGACTGTGATTGTCTATTGTTGTGACTTAGATGATGATCAGATCACATTTTATGACCAATTTGTGCAGAAATCCATATCATTCCAAAGGGTTCACATACTTTTTCTTGAAACTGTCTATGGCCTCCTTTCTCTAGTACTAATTTCCCCTTTTCACATATTATTGTATCCCGTTTGTGCCATTTCTTCTCCCCCCCTCGCTGATTCTGCTACTCTGAATGATTACCTTATCTGTCTGAGATTCATCAACTTTCGTGGCTCTTTCACTGTCTGTGGTATAAAATCCTATATTTAATTTGTAACCGTGCGATTCAATGCTTAAGTCAAATGGCGGCCCTTCAAGTGCTGCACTCAGTGAATATGCCGCCTCTTAATACCCCCTGCAGGAAACATGGCGTGAATCGCTCTGCGTTCTACTGATCGTTCGACACATGCATGGCTCTTCCAAAGGCATTATAGCGACAACGTGCTTAAAGAGATACAACTGCTAAAATTATTTCAGAAAGTTTCCTATCTGCTATTTCTTCAGGACTTTACTATTATAGCTGCTGGTATCCTTACCTTCAGAAATGAAGGTACTTTTCTATGCTTTCATCCACACAGTTAATTTATACAGTATCTCACAAAAGTGAGTACACCCCTCACATTAATATTTTCATCTTTTTTTTTTTTTTCATGTGACAACACTGAAGAAATGACAGTCTGCTACAATGTAAAGTAGTAAGTGTACAGATTATATAACAGTGTAAATTTGCTGTCCCCTCAAAATAACTCAACACACAGCCAATAATGTCTAAACCGTTGGCAACAAAAGTGGAAATGTCCAATTTGGGCCCAAAGTGTCAATATTTTGTGTGGCCGCCATTATTTTCCAGCACTGCTTTAACCCTCATGGGCATGTAGTTCATCAGAGCTTCACAGGTTGCCACATGCTTAGTCTGCTTGTCTTCAGCAAATTGTTTGCGGGCTTTCTTGTGCAACATTGTTGTGGCTCCCGACCAGCCGCATGCCGCGGCTGTGACTGACCGGCACGGCCTCGCCGACATCACGGGCTTACCTGCTTGTTTGGCGAGCCGGGAGCCACTCCTCCACCTCCTCTGGGTGTTGCGCCCAAGTCAAAGATGGCGCCGACCACGTGGTCGCGTCCATCTCAAGCTCCGCCCCTCAAATTTATGCAAACGTACGTGTCGCGTCACGTCACGACGTCAATGCACGCAAACGTTCTGGGGTCAGAGGTCACCCTCTAATCAATCAGAGCCCAGAGAGGGATATTTAAATCCCTAATTCACTCCAGTTCCTTGCCCTGTCGTTGTTTCCTGTTCCTGGTTCCTGAGAGTGCGTTTATCTTTGTGAATCTGATTTCCTGGTATCCTGATCTTGGCTTTTCCCTGATTATTCCGAATTCTGGTTTCCCCGACTTGGCTTGTTTAAATGGTATTTGAGTATTTCTGGATTCCTTGACCTCGGCTTTCCCTTTGACCATTCTCTATCTCTAGCGTATTAGTCCGGCCATTCTAAGGTCTGGTTTATGCTCTGTCCTTTTATTTTCCTTTTCTTTTGTATGTGTATGTTTACATAGTTTCTGCGTGTTGGATCACACTAGCAGCCGTGGCAATCATGTTTAGAAGAGGCTCCCTTCTGGGATGACCGCCATGCAGACCAATTTGATGTAGTGTGCGGCATAGGGTCTGAGCACTGACAGGCTGAACCCCCACCCCTTCAACCTCTGCAGCAAAGCTGGCAGCACTCATACGTCTATTTCCCAAAGACAACCTCTAGATATGACACTGAGCATGGGCACTCAACTTCTTAGTTCGACCATGGCGAGACCTGTTCTGAGTGGAACCTGTCCTGTGAAACTGCAGTATGGTCTTGCCCATCGTACTGCAACTCAGTTTCTGGGTCTAGGACATCTTCATGTAGAGCAACAATTCTCTTTTTCAGATCCTCAGAGAGTTCATTACCATGAGGCCCATGTTGAACTTCCAGTGACCAGTATGAGAGTGTGAGAGCAATAACACCAAATTTAACACACCTGCTCCCGATTCACACCTGAGACCTTGTAACACTAACGAGTCACATGACACTAGAAAGGGAAAATGGCTAATATGACCAAATCTGGACATTTCCACTTAGGGGTGTACTCACTTTTGTTGCCAACTATTTAGACATTAATGGCTGTGTGTAGAGCTATTTTGAGGGGACCTTAAGTAATCAAAACCTACTTTTCCAGTACACCCCACTATTAACGATATGATCTGTGGTGAATAGGAAAAACCTGAAATGAAATCTACCCTACACAATAAGTCCTCAAAGATTTATCTTTTTGTTTCTAAAGACTGTAAATCCTGATCATCCACACGGAATATAGATACTGGAGAGAGTCCATGGAAAAATAGATTGGATGCCAATTTAATCAAAGCTTATTTGGCTCTGGGTTCAGCCTTACATCCAGCTATTGCTTCAACTACTTTATCCAGAGCTGTTAAAGACTGGCTAGACAACTTAAAAAAAGACATGTCAAGAGGAGTAAGAAGAGTACTCCTTATCAAGAACCTCAGACTTCAAGCTGGCTATGGTTCTGAAGCATCCTTGGACATAACTAGGATGATTGCGAAGAGCATGGACCTAACCATAGCATCCAAATGGGCACTATGGCTTCATTTGTGGGGAGTAGACTATGCTTAAAAGTCTTCCCTATGATCTTTACCATTCCAAAGTGACCTCCTCTTTGGGAAAGTTCTGGAGGAAGCCATTTAGAAAGCCGTTGTAACGGACCGTTTCAGCACACAAGGGGTTAAAATCTGTTTAGGCGATATTCCCCTTTCGGATATAAAGGCAGCTTCAGTAAAACACCAAACTCCCGAACCGCATGTAAGGGAATGCTCCAATCTCCCGAACTGCATACAAAATAGCACTCCAAACTCCCGAACTGGAACCTCACAAATAGCTGCTAGCAGATGAATAGGAAAAGTACTCAAGCGGCTTACACTCCTAACAATCAGTCTCTATCAGCATACAGTAAATCCCCCCCAAAGACGAGACAAGGCTCCGTGTTGCGGGTCAAGCAGTGGTCTGTTTAATGAGGGCTACCTGCCCAGTATTTATGCAGGTCTCCCACCTGGTGGACACTCCATTATTGGACCAAATGAGAGACTGTGACAAAGGACAGACATGAACCAGTTTAGGACATACAGTTACAATATATTCCCACAATGCATCCTGGCTTCCTCCCCTCTGCCCTGGAGATAATTGAGAAGTAATTCAATTATCTCCCAGGACAAAGGCAAATCGCAATTATGCACGTGGGGATACTAGAATAGGAATTACTATTAAAATACACTATGTGACAAAAGTTACAATGAATATATACATTTAACATAGCCCCAGATATGCCGTTGACAGAAAGAACGCATTTCTCACACAAGGAAAACAATCTTCATAACCATCATCATGGAAAGACAAAAGGTTTCATGATTGATCCTTTCGAGGAAGAAGATCTTTTCTTCCAGGAAAAGAATATTCTAGACCAGCATTTTCCAATTGGGGAACTGGAGGGAGGGGGCGGAGAGAAGGCAGGAGGGGGGAGAGAGCTACTGCAGATTCCACACACCAGCAGCACTCCAATCAAGCCACCCTCTTCAGAAAAAAGATAAACTAATAGGAGGGGGCAGTAACTATAAATGTTATAACTTATGTTTGTGTGTATGTGTATCTGTGTTTCAATGTGTGTATCTGAGTGCATGTTTGTATGTGCCAGTGTGTATCTGTGTATCAGTGTGTATATCTGTGTGTGTATGTGCCAATGTGTGTATCTTTGTACCAGTGTATCTGTCAGTGTCTGTATTTGTGGGTGTATCTGAGTGTGTGTGTGTGTGTATGTGCCAGTGTTTATATATTTGTGCTAGTGTGTAACTGTGAATGTGCCAGTGTGTATATTTGTGTGTTAAGATGTGTGCATCCGTGTGTCAGTATGTATATCTGTGTGCCAGTGTGTGTATCTGTGTGTGTACATCTTTGTGCCAGTGTATATATCTGTGTGTCAGTGTATCTGTCAGTATCTGTACCTGTGTGTGTATCTGAGTGTGTGTATGTGCCAGTGTTTGTATCTTTGTGCTAGTGTGTGTATCTGTGTGCCAGGGTGTGTGTATCAGTGTTTGTATCTCTGTGTCAGTATGTGTATCTGTGTGTATATGTCACTGACACACTGTGTGTCAGTGTGTGTGTGTATCCATGTGTCAATATATTTCTCAGTGTATTTATGTGTGTGTACCTGAGTGTGTATGTGTGTATCTTTGTGCAATTTGTGTATCTTTGTTTCAAGGTGTGTATCTCTGTGTATTTGCCAGTGTGTGTATCTGCCAGTATGTGTATCTGTTTGCCACTTTCTGTGTGTAACTGCGAGTGTGTGATTTTGTCAGTGTGTATCTGTGTGTATGTATGTGTCAGTGTGTTTTCATGTCTGTTTGCTAATGTGTATGTATACCTGTGAAAGTATGTATCAGTGTATGTGCAGACATCCCAGCAAACACCAACACAGAATGCTAACACACCCTTGCAAACACAATCATGACATACAAAGACACCCCTGCACTCCGACTCCAAAATAATATACAAACACTCAAACATCAATACTACACACAAATGCACATCTGCATTTAAAATTCAACACTACATCCAAACACACCACTGCACACAAATTCAAAAATTACATACAAAAACACCCCTGCACTAAAATGCTAAAATTAAATACAAACACCAACTCTACACACAGAAGCACACCTGCTACTAAATACTACAATATGTTTACTATCTGGATACCAACCTTTACTTTCATTACATGGATCTATCCTGAAAACCACTCATTTTTGTTAAGTCCGGATATTAATTATGAGACTAGGACTTATTCCCTAGCAAGTATTCCGGCCACTCTTTTAAAATATGGGCAGCAACTATAGCATACAGGAAAAACATACCAGTTAATATCATTAAATCATTGAGTCATTGGAAATCATCAGCATACTCACAGTATATAGGACAACCTGTACAAGAAATGCGGCAAGCATTTGTTAAAATGTCCTAGTAACAATGTTCTATAATTTGTATCATGTTCATTGTGTACATATCATAGATATCAATATCTCACTATCATTTTACTTACCTGTTCCTGCTGACACCATCTTCATTGCTCCCTCTCTGCTCCCCTCATCTCTGTATTCATCACACACACTTTACTCATATTTATCCAGCCTTACTCCACACACCCCTCCTAAATCCCCTAAATACAAGCTCTCATCCCCAACATTTAAATCTTACTCCCACCTTCTCTTCCTTTCCATCCTACTACTTCTAGCAGCTGGTGATGTCTCTCCAAACCCTGGTCCCTCCACTACTCAGCCACCTGGTACAAACACCAGAAACCACAACAACCTAATACCCATTCCATGTAATTCTCACTATAATTCCTCTTTTAAAGCTGCACTCTGGAATGCACGCTCTGTGTGCAGCACCTTTAAATCTACTTCCATCCATGACCTATTTATCTCACACTCCCTAAAGCTACTTGCACTAACAGAAACATGTCTCTCTCCCTCTGATACTGCTACACCTGCCTCACTGTCCTTTGGTGGTTTTCACTTTACCCATAATCCAAGACAAGTAGACATTAAAGGTGGCGGTGTAGGTTTTCTCCTCTCACCCCACTGCTCCTTTAAAACCCTGTCCAGCCCCCCTTCCCTCTCTTTCCCATCATTTGAAATTCATTCAATTCGCCTTTTCAAACCCTTCTCTGCTAACATTGCCATTATCTATCGTCCCCCTGGTTCCCCTCTTCTCCTCCTTGACCACTTTGCTGCCTGGCTACCTTACTTCCTCTCTTCTAACATTCCATCCCTAATTCTTGGAGACTTCAATATTCCCATTAACCCACCTTTGACCCCAGCATCCTCTAAACTACTTTCAATTACTTCCTCCCTCTGACTATTGCAGTGGGCTAACTCTCCCACCCATGTAGCTGGCAATACCCTCGACCTTATTTTCTCTTATTCATGTACAGTATCTAATATCTGCAACACTCCATTTCCTCTCTCTGATCACCACCTCTTCTCGTTTTCTCTCAATTACCCCCTCACCCAACAACCTCAGCCTAACCCCCCTCAACTCAGGAGGAACCTTAACTCTTTTGACCTCCAGCAGCTGTCAGCTGACATTGATTTACAACTGCTATCCATCCCATCCCTCTCCTGTCCCTCACTGGCCATCTCCACATATAACACTACCCTCACCTCTGCCTTGAACACTGCAGCCCTGCTCCAAACATGCACCTCAAGGAGGACATGACCCCAACCTTGGCATACTAAATCAACACGCTATCTGCAGAGTTGCTCCCGTTGTGCTGAACGCTCCTGGAGGAAGTCCCGCACCCAGGCAGACTTTCTCCATTATAGATTCATGTTGCGTTCATACAGCACAGCCCTTGCCCTCGCCAAACAGTCATACTTTTCCTCTCTCATTAGTTCATGCTCCCGCAATCCCAGACGTCTCTTTGACACCTTTAACTCACTTCTGCGCCCTGCTGCAGCCACCCCTCAAACTAACCTTACAGCTGATAGCTTTGCATGCTACTTTATCGACAAGATTGAACAGCTATGGAAACAATTCTCCCCTCCTTGCCACTCTCTTTCTCAACCACACATAAATCATGCCTTCCCTACCCTTCAGACTTTCTCCCTGGCAACTGAACAAGAGGTGGCTGCGCTTCTCCTTTCCTCTCGCCCCACCACTTGCCTGCTCGATCCTGTCCCGTCCCACCTCATCAGATCTCTCTCCCCTTGTCTTGTGCCTACCCTAACACACATCATTAACTGCTCTCTCTCTTCTGGCACTGTTCCAGCTGACCTTAAATATGCCACTGTAGTACCTATCCTGAAAAAAACATCTCTTGACCCATCCTTCCCCTCTACCTATCGTCCAATATCCCTGCTCCCTTTCTCATCAAAGCTTTTGGAAAGACTTGTCTTTACCCGTGTGTCTCACTTCCTCAATTCCAACTCTCTCCTTGAATCTCTTCAGTCTGGCTTCCGCCCTCTCCACTCTACTGAGACTGCTCTCATCAAAGTCACTAATGACCTAATCGCAGCTAAATCCAAAGGTCACTACTCCATATTAATTCTCCTTGACCTCTCTGCTGCCTTTGACACCGTTGATCATGCTCTCCTCCTTCAAACTCTTCAATCGCTCGGTCTGTGTGACTCTGTCCTCTCTTGGTTTTCCTCCTATCTCTCCCAATGCTCATTCAGTGTCTCCTTTTCCAAGCATACCTCCTCCCCTAGCCCTGTCTCGGTTGGAGTTCCCCAAGGCTCTGTCCTTGGTCCCCTTCTATTTTCTCTTTATACTGCCTCTCTTGACAAGCTTATTGCCTCTTTTGGATTCAACTACCACCTGTACGCTGATGACACCCAGGTATACCTCTCCTCCCCAGACCTCTCCCCTGCCGTCCTGCAACGTGTCACTGCTTGCCTTTCTTCCATCTCTGACTGGATGTCCTCACGCTTTCTGAAACTCAACCTCTCTAAAACTGAACTCCTTGTCTTTCCTCCTCCTTATACTTGCAGTACCTCTCGCTGGTGGCTCCTTTCCTATGGAATAGCCTGCCTACCGCCATCAGACTCTCCTCTAGTCTTCAATCATTTAAGAAGAGCCTTAAAAGCCATCTCTTCAAGAAAGCTTATGGCCTCCCAGAGTAACCTCTACCTTACATAACTGCCTCTTGCTCTCTCTACCCTCTCCTCCAGCTTTGCTTCACTCCCACCCTATTTGATTGATATTTCCTGTCCTAACGTGTCTTATACCCCGTGGCAATAATAATAATAATAATAATACATAAATATATTGGCTTTGCATTTCCTTTTTGCCCGCTTTTATTTTCAGGCTTACCGCATCGTCGGTTCCGGCAAACCACAACTGACTTTTCCTATAGCATGAGTTAGGTTACATCCCTTTACTTGCAAATACTAATCTCGAGTTTCACCCCGAACACAAATATATATTGTGATAGAACCCCGGCTGTTCGTTTTTCCCTTGTATTATGTGTTTCCTGCATTGTGCCTGTATATGCAGCTGTAGCCCCCCTCATTTTGGGAATGTAGTGTCTACCTTGACCTCTCCCCCCTTCTTCCCCTCCCTTTTCCTGTTACAGCAGGATGTGGTCGCATGGACACTGCCAGCCCAGTTTGAACTGGCTGCTTTGTCCATCTTAAATCCCCCCATCAGCTTCTTGGGATTGAAACCCCTGGTGTATTGTGTTAGAGACCCCATGTAGGGGGTCTGTGACAAAATAAAGTCCAGTCAGTGCTGTAACCTCCAGGACTGTGTTTTGTCCAATTACTGGGGGGGAAAGGGATGCTTGCTTTTTGTAAGGGTTCCTGAATGGCTAAAGAAAGAGAAATAGCAAAAGTAACTGGTCGGGTTACCTGTGATCTGCTACATTTGGTGGCAGCGGCAGGATGGTCCTTCCCAGCAGTGTGGAACCAGTGTTCGTGAACAGAACAGACTGATAAATTACTCCACGTTAAAGTGACAAACGTTGCAGGAATTGCTGAAGGCTAGAGGGGAATCAACCGGCCTCTGACCCAAAGTAGACCTGGTCACTGGAGGATGACTGAATATGCGGCACGGCTGCTGCACAGCAACCGAGGGTGAGAAAGGTGCACTGGACAAGGAAATGGATTGTCGCTTGGCATACTATGGTGGGAGGCCCTCTGCGGAAATGATGACCCAGATCTTTGTCATGGCGCAGAGGGCATGGGCGAAGCCCGCATCTAGTGCAGATCAGCAAGCTGGGGAAGTCCCGGGGGGTCCAGCCACCCCAGTACCCAAGCCCAAACTACCCTACCAAGCCTTCAAAAAGTTTTCAGAGGTGGAAGAAGGCATAGATGACTTCGAGCAGGACTTTGAGCGCCTCTATCTGTTACATGAGATTGCCCCAGCAGACCGAGTTCCCCTCCTGGCCGGCAGGAACCTCACAGGGAAACCTGGAAATGCTTACTGGGCTGTGCCCGAGGAGGACCTGTGGAACTATGCCGCTGTGAAACAGGTACTGTTGACGAGGTATGCCATCACCCCAGATGCATACTGCCGAAAGTTCCAAGAACTGAAAAAGGGGTCCTATGGCAAAACTAGCCACTTATTTGTATAAGAGGCTGAGTTAGATCGACTATTTCAAGTTCACAAACAGAATATGGACATATTGTTCGTCAGTCGAACCAACTACCGACGGTGCTAAATGGTCGGACAGGTGGCCGCCGCTACGTGTTCGGCCATCTTTGCGCCCAAACGCCCAGCGGTGTTTGGTCGTCGAGTGCGTGGAACTATAAGCGGACACACCAATTGTAGCATAGCGGAAGTATTAACTGCAATATCTCCGCTGGTCGATGTAATCAGCATTCAAATAAAGCGTAGCGTGACAATTCCAATCCCATTCCTCAACAACTGGATGATACATGGCTTTGGGAGTCAACTGTTATTTATTGAGCCACAGCTGGCTTTTATGCAATTCCCCAGGCAAGGGGTTTCTTCAATTATATTCCAGGGGTTTTCCCCTGGTGGACCTTGTGGAGGACAGGGAACAAAGACACATTTTCCATGATCCTTTTCTGTTCTTGGAAGATAATTGTGTAAGGACAATTCCTTAATTAGATTATCTACCTAGTACAGAAAAAATAACTCCCATAATATTAATCAGAACTCCACGAAATATATTTCATCAAATAGCAGGGATCTGAGCGACCAATCTGTCGAAATACCAATCAGATCCGTTCGGTATAACAGGAACACCATTCAAGTGAAGTTTAGACCAATCAGCCACGAGGTGAAGCCCCAAAACAGTTCCATGCGGTTGAATGCTTTGACCAGTCTTCTTTTGGGAGTTCTCATGATTAAACTAACGAATGTAAGTGTTTATAAACTGGGTAGCTGTGTACCTGATGGTTGTTTGTTCCATTCAGTAGAATGCTGCTTTTCTATCTGAAATAAAGCGCAGAAACCAACATGATGGAAGTTCAGCAGCGTTCGCGAGGTCAAGTGTCTGATTATAGTTCCACGCACTCGACGACCAAACACCGCTGGGCGTTCGTGCGCAAAGAAGGCCGCCGCCGTGTGTTTGGTCATACAAATGGCGGCCACCCATCCGACCATTTAGAACCTTGTGGTTTTAAGGTGTTAAAGTACTCAATTGGAGACTCCTCTGGGTGGTCTCCCTGTTCGGTAGTTGGTTCGACTGACGAACAATATATCCATATTCTGTTTGTGAACTTGAAATAGTCAAACCAACTCAATCTCTTATACAAATTATAAGAGACCAACAGCCTAAAACCCTAATGGAAGCAGCCCAAAAAGCAGATGAGTATGCAGATACCAGGTGACCCCAGCATCCGGTGACCACCCCAATCCACCGACCCCCCCGTATGCCTGACACCCCAGTTCATCTCCCCTGCAGCCACCCCACCCCGAAGCTCTCTGGCTCCCGCACCAACCCCGAGGTCCCCAAGCCAGGCAGCAGGTCCGTGTCACCAGTGGGACCATTACAAGAGAGATTAACCCCAGATAAGGGACCGATCTGCGTGGATCCGTCAAGGGGCCCCTCGAGCACCCCGAGCCGCTGTCCACTATTATCAGGCAGACCCCACCTATGGCCCCAACACAAACAAGGAAGCCTGGAGCACCCTGCATGAGGCAGACCCCATACAGGCTGCCACAGATAATCAGGACCTTCACAGACAGCCGGTCCAGTTGAATGGATGCCAGATGCAGGGTCTGCGAGATTCCAGAGCCATGTGGACCCTTGTGCAGCACCAGCTCATCACAGAGAAAGATCAGACCGGAGGATCCATTGCTGTCTGAGTAGTAGGGGGAAGAGTTCACTACATGCCCAAAGCCTGGGTCCATCTCGATTGGGGTGCCGGGAACAAAATAGTGGAGGTTGGGCTCATGAACAACCTGCCCGCTGATGTTTTGCTGGGCATTGACCTGGGCCAGCTCATGCTACCTTCGTCCCACCAACGAACCTGAGGTGGCCCATCCAGTGACAACCCGGCAGCAAGAACGCAGTACCCAGAGCAGCTCACACTCAGAGGCTCAGGTAGGCACACGCAACCATCCCCATGTTCCAATTTCCCATAACCGTCCCAGGAGTACACAACCCCGTGCCAGATCCCCTCACCCTATTATCCGTGACCCTTCTCCTACCCCGACACCCTTACCCTAGGAATCCCCTGCTGAGTTTGGGAGGAAAGTAGTGTCCGACCTTTCCCTGAAGTCCTGCAGAAATCAGGTGGCCACTAGTCGAGCTGGGTTGGATAATGTGTGGTTCATGTAGGAAAAGGGTTTACTGGTAGAGAAAGGAAAATCAGGGACCACTTCTACCACCACCAAACAGTTGGTGGTACCCAGGAAGCATCAAAAGAAGCTTCTGAAGATAGCTCACGATATCCTCCCCCGGCAGTACATTTGGGACAGGACTGGACACACGCCCGACTCGCCCTAAGCCTCATCTGGCCAGGCATCTCCCAGGACATGAAGCGGTACTGTCGGTCCTGTGTTGTCTGCCAGAAGGTGGGGAAGCAGCTCAGCTGGCACAAGGCCACGCTCCAACCCTTACCCATCATTGAAGACCCCTTCGGCAGAGTAGTTGTCAATATCATAGGTCCTGTGGCTAAGCCTAGTCCCTCTAGGAAGAAATACATTCTGACCATCGTAGATTACGTGACTTGGTACCCTGACTTTGCAGGAGCGCAGGTAAGCGAGGCAGCTACCTCTGAGGCAGAGCCCGTATCGGATACCCGAGGTGGTCCGGGAAAACATGAAGCAGGAGATCCAGAAGATGTTCCAACTGGGGGTGATTGAACCATCCCAAAGCTCTTGGGCCTCCCAAGTAATCCTGGTCCCGAAATGGGACGGAACCACCTGGTTCCGTGTGAACTCCAGGATCTCAACAACAAGACTGTCTCCAACGCCTACCCCATGCCCCGCATCGACAAGCTCCTAGACAGGATGGCTCATGGCCAGTACCTCACCACGATAGACTTATGCAAGGGGTACTGGCAGGTTCCCCTAGCGGTAGATGCTGTCCCTAAGTCTGCCTTCGTCACCCCCTTTGGCCTGTACCAATTTAAGGTAATGCGATTCGGGATGAAGAACGCCCGTACACTTTTCAAAGGATGGTGGACCAGCTGTTGCATGGCCTCCAGGATTACGCCTGTGCATACCTGGATGACATCACCATATACCGCAACATTTGGGAGGAGCATCTGACACATGTAGGAGCGGTACTAGATCGGATTAGGGAGGCAAGGTTAACCCTAAAGTCCAGTAAGTGCAACATATGGATGACCGAGGTACAGTACCTGGGCCACTGAGAAGCAGAAGCCCGAGCCAGCCAAGGTTGAGACAGTAGCGAACTGGCCCTGTCCCTTTTACTAAGACCCAGGTTCTGGCCTTCCTAGCAACAGCTGGATACTATAGAAAATGTGTCCCCAATTACAGTGCCATAGCCAAGCCCTTAACTGATCTGACCCAAAAGAACCTACCCAGACAGGTAAACTGGGCCCCGGAGTGTGAGCAGGTGTTCCAAGCCCTTAAGTTTGCCCTGGTAAATGCCCCTGTCCTGGCTGCTCCTCATCCCCGCAAACATTTTCTCATCCACATAGATGCTTCTATGTTTGGATTAGGAGCGGTGCTCAGCCAAGTCAGGGACCATGGCGGAGAACAACCAATAGCTTACTTCAGCAGGAAGCTACTACCCAGGCAGGTAAGCTATGCTGCCATCGATAAGGAGTGTCTGGCGGTGGTGTGGGCACTCAAGAAGCTGCAACCCTATATATCACAATCTGTTGGTGTGGCTTAACCAGGTCGCGGGAGACAATGCAAAGCTGCTGCGATGGAGCCTGGCACTTCAGACCTATGACTTCCCTATACACTACTGACCCAGTGGGCAAAATGGGAATGCTGATGGGTTGTCAAGACAGGCATAACTGGAGACGTGATCTGTGAGCCATTCCTCGGACATCCACAAGCTGATCCGTTAGAGATCTGGCCGTGTATACTTGCTAGTGGTTGAGGGGGAGCTGTGTGACAGAGCCCTGCCTGTTCGTGATTTTCCCCTTGTATTATGTGTTTCATGTATTGTGTCTGTACATGCAGCTGTGGGCCCCTTGCCCCCTCCTTTTGGGAATGTAGTGTCTGCCTGGACCTCGCCCTCCTTCCCCACTCCCTGTCACAGCAGGATGTCACAGGGACACTGCCAGCCCAGTTTGAACTGGCTACTTTTCCCTTTTCCATCCCCCCATCAGCTTCTTGGGATTGAAACTCCTGTTGTATTGTGTTAGAGACCCCATGTAGGGGTCTGTGCATGAAACCATGTGTGACAAATTAAACAGAGTCAGTCAGTGTTGTAACCGCCAGGACTGTGTTTCGTCCAGTTACTGGGGGGAAAATAGATGCCTGATTGTTGTAAGGGTTCCTGAATGGCTGAAGGCAGGGAAATAGTGGAGGTAGTCGGTCGGGTTACCCGCGGTCCGCTATATATGTAGACGAGAATTCATTGTGGAAATGTTTCTGCTGTTTTCCATAATTACTAATTATTTGCCCACTTCTAGAATTTACAGTTTTATTGATGCTTTTTCCAAAGCACTTTTTGCAATTTAGTGCATGTACTTGTTTAAAAACAAACAAATGTAGTAAGTGTATTTTTCCCCCCACATTAATTCACTTGATGTACAATGTAATGTAGTACAGTGTAAGATTTATGATTTGGACTCTGTAAGTCACATCCCCATGGAGATTGGCTAGTTAGAATCCCAGTTGAGCTTGTGTCGTGGGGCCCCACTAATTGGTGAGTATTCATGATAATCTGGCACAGAAAAGTACTTATTCCTGAGTATTTTATGCTGAATGTTTTAATACACGCTGATCATAAAATGCCGCTGCAAATATTGCAAATTAGTAAAATTGCCGGGGAGTTTTTCTTTCAGGAACCATAATTTATTATATGTATTTGGATAATCTATAAATGTAACCCAGTCTCAAACGTCAATGCATCACTGCTCCCAACATCTCAAATGATAAAATAAGGAAGTTTTAATTTTAGGGATGTGAGTACATAATTAGGGCAGATCTGTTCTGAGAAATTTTTGAGACCCAAAAAAGCTGCTGAAATGTTACTTACATTAGGAATAACGTATCTTATTGACACAGACTGGGTTCAGACATATTTATGGTAGTAAAGACATTATTGTGAGTATTATTGCTGTGACTCTTTGGTATAAATTAAGACACCAAGCTCCTAGAAAAGAGGGGTATTAGGAATAGGGATATGAATGCATCTTGTAATAAAGAATAGCTAACTGCTCAAAAAGTGGACTTGGCGGAGAGGGTTAAATAATATCACATAACAAATCATTCATGCTCTCTGGAGTTACAGAAACAAAAGCAAACAATCCTGTAGGTGTCATAGAACATGAAACAAGTGTAGGTCAGACAGTACTGTATGCAGTGATGTATTTAGCATCTGTGCTGCTCTAGGCATGACGGAAGTCGGGCACCCCCTAATTTACATTTGCCCCACCCCTTCCTGTCAATGCCACACCTCTTCCTGTTAAACAACTAACACACACACTTTGTGTCAAATCAGTGTGTTTCTGTCAGTCAATCACTGACACAGACACACACACACAATCACGCAGAAACAAACACATTCACTGACAGAAACACACACTGATTTGACACAATCACTGACACACACAATGACACAGACACACACACAATCACGCAGAAACAAACACATTCACTGACAGAAACACACACACTCACTGACAGACAGCCATACAGTGACAGACATACACACACCCAATCACTCAGACATACACACTGACAATGCCCTCCACCTCCCCCCAAACATTAACCAATTACTATTTCAGTTTAAATCCGCCCAGCCTCCCTACCTTTGGGAGTGCTGGGTGAATTTTTTTTTTTTTACCTGGGGTCCAGTCTTCTTGCAAAGATGCATGCAGGCGGTTGTGCGGCTAATTAAGGATCCATGCGGGTGGCTAACTAAGAAAACCATGTGGGCGGGCGGCACTGGTGAGGGAGCACTGATTAGTGAGCTGTCTGTGCTCAGCTCCCTCGCGCACCACAGAGTGATGCCAGGAGACGGAATATGACGTCACTCACTAATCAGTGCTCCCTCGCCAGTGCCACCCGCCCGTATGGATCCTTAGTTAGCCGCCGCCAGGCTAACAAGGTATTTGCCTGTGCATTTGGGGGCGGTGTTTTTGGCCTCCCCCTGGAAAGTGCTGCCTCGCAGCAAATAAATCCCTGACAGTATGTAGATGTCCAAGGTGATTATCATGTTATTTCTTCTCTGGGTCAATATCTGCAGGCAAATCCATTAAAATGACACAAAAAGCACCCAGACCACTTCATCTAATTAAAGTGGTCTGTGTACATGGCCCCTGTACTCTTCACTCTGCAATTGAAATTATTGGGGGGACAGGTCTTTTCTATGTAATATTTGTCGCTATGGAGACAGTCCCCCACCCCCCAAACATGTAAACAAAATTTAAAAAAAAAGCAAAAAAAAAAAGCGAGCGAGCAGAGGGAAGAAAACAAAATTACCATACAGAAAAACAGTTTTGTCCCAATGAAAAGGTTTTTAAGTAAAATAATGCATAAAACAAGTTACTTTCAGCTTTAAAGACAAGAATAAAACTGCAGTGTAACCCCTTTTATGAAAAGGCTTGGATGTGAAAATCACAGTTACAGTGAAATTGAAAACTAGAAGATATGGGTTTGGTCAGAGGAAGAGAAACTAAAGCGGTGGTAACCGATCATACTGGACAGGTCAATTCATAATTTGAATGTCTCTAATTATCATTGTAAAGTCATTAATGTAGCATCTTAAAAAAACAGCATTCATCAAATTAAAGTTAGAAAAGGTCCTGAGTCGCTTAGTCAGTTATGGTAGGTAGGCGTCAGATCTCAGCACTGCCGTTTTCTAAGATGTACGTGGATTCCATTCTTTGATTTAAGGATGACTTGTGGTATCTTAATGGGTGGATTCGCCAGATCGGGTTCCAGCTGGAATCTCTGCAGTGTTAGAACCACAGCTACCTTCAACTCATTCATGGCAAAATTCTGGCCAATGCAATTCCTGAAAAAAAATGAAATAAAATTATATATAATATATTAGTGATGTCCCGAACGGTTCGCCAAACGGTTCGCCACGGATGGCGAACATATGTGCTGTTCGGTCCGCCCCCTATTCATCATCATTGAGTAAACTTTGACCCTGTACCTCACAGTCAGCAGACACATTCCAGACAATCAGCAGCAGACCCTCCCTCCCAGATCACTTTCAGATGTAATTTACCTTTAAAGTTCAATTTACAGAGCAAGAGATAAAATTGTTAATCACCTACAAGAGACTCTTGCAGGGTCTAGCAAGCTATTAACATAGCAGGTGATAAGAAAATCTAAATTAAACAGAACTTGCAATAAAGGAAGTTAGTCATGGTCAACCTATGGTTCGTGTCCTTCGCAAGATTTTGATCTAATGTTTGATTCTCAGTTATTTTGATCCGGCTTGCCGGACTACATTTCTGCTCTCCTGCCCTTGGGTACTTGGACCTGACTTGTATGCCTTCCTGTCGGATTCATGTTCCAGTCTCTGGCTTGCTTGACTACCCAACCCATGTACCAGTCCTTGGCATATTACGGATATTACTTTCTCTGTGTTCCTGACCCTTGCCTGTCTCAACTTCGGCTTGTCCTCTGTGTTTCGGTTATCTGTTTCTGTGTGTTTTGTTCCTTTCCTGGTCTGTATCGTTAGTCTAGTCTTGTTCCGTCATAGTTCTACCATTAAGTTAGCCCGGTCACGCTAAGGTCTGGTAATGCACCTCTTCCTATCCCTGTGAATTTGCCTTTGTTAGGTCGCTGCCTCTCACCTTGCTGAGTATCCTCTAGTGGCAGCCAACCATGACAGTTATTTTTTTTATTGTTATTTTAGAGTAAAATATGTAAATTCTTTCCTATTTTTCTACAGTTTCAGAATCGTGTATATTCCTACAATAGCACCAATTTTTTTCATTCCATTCTATAGAACTAGTGGCTTTCTTGAATGATTCCATAAAGCACAGATGTAAAAACATCTATGAAGATCTTATGTTTAGCTAACTCACCCCCAGCAGATCACGGTCATCCACACAAGAGTGATAGGTGTGGCTAGACATAACCTTCGGTAGGGCAAATGGTCTTCCTAGATCTAAGTTTAGGATTTTTTGCACACATTTGCATGAATTTGGTTAGCTTGTTATTCTTTTGAAGAAATAAATTGTGACTATATATCTAGCTCTTTCTAGAGAAAAAAGTTCACGTTTTGCAGGTTATTTATCAGATTTATATATTTCAGTAAAGTTTACATGGTAAGTTTCAATGACCAGCATGGGTTATGGCGCAAAGTATTTCCCTTTTGATTAAAAGTTACTTTGTAACTTCCAGTGGAATCAGACACCATTAGCCATCCAGATAAATGGAGTTGTGATCTTGGGCCATTTTCAGAGAGTTTTTTGAAGGAATATAACAAGTTAGACCTTTCTAGAGGTCAGAAAATCTTTAGTTAAATACCTGACACAGAGCTACCCATTCTACACTAGCTTCACAATGGATTAAAAATGCTAAAGATCTTAAAATATAAAAATACAAAATAAAAATAGTTTGCATGAAAATCTTAAATGAAAATGGCAACATATAAGCTGTATTAAAACAGAGGAATTTTATACCTGGGTCCTGCGGCAAAGGGTACAAAAGCGTGCGAGTGTCTGTTGGCAGAATTCTCTGGAGAAAACCTCAACGGGTCAAAAACCTGAAAGATAACATATCACAAAATGTTACTAACAGGAATGTTAACTGACTCACTTCACACTTTACTGAAATTTCATTGTGATAGACGCACACTTACTACATTTTTTATGGACCCGTAAGTCTACTTAAATTTAACCCTACATGCGCAGTGTATTATATAGATAATGCATAAAAAATAAAGTAAAAAAATTATACAAAAGCCTCTTTGGCAGCATTGCATAAATCCACATACAAAACATCACACCAATTTCATATATGTATGTAGTTTTGGTCCATGGAAGCTATGGGGCAATTACTTTCTTTCGTGTCAAACAATATTCAGATGTTTTGCAAAAACAGAGGGACTCCCCAGCACCCAAAACTCGTTCTGAGGTCAGAATTAGATTTTTTTTTTATTTTTTTTTTAAAGATGGGATGAACAAGGATTATGTTTTCTCACCTCTGGATTCTCCCAGACACTAGGATTTCGGTGGATGGAATAAATATTCATTGCAACCAATGTCTCTGTTAAGAAACTACATCATTAGTATAGAGCATACATAAAACAAAACTGTTATATCCAATGCTTAGAATGAGAAAAAAATAATTATATATGAACATAAAGATATACACTATGTGAGAAAGGCAGTTTACCCCCTATTTTGACCTCTGAATATTGCTCAGACTGGAAGAGCTGCTTGGAATGAGAATCCTTAAAGCTTCATAGCCACCTGGAAGCTTATGGCAAAGCTCACAGTTACCTGCTGGGACAGAACGTCCATCAAAGAATTTGACCTCCTTTCTTAAAAAGCGGGATACTCCAGGCACTGGGGGGTACAAACGAAGGCACTCCTTAATGCACATTGTGGTGTAGGGGATTTTACCCAAATCCTCCCTGAAAAACAAATAGGGATATAGGTACTGGTAAAATATTAATATCGGCTACACAACATTACTACATACACGTCTCACCGTGCACCAAACATTTTACATGTAAAAACAAGCTGCCCTTGACAAACCATCAACTTTTAGAATCTGGAATTTTAAGAGAACCTTCAGTGTCCATTCTTAATTATATTAGGGGAACTTTTATGGGACAATTTACGAGTGATAGTTGGAATTATGGAGAAGGAACATTTAATTTAAACTTTTTATAACCAGTGTTTTGCATGGCTATTATATTGGAAAAAGATCGAAAGAATCAGTCGGCAAATAAGTTAATGATGTAGACATTGTTCAGCTAAACAATGTCGACATGTATAAATGTTTATCAAGCTTGAGAATTTTTTTTATATTTTTTTACAGTTTGTCTCTTATGACCTTAAATTGGAAAACCACTATTAAGACTCACTTTAGTAAATAAGTCACTTCTGTTCCCATGGTACACCATGCTACATATAAGAAATATGCAGTTAGCTTTTTCAGAATTTCTGATTCACTAACCATCTAATATCCTAACATTTAGTTTTAGAACTTTCTGAAAAAACATGGTGTTGTCCCCAGAGAACATGATACTATGGACACTTCTTAAAATAACAGTTTAGTGAGTGCATCCCAAACAAACAAATAAAAGAATTTTGGGATTTTGGATGAAATGTCAACCACCACAAATCGCAGTTTGAATCCAGAAGACTAAGAAAGTATATTATATATTTTAGTAAGTAAGTAGTAGTAAAAGTAGTAAATCTCACCACTCCACGGATTGTCGATCTCCTAAGACCTCTCTGATCTCCTCCCAGCATTTTTCTTGATGCTCAGGGTATTTGGCCATACAATACAGGATCCAGGATATTCCGCTGGCTGTTGTATCGTGTCCTTCAAACATAAAGGTGTCCACTTCAGCTTGCAGGTCTTCATTGGATAAACCTTTACCATTCTCATCCTAGAAAGTATTTAACCTTCATAACATCAAGGTTTATTTATAATGACATTTCTCATTTCCAAGTATTAAAGCAGTTACATAAAGAAACACATAGGGGTTTAACAAACAGTAATGTAAACCCAGTGATTGTGGATAACCAGAAAAGAAAATTGCCAAATTCTAGAAAAACCTTACATGTCCATCACCAAAGGGTTTAAGCCGCACATACAGACTTCAGGTATCATGATTACACACAAAAAAAACCAAACACTGAAGCGGTCAGGGTGATTGGAGTAACTCGTCAACAAATCAGGATAGTAGTATTGAAAACGCCAGAGTAGAAAATAAATTCTACAATTCATGGCTACATGGAATAAAATATTAAAATTAATGATGGAAGCTACATCATCAAGTTAGAGCAGATTTCATAAGAATTTTTCAAATCAACATTTATGAGATTTTAAAAAGGACTTCTAAAGTCGCCCATGCCACTTCATTGCAATGAAATGTGGGTGCAGTGGTCCTTTATTTTTATTCATGCAATGTAAAACAGTGGATTTTACTTTTTATTTTATTTTTTTTAAAGGAAATATTTCCATTGAGGGTTAAATCCACCTCTTGTGGCTGTCATACGAACAGCCGCTAGAGCGGCATCTGCAGCACTAAGTAAATACTGCTCATGTGATGTAGATACCATCATGAAGAGCATTTATTCAATGTTGGCCTATGTGAAAGGTTGTATGTGCACTCACCGCACATGTGCATTTATCCCCCAAAGCTTCTCTAAGAGGAGCATTGGATTGGGCCAATGTGGAGAGCAAAGCAGTGCCAAGGTAGCCTCGGTAACTAAAATCATTGTTAACACAAATGGAGGGAGGAGAACTTGCATTTTACTAGGACCCATGACACTAAAGCATTAGGAACACAGGATTTGTTTTCCTAACAGTTTAGTGTTCATTTATTTGGACTATGACTGATAGAGGTCTGAAACATGAAGTACAAAATTTGAATCTCAAATAGGAAAAAAACAACCACATTACTTTGTCCAGCTTGCCAATTTCTGACTCCCTTGTTAATTTGAAACATTGTTACTAAACCCCACATGATGCAAAGGTTTATTTAAAAAAACCAAAAAAAAACAAAACACAAACAGTATCATAATGTGATCACAGACCGTGGCAAACAAGAGAATATCCAAAAAATCCAAATGTCTTTTCTCCTTTATTTTTTCCATGTCTTTTTCATTTTTTATGGATTTTTTCCGTTCTTGGATCACCTTATCTGAGTTATAAAATGAAAGGTTGGGTTAGTTATCATGTAAAATATTAATTTATTAACCTGGCTTCAAAACAGTCAAAGTTCGTAAAGTTAAGACATGACTTTGCTGGACTGTAATTCACCATCGCCCCTTTCACTCGGTCTTTCTTAGAAGTGAGCACTAAGCTGTGAGCTTTTTCATGGAATTCTGATTTTGCATGAAATATACTTGCTATGCAAAGTAATGGTTATGGCCACAATAACCCTGTAAGGTGCTCGGCCGAACAATAAGGGTCCTACTATGTGCCTATTGGTGGGGGGGCAGGAAGTAGATGAATGGAGAAAGGGACATGAGTTTCTAGAAAGGCTTTTGGTTGAAAGAACATCATGGGGAATACAGTCCATAAGCACCTGGAGAGCTAATGTTACCCGTTCATGGACTTTATATGTCACAATGCTTAGCCAGTCAAAAGCCTAACCTGAGTGTTTATGTTCGGGCCTGGCCTACAAACCTCATGCAACGATTATGGATTTGTTTTTTTTCCCCCATATTGGTTTATATTGTGTATCTGTGCACATTGAATTCATGTTTGTTTATTGCACTCATTATTTATTCCATAGGTCTGCCTCCCAATCGTCTTGACTATGACAGTACCGATATTCAGGTCATTCTGCCATAGTTCCCTGATGTCCCGCTTTTGGTGACATCAGGGAATGGTCCCCAACAATCATACCACGAGCGCATCCATAGATGCATTCAAGCAAGGATTCGAGCACTGGGACCCTGAAACAGTGCTCCCTGCATGTCCTGTCCTCAGTTGGCTGGGCTGCATGATTGACAGGCAGCCTGGTGTGCAATCACATCAAGCTGTTCTGTCATTATCTTGGACTGACACACCCCCTTACTAAGCGGATGCGCTCCTTAGGGGAGGAGTCTTGACACTACCACATCACTGGCCCACCCCTTTTACTCCCCTCCCTCTGGCAAAAAGTAGTTGTAGTTACTTAACCCGATGCCTACGCTAGGACGTGTCATTATGTCCTGAACGGCGTAGGTTTTACTGACATAAGGCTGTAATAATATAATATAAAGTCGGTGGCGGGTAAACCCCCCTGAATTATACTTACCTTGCAGTGACCCAATCAGGCAATTGCCTGACAATCAAGGCAGTCCCCCTGCAGCTATGACACCACAGTCACGTAACTCTGATCAGCCTGTGTTGTCAGTCAGATCCCCTAACATATAATTAATAAAATCCCTCAATTATGTTAAAATACACACTTCAAAGGAATGTATAAAAAAAAAAGTTTCATTCTAAGTATTTATATATATTTTATTAATTTGTACTTTTCCCAAAGTGCCATAAAAACTGCACATGGAGGGGTACTGTTGCACTCGCAAGATATTAAAACCCTGTGTGTTTTAGTGCAGTAAAAGCTAACAATATTATTACATGCACAGTTAAAATGCCACGCAGAATGAATGTTTTAAAACAATTAAATGTATAATGACAATGATATCAGTGAAAGTGCCGTTTTTGCGGGAAAAACAAATATGAATGCTAACTTGGGTCAGGGTTTGTGGCCCAAGACTGGAAATAAACCATTTTGAATACCATGGGTTGTACTCTTACAAATGGTATGCCATGATAGGGAGAATTTTCATTCCGGGGCTGCTACGTGGTCTAAAATGCAATAATGGCCCAGCAAATTAATCTGGTACATTTCTATTTGTAAAAAATCTCTTTATTTCACCCTGTAACTTTCTAAAACCCCATAAAACCTGTACATGGGAGGCATTGTACTCATGGGACATCACAGCATACCAATGTGTGTTTTATTGCAGTAAAAGCCAACTAGCATTATGGCACCATTTAAAGGACATGCAGAAGTTGGAAGTTGTCAGTTCTTAATTTTTCACACTTCATTTTAAATTGTACTCCAACTACATGATTAAAGCCCTATTTCTCCTGAACAAGATTATATATAATAAGTATGTGTCCACTTGATATGAAAGAGAAAAATTGAGACTGAACAGACATAGCTAAAACCGTTACACAATCGCTCTCAGGTTGAGGCTTGGCATTTGACAATGGGTAGTAAGAATAATAAAAATAATACTTCCTTCACTATTGCATGGGTGTCTCTAGAACTACAAGTCACCTCACACCAAGAGAGACACTGAGTGTTATTCACTAAATACCAGATTTTGTCAAAGTGGACAAAATCCGCCTTCTGACCGCATTGGAAAGTCACAAATTTACTAAACCCAAATGTGCCGAGTCCAAGTGATTCTGTAAAATTAATTTGGAAAATCACCAATATCTACATCCAGACAAGAATCTGAGATTTATCAATGACAGCATGGCAGTCGAGAATACACCGAATGCATCCGGCAAGATGCAGGTTTGCAAATGAGTCACTTGCATTTTGCAAGTAAATTGATCATTTGAAGAACTATTCGCCTGCTGGCAGTGCTAGGACCCAGCAGGCAAATAGTTAAAAGATACTCAGCAGCACAAGGGTTATAAATGTGGCAACTGGCCAGTGACTGCTAGCCAATTGTCACATTAAAGTAAACCCAATAAAACGGCCATGTCTATTAAAATATCTAGTCCCCTGTTTGTTGGGATCACTGATGGATTGTTAATACCTGTGTGGCGATGTGTTATAGCACAGGCTTTCCGAAATCGATATCCGTGGGGGCTCAGATGGAAGATGAGATTGCTGTAATATGGAAAGAATCGAATTCTGAAGTCCACTATGGCGGCGATATCATACACTGCTTTGACGTACACATTGTCCCTGCAGAACAGAAGACAGACATTGACAAAGCAGACAGTCTGGTTAAAGGGGGAAGACTTCCTCATAGACTATAAGTTTGTTTGAGCAGAACCCTTTTAATTTCCTGGTGTTTTTTAATTCTTTATTTTTGTGGTCAGCTTAACATCTGAGCATATCACAACTGTAAGGCGAAGATATCAATGCTTACATGAGTGGTACAACAATCACTCCACAAGTATAGTAATGACCTGTTTTTTATTTTACATATGTTAAAGGGAAACTCCAGTGCCAGGAAAACAAATCCTGGCACTGCAGGTCCCCTCTCCCTCCCACCCCCCAATCCCCGGTTGCTGAAGGGGTGAAAACCCCTTCAGTAACTTATCAGAGGCAGTGACATGTCCCACATCGCTGCTTCTCCCTCCGCTCCTCCTAGTGACTGCGTCGGCCTGTGGCCGAGACTGATCCCGCCCACTGGCTGGGGAGACCTAATGTGCATGCATGGCAATGCCGCGCATGCGCATTAGTGCTCGCCATAGGAAAGCATTGAAAATGCATTTCAATGCTTTCCTTTGGGGAAATGAGGGACGCTGGAGGTCCTCACTCAGCGTGAGGACGTCCAGCGATGCTCTAGCAGCGTGGGAGTTGGCACCCAGACCACTCCAATGAGCAGAAGTGGTCTGGATACCTGGAGTGTCCCTTTAACTGTGAGACCCTGCGTGTCAGTAGTCAATAGCTATAAAAGTGAATCAAGGGGACAGGCACAAGGCTTTGTGTGCCTGCAGCTTGACAAAGCAATGTGCCGACTGTGTGTTGCGCATATGGCACCTATATGCATTAGATTTCTGCATGTAAGCTACTTGTAACTGTGACCGGTTCCGGCCAGGAGGGTATGTAGTAAAGGCTCAGAGGTGAGGCTCAGACTTCTGTTCAGTCTGGCTTATGGCGGGTTAACAACTGGGTAGTATACACGCCATATGCTTACTGAGCCAGAATGCTAGGGAGACTTAAAGTCCAACATATAATTAGGAAAAAGTAAACAATAATGCATTTAACAGTAATGTCAGCCACCCTTGGCGTCAGGTATGAGAGTCAGTTGCCTCCGGTGCTGCCCGTCTGGGCACAAAGGGAGTAATTCTCTCCACCATCCAGGGTGATTGTCCATTCTTCTTCACGGTCCCTGTCGGTTGACCTAAGGAACGGTTAACCTAAGGAATGGAGGAACGTCGTTGCCTCTGAAATGTGTGTCAGGAGATGCGTCTGGTTGTTCTTGTCTGCCATCAATCAGTGCAGGCCACACTTGTATGGGATGGATTGTTCTCTCAGTAGTTGCTTAACTGGTCAGGTGAGGGTACCTCTAGAAAAATCTCCGTAAAAGACTAGGTGTGCTTCCTTGAAGGGTATTGTGGGAGAGCTTTTAACTGCGCCCATGAGGGCCCCTCGGTCAGAGTCCTTTGCTAACTTCAGCAATACATCCATAGATGCGTCTTTGGGTGTTTTGGCAGCCTTTGGGAAATGGAAGCAGGTATCCACCACAAGCTGTTTTGGCGGCAGGAGTGTGGCAATAAGCCTCCTGCAGTAATGGGGTAATTCATCATTTAAGATGTGTCGGGGACACCACGTATTCTCACATTGCGTGCTTTAGCCCTGTCTTCCATGCTAGCCAGTTGTGCTGTCAAGTCGTCACATCTCTTTTGTAGTGAACTAAGAGCAGCATCTGTGGCAGATTGTGCCAGTTTGGTGCCTCCCATGTCTCCCTCCACTGCTTCCACTCTGCTAGTAAAGTGTTGTGACTTCTTCCCGAACTAGGGCCATATCTGCCTGGAACATGGCTTTTATGTCTTGCCTCAGCGCTTGTAGGTCTGCTTTAGTAGAGGGGGCAGAATCACCCTCCTCCAGAGGTGCCTGGGATATAGAGTGTACCTGGGATGGGACAGGAGACAGATCCTGGAGGCTGTCATCAACCGATGAAGCAGAGAAGTAGGCCCCAGCCGGCACCATCTTGGAAGGTGCTGGCCGCGCGGTCAGGTGCATGTACGCACCAATGTCTCTGGAACCAGAGCCCAGATCCGCCCGGTGTTTTTTATTTTTTATTCCCCATTGTTTAAGGAGTCCAGGGAGCCCCACCGGACCCTTGTATCTAAGTAATCGGCTGCAAAAAGCCTCGTTAGTCTGGGCTAGCTCACGGAGCTGCACAGTAACGCGTCCTGCTCGATCGGGCGCTGGCTCGACTCCCCCTTTATTTCCTGTTTTTGTTGTCAATTACTTGTTGTCAAATATCCCCCTTCTATAATAGTAAAGTTCTGTATAAATTGTAAATAACTTGTTCCAACTGATTTAGGTATTAAGAAAGTTCTGCTAGTAAGCACTTCCAGGAATACCTTAGAGACAGGAGAACCCAATTTGAAGGTGACATCTCACCTACTTCGTGATGTTTACAGAAGCAACAGATTTCATAACTCTTTAAAAAAAAATGTTATACCTCCTTAAAGGATTCATCATCTCTGATGCCAGTTTCATTTCTAAAATTATACATCCATTTCAACTTAAATAGGTAATTTTATTCCCCAGAGCATCTAATCAAATTATCTCTCCAAATATCCACCTGTTTTTCTGGCAGTTGCTATGGTAGCTAAAAGCACATTTCAAAATACTGTCCAGTGTCATCAAGCTGACGTGCTGAAAAAGTTCTACTCGGCTCGTTTTCATGATTAGCTTGTCCCAAATATCCTAGAAAAATAAGAAGAAAAGTTCTAGATCACTATATAAATTAATACTGTCCATCTCTTGCAGGCAGCAAAATTGTCGTCTTATACATAAAAAGTAATACTGCAAGTAAGGCTTTGGGAAGCAAACTGTTTGCTTTTTCTATAGAACCTCTTCAGAGGCATATTTCATGCAAATCGATGGAGAAAATGGATAATCTGCAAATTAAGATTTATATCAACAATACAAATTAACGCCTATCAGAACTGCAAAGGAACAGCCTTTTAATTAGTAGATGGATATTCAGGGTGAGCAGAATTTACACCTGAAAGATGGTCAATCATAACTGAATACAGAGTAATGAACTTGCTGATGTGTCAGTCCAGCCCCGAAGTGGTGTGGCAGATAAGTTAGGAATGCCCATTCTATCTAGCAGGGAATTAAAACCACATGGTTACATCTGACTGAGTGGTAGAGTTGATGTCCCTGCTGTCGGGGAAGTTGGGCAGGAATCCAAGTAGGAAGGGCATGTATATATAATGCCAAGTGTAATTTAGGACATTCACATCGATCACATTAAATTATAAAGATGTTAAAAAAAAAAGAAGGCAGTAGGATTGAAAAGGTCTGACTCAATTAATATTAAGATTTTTTATGGGTTTTTTTACTTGCTGTACACAGATCTATTGCCACGCCAACCACTTACCAGCATGACTACCGTAGAATCAGACATTAGTTTAGTGTATGGTTTAAGCACATCATAATGAAAGCCAGGGGTAAGCAGGCGACGGTGCTGAAACCACTTCTGTCTATCCAAAATCAAAAGACCTTTCCCTAAATAACATAATCATCAATGCAATGGGTCAGAACCAAAAGATCAGCAAAATATACCAGTTGTAGAATTCTACATGAATGAATACAGGGACAGGAAAGTTAGCATCTTTACTGTGTGCTTTTCTCAGTTCAGGGATAACCTTCTGGTTAAATTATTGGTAAATTAATTAATTGGTAAATTAGCAGTATTTTGCACACCATCCTGTGTTCATTACCTGGAGCAGGAAGGATCACACCTCACCAACCCCCTCCCCCCCAACATATCTAAGGGGAGGCACCCAGAGTGTGTTTATATTTACACAGTGTATTATTACATTATGCTATAGCTTTCTTGTTTTGTAGATTAACAGCTGTATCACCAATATTTAGATTGTTCTATAAGAGACTATATCCTAGGACATCCCTTCGGGAAGCGGTGTACAATAAATACCATTTAATAAGATAAGTGTTTTGTTTCACACCTTTCACTTAGGGTTAGGTTGATTTGTATATTCATACACATCAATATGTAGTGCATGAAATTGACAGATCCTGAACCTTTAGTTTTGTGTAGTGCTGAACTTAAGGATCTCATACATCTCACACTCCATGAGTCCTTGGCTGGCGACGGCTCCCAACAAGCATAGCATGAGTGAATCAGACATGCTTGCATGTGCTGAGGACACTAGGATCATGTAGACAGTGCTACCACAGAGTTCTGTAAATGGACTGCCCTGAGTGGGGCCCAGCTGAAAGGTTGTCAGTCTTGCGTGCATTCAACGCATGTTGATATGGCCCTCTAGTGTGGCCCCACCCCATTTTGGGGCAGGGTTTCCCATTTTGGGTGTTTCCAGTGACATGTTCCTTTGCACGCCAATCCAGAGTTCATACTGCCCAATGCTAGGAGATCTGTAGTAAGCTCAAAGATTTTTAATTTTGTTATCTTGTTTTTAATTATGTGCAACATTTGTTTTTTGCCAATCCTATGATGGAACCCATTAGGAAAAAGCTCCCCAAGTACTGGTAGGTTTATACCATCCCTCTCTGTTGATTGATTTACAATAATGTTATTTTAAAATTTTATCCTGTGGAATTCAAAAAATATATATAGAGAGTTTTTGTAACAGTATCAAAATAATTTTAGATATGCATCATACCAATCCATGGAATGAGAAATCTGTAAGTTGTCGCTTTGGGTTCTAAAAAGTAAATAAATAAACATAATTACATGAGCTTCATTTATTTAAGTTTAAATGCTGAAGGTCGTTTCATGAGAAAATGAAAAAGTATAACAAATTTATAGCGGGTAAACATAACTTAACAATTGAAATAGGCTACAAACTGACAAAATAATAAAAATTGTGAAGTTAAAAAAAAAAAAAAAATATATAAAAACATTTCAACAATATTAAATAGTTCAGGTGCGTTGATGTAATCTCTCACCTTCTCGTCCAAATACAGCTTTGGCATAGTCCGGATGACTGAGGAACAAGAATGCGGTAAAGTTCCAAAACCATATTGGATAGACTCCTCCGTACTTTTTTGACCAAGTGACCAGAGTATCCAAATCATTCCCATCTCGACGGAGCTGCCAAATAAGTATTACAATCAGCATATCATTTGTATGAAACAATATGTGTCTTCCTGGTGTGACATTCAATACTTGCTTAATGTTACTCATAGTCCTCTTACTTTGTATATGAAACTTTCTTTTGCGTCACTTAGCCTCCCCTACCCACACTGAGACTAAAATGTTTTTGGGTGACAGTCTTAAACTTATCCTGTTCAAAAATAGGTAACATTTGCTCTGATTTTATAGCTCAGGATTACAGTTTCTGATTTAAAAGTGAATTCAAAGTAAATTTCAAACTAAAGGCCAGAGTAACGTAGTAAGAATTTGTAAGTGAAAGCAAATCTATTCACAAACCGGACTATACATAGGACATGAGTTTAGACTGGAAGAAAGAAGATTTCATCTAAGGCAAAGGAAAGGGTTTTTTACCATAAGAAAAACCAAGGATGTGGAATTCCCTGCCTGAAGAAGTTATTTTATCAGAGTCCGGACAGATGTTTAACCCCTGTACGTCCGCAGCCAAATTGAGTGCTGGAAGCAATCTTGATCGCTTCCAGCCGCTCTAAGGGTAAAACCTGTACATGGGGGATATTGTTTTACTCGGTGTCACATCCTGTTCCTAGCTGTGGATCATTCTGGCAATGGCTTCTGGTATCCAGTACTCTTTTTACAATTCTTGTTTAGTTTTTCTGGTTTTCTATTCCATGTCTGGTTTTCTTTATGCTGGGTTTTCTGTATTCATTCCGGTATTCCGTTCCTGGAATTCCCAATCTCCTGGATTCATTTAAATGTTTGTTTTATGTTGCCACACCCCTTTTCCAAGATTCCTTTTGTTTCAGTCTGATTCCTGCAGGCAGTTGCTCAAATTCTTTGCCTTTTCTTGCAGGTAAGTGCTCTATGTGCTTTATTTAGCAGACATTAGGCAGAGTAGGACCTGTTAAATATGGGGTACATTGGCATTGTGGCAGGCTTATGCAGTTTAACTAAATCCTGATAATTTTTCACATATAGTGCTTAGTTGTTTCTCCTCTTGTTTTGCCTATTATATCTTGTCTTGTTTTATTTTGTATTCCCAGTCCATGTACAGTCCTGTCCTGTCCCTGTTCTGTTAATGTTTCCCTTATGTATTGTGTACATGTTCTGGGTTTAGCTTCCTATCCTTCTCTGGTTCTGGGTTCTACTAGTTCTGTCTTGTTTTCATGTTTGGTGTCTGTCCTAGCCTTGCCTTGTTTCTGTACTGGATACATTCCTGCGGCAGAGCCTCCTGGAGGTCTGCTTATTTCCAAGCTCCTAGTTCGTGGGATCCGCTGAAGCTGCATCAGGGTCCTGGTATGTGGCCGCACAAACGCTGGTGCTCAACACCAGGGGGTGTGCCATTACCCTGCACCAGACCCTGCTAATTCACTTCCACACAGTGACTCCTACTTCCACATTAGACATACTGGGTCCTCCGACCGCCCCCCAGACAGTGTCTGGGTCCCGGTCACCGGACCGCCATCCTGACACGCAAGAGACTTGGCTGAACACAAAATGTGAGTTTTTAAAACAGTAAAATGTATCACGACAATGAAACCACCAGTAAAAGTGCAGTTTTTTGTGTAGAGCAAAAAAATGCTACCTTTGGCCAGGGTTTGTGGCTAAGTAGCTACAAAAAAAAAAAAAAAAAAGACTGGACATTTTGATTACCGTGGGTTGTCTACTTTTACAAATGTTATTCCATGATGGGGTTAATTTTCATTCCTGGATCTCAAAGGCAACATAGGCCCAGCAAACCAATTTGGCAAATATGGAAAGCCCTAAATTTGACCAATGTAAGTTTCCAAAAATCCATAAAGCCTGTACATTGGGGGCACTGCTGTACTCAGGAGATGTTGAACACATAGTGGGGTGTTCTTTGTCAGTATCACATAAAAGGAAATGAGAAGCCATGACTAGAGTACAATGTGAGAGAAAAATAACCCCCAAAAAATGATTACCCAAAAGTTTAAAAAAGACTGGTGGTAGAATTAGTGCATGCAAAGTGTTAAAATACCCCCATTTGAAATACCCTAGGGTGTCTACATTTCAAAAATATATGGTTTGAGGGGGTAAATTACATTGGCTGGCTTCAAAAGTGTCCCAAATAGGACATGGGTGCATGATGACCAACTGTGAAAATTCCAAGTTGGAAAACTGGAATGTGCACTCTCCAAATAAGGTCTTATAGCCCATAGTTTGTTGCAAAATTGGAATTGCTTCAAACTGGGGTTTGTTGCCTTGTTTTGGATCAACAGCAAAAAACAAATGTGAGAAAGGCTGAACACTTGTCTCGTTTCAGTCTATAAATATAAATGCTAAGGGAGTGTTTCCAGTTCAGCTATTTGCAACTTAACCCCTTAACGCCGTTACAGCGTTCTATGCCGTTGCGGCTTTAAAGCTGTTGCGGCGGCATAGAACGCCGTAACGGCTTAAGCCCAGGGGAGGTAATATTTACTTACCTCCGCCGCGATCCTCTTCTGGAGGGCTGCCTGACAACCCAGGCAGTCCTCCCCCGGCGAATGAGGCCCCCTATAGCTGGCTGTTGATCTGCCAGCAGGGGGACTTTCTGAAATATCAGACAGTCCCCCTGCTGGTAGGTAAATTAAAAAAAAAATATATATATATATTTTACACACACACTATATTATATAATATATATGTGTAACGTCATACGTAATGTATTTTAATACTAATATTAGTGTATATATATATATATATATATACATACACACACACACACACTTACAATAAATAAAATATTGAAACAAAATTTTATATAATTTATATATTCATATGTAATTTTATTCTAACTATATTTTGTTATTAAAAATATATATATATATATACATACAGGGAGTGCAGAATTATTAGGCAAGTTGTATTTTTGAGGATTAATTTTATTATTGAACAACAACCATGTTCTCAATGAACCCAAAAAACTCATTAATATCAAAGCTGAATATTTTTGGAAGTAGTTTTTAGTTTGTTTTTAGTTTTAGCTATGTTAGGGGGATATCTGTGTGTGCAGGTGACTATTACTGTGCATAATTATTAGGCAACTTAACAAAAAACAAATATATACCCATTTCAATTATTTATTATTACCAGTGAAACCAATATAACATCTCAACATTCACAAATATACATTTCTGACATTCAAAAACAAAACAAAAACAAATCAGTGACCAATATAGCCACCTTTCTTTGCAAGGACACTCAAAAGCCTGCCATCCATGGATTCTGTCAGTGTTTTGATCTGTTCACCATCAACATTGCGTGCAGCAGCAACCACAGCCTCCCAGACACTGTTCAGAGAGGTGTACTGTTTTCCCTCCTTGTAAATCTCACATTTGATGATGGACCACAGGTTCTCAATGGGGTTCAGATCAGGTGAACAAGGAGGCCATGTCATTAGATTTTCTTCTTTTATACCCTTTCTTGCCAGCCACGCTGTGGAGTACTTGGACGCGTGTGATGGAGCATTGTCCTGCATGAAAATCATGTTTTCTTGAAGGATGCAGACTTCTTCCTGTACCACTGCTTGAAGAAGGTGTCTTCCAGGAACTGGCAGTAGGACTGGGAGTTGAGCTTGACTCCATCCTCAACCCGAAAAGGCCCCACAAGCTCATCTTTGATGATACCAGCCCAAACCAGTACTCCACCTCCACCTTGCTGGCGTCTGAGTCGGACTGGAGCTCTCTGCCCTTTACCAATCCAGCCACGGGCCCATCCATCTGGCCCATCAAGACTCTCTCATTTCATCAGTCCATAAAACCTTAGAAAAATCAGTCTTGAGATATTTCTTGGCCCAGTCTTGACGTTTCAGCTTGTGTGTCTTGTTCAGTGGTGGTCGTCTTTCAGCCTTTCTTACCTTGGCCATGTCTCTGAGTATTGCACACCTTGTGCTTTTGGGCACTCCAGTGATGTTGCAGCTCTGAAATATGGCCAAACTGGTGGCAAGTGGCATCGTGGCAGCTGCACGCTTGACTTTTCTCAGTTCATGGGCAGTTATTTTGCGCCTTGGTTTTTCCACACGCTTCTTGCGACCCTGTTGACTATTTTGAATGAAACGCTTGATTGTTCGATGATCACGCTTCAGAAGCTTTGCAATTTTAAGAGTGCTGCATCCCTCTGCAAGATATCTCACTATTTTTGACTTTTCTGAGCCTGTCAAGTCCTTCTTTTGACCCATTTTGCCAAAGGAAAGGAAGATGCCTAATAATTATGCACACCTGATATAGGGTGTTGATGTCATTAGACCACACCCCTTCTCATTACAGAGATGCACATCACCTAATATGCTTAATTGGTAGTAGGCTTTCGAGCCTATACAGTTTGGAGTAAGACAACATGCATAAAGAGGATGATGTGGTCAAAATACTTATTTGCCTAATAATTCTGCACTCCCTGTACATACATACACACCAGGGCCAGATTAAGAGCCCAGTGGGCCTGGTGCTGACAATTATGATGGGCCTAATTACAGAATCATATCGACCAAAAACAGTAAAACACTCCCAAGCGTCATGTATCTGATGGATATGGTGCTGGAGAGAAAGAAAACAGCAGCTATAAGAAAAGGCTAATCTCTCTCTAATTTATGTTTTCATCTTTCAAGTAAATCCATAACCCCTAACAGCAGTGTCCAGTCAAGCAGGAAGTCAATGGGCATGGTAAAAGGGTGTGCCACTGACACAAATCATAAATGCATCTAATGATGCGCTCGCTCAACGTTTTCTAAGGACTGTCCCCTAGCACTCGCTGGTCCACTTGCCTCCTTACCTTCTTACTAGCAGGCAGAAGCTCCTGGTATATAGTCTGGGACAGAGAAAAGCTGTATGTAGTGAGTGTAGAAGAAAGGGAACATGCCACAGTGTTAGAGGGACCAAAGTCAGCATTACTTTAAAGGATCACTATAGGGTCAGGAACACAATCATGAATTCATGACCCTATAGTGTTAACACCACCATCTAGTCCCCCTGGGCCCCTCATGCCTCCATAAATATAGCACAATCTTACTGTATTCAAGCCTGAAGCTGTAACTCTGCATTCTGTTAGACTCAGAAAAACAAGCAGTTTGCTGACATTATTAGAAGTGGTGGCCTAATCCAATCACAGTGCTTCCCCATAGGATTGGCTGAGACTGACAATGAGGCAGATCAGGTGCAGAGCCAACATGATTCAAACACAGCCCTGGCCAATCAGCATCTCCTCATAGAGATGAATTGAATCAATGAATCTCTATGAGGAAAGTTCAGTGTCTGCATGCAGAGGGAGGAGACACTGAATGTTTGGATGCATTTTAGGCAGCCATGACCCAGGAAGGATCTCTAACAGCCATCTAAGGAGTGGCCAGTGAAGTTATCACTAGGCTGTAATGTAAACACTGCATTTTCTCTGAAAAGACAGTGTTTACAGCAAAAAGCCTGAAGGTAATGATTCTACTCACCAGAACAAATTCAATAAGCTGTAGTTGTTCTTGTGACTATAGTGTCCCTTTAACTATATTCATTGTCAGCCAGTCCACACAAGTTTTGTTCCCATACATCCCTCTTAAGTTTCCATACTTAAGTAAGAGTATGTGAAAAGTAGTTAGGGTTGCCACCTTTCTTGGAAAAACATGCCAGCCTTGCTAATTTGCATAATTAAATATGTATGGGTGACATCTCATGATGTAAATCACAAGGAGTGACATAAGAGAAAATGCTGTAAAATCACCAAAAAAATACTTAGTTTGATTCTGCTGTATGGATGGATTCCTCCCAGTGGCCCCATGTCTCCCAGTGCCCCATGTGTCGATTACTCCAGGTCTCAGTGTCCCTATGTATCAGTGTCTCAGTGCCCCATGTCTCCCAGTGTCCCCTACTGTCGTGTCCCCAGGTCTTCCAGTGATCCTATGTATCACAGTGTCTCAATGCCCCATGTCTCCCTGTGTCCCCATGTATGCCAGGGTCCCCATGTCACTAGGAAGACGGGAAGACCTGGGGACACGGGGAGACCTAGGGACACGGAGACACCAGTGACACTGGGAGACTAGGGGACTCTGGCTGGGACGCATGGGGACACTGGGAAAATAGGGGACACTTGAAGACATGGGGACACAGACACCAGGGACACAGACACTAGAGACACTGGCTGGGGGACATGGGGACATTGAGACATGGGGGCACTGGGAGACATGGGGACAAGGAGACACCAGGGCCACAGACACTAGGGACACTAGCTTGGAGACATGGGGACATTGAGACACTGGGAGACATGGAGGCACTAGGAGACATGGGGACAGTGAGACACTGGCAGACTGGGGGCACTGGGAGACTAGGGGGCACTGAGACACCAGGGACGCTGGCTGGGAGACATGGGGACACTGTGTCACCATGTGTCTGTGTCATAATGTCTCCCAATGTCCCTTAGTGTCTCAGTGTCCCCATGTCTCCTTGCAGCCTTTCCCCCCATCCCTTACTTCCCTGAGCTGTAGGCTGTCTCTGCAGGGTGGGAGTTGCTGTCTGGACTCTCTGTAGCTGCACCCCTGCAGATCAGTGAGTATAGATAGGCAGGGAGGGATATGCTGGAACTTCCTATCCCTGCCTGTCTCCACATACAACGACCCCTACTGGCCAGTGCTGGTATTGCAGAGTAATCTCTTGTTTATACTGAGAAAAATACCAGCATTTGTATTGCCAGTATCACTGTAATATTGGCACCAGCCACACAGCCTCAAATACTGGCTGTGCCACTAAAATAAAAGCCAGGTGGAATCCATAAGAGAAGTGTGTGAAAAAAAAAAATGTAAAAAAAAATAATAATATATTTTTTTTTTTTATAAATCAATGGGCCTATTCCATGGGCCTGGGCCTGGAGCTGCAGCTCCATCAGCCCCTATGTTAATCCGGCCCTGATACACACACACACACACACACACACACACAAAATTACATTAGTATACACGTCGAATTTCAATACCTAGAAATCCATATATATATATAAATTCTACGTGTATATTTAAGTAATCTTTTAACATAATTATGTGATTTGATTAATTAAAATTTGATTGACATGCCTGACAACACAGGGACAAAGTGCAGAGAATTTAATTTGCAAGCACTATATTTGACCCTGTAACTCTTCAAGACACCATAAAACCTGTACATAGGGGGTACTGTTTTACTCAGGAGACTTCGCTGAACTCAAATATTAGTGTTTCAAACTGGTAAATTGTATTACAACAATGATATTTTAAGTAAAAGTGACTTTTTAGAATTTTTTACAAACAAAAGGCACTTTTATGAACTATATTATTGTTGTAATATGTTTTACTGTTTTAACCCCTTAAGGACTGGACTGTTTTTGCGATGTTGTACATTTGCGACCAGGCATATTTTTACACTTTTGTGGTGTTTGTGTTTGGCTGGAATTTTCCGCTCTCTCATTTACTGTTCCCATACAAATTATATATTGTTTTTCAGGACAAAAGGGGCTTTCTTTACATACCATTATTTATATAATCTCATGTATTTTAATTTTAAAAAAAATAAAAAAATATGATGAAAAATTGAAAAAAATACATGTTTTTTGACTTTTACTTGAAAAATCTTTTACTCATCTACAAAAGCGAATTAAAAAAACTTCTAAATAGATTCAAAATTTTGTCCTGAGTTTAAAAATACCCCGTGTTTACATGCTTTTTTTTGCATGTTATAGGGCTATAGGTACAAGTAGAATATTGCGGTTTCAAAACATAAATTTTTTAAATTTATCAATAGTGACATTGTAACACTATTATCTGTCATAAATCTCTGAATAACACCCCACATGTACATATTTTTTTTAAAGTAGACAACCCAGGGTATTCAATATGGGGTATGTCCAGTCTTTTTTAGTAGCCACTTAGTCTAAAACACTGGCCAAAGTAAGCATTCATATTTGTTTGTGTGTGAAAAAAGTAAAAAAACTAAATTGAACGCTAATTTTGGCCAGTGTTTGTGACCAAGTGGTTACTAAAAAAGACTGGACATACCCCATTTGCAATACCTTGGGTTGTCTTCTTTTGCAAATGGTATGCCATCATGGGGGTAATTCTCATTCCTGGGCTACCATACGCTCTCAAAGGCAACGTAACCAACCTGGCCATTTTCAATGTAAAAATATTTGACCCATATATTTGACCTTGTAACTTTCAAAAATACTATAAAACCTGTACATGGGGGGTACTGTTTTACTCGGGAGACTTTGCTGAACACAAATATTAGTGTTTAAAAACTGGAAAATGTATCACAACAATTATATCATCAGTAAATGTGCTGTTTGTGTGTGAAAAATGCAAAAAAAGTCACTTTCACTGACAATATCATCGCTGTGATATGTTTTACTGTTTTGAATCACTAATATTTGTGTTCAGCGAAGTCTCCCGAGTAAAACAGTACCCCCCATGTACAGGTTTTAGGGTGTCGTAGAACGTTACAGGGTAAAATACAGTGCTAGCAAATTCAATTCTCTGGAATTTCGGCCTGGGTTGGCAGGCAGGTCCCTTAAATTGCAATCAATAAAATTACTGAATTATGTAAAACTATTACATAAATACGCACGTAGAATTTAAATATATATGCATATTTATATATTTGAAGTCTACGTGTATATTTATATAATTATTTATGTAATTTTCTATATGGACATATGTATATTTCTTATTATTTTTTATTTATTTTTATATACATAGATATATATACAAATTCATTCTAAGTGTATTTTGATATAAATATATATATATATTAATTTTAAAATACAGTTAGAATAAAATTTCATATAGATATATATTTTTTTTTATTTTTTTATTATTATTTTAAAAATTTTTTATTTAATTTAAATTACTTATTATTTATATTTTATAATAATATATATATACACACACACACAATATATATATAGTTATTATATATATATATATATATATATATATATATATACACACACACACGTGTAATTTAATTATAAGTGTATTTTTATATTAATATAAGTACATATTAATATAAAAATACACTTAGTATGGCATTATATATATATATATATATGATATATAGACATATATTATATAGATATAATATATGTCTATATATCATATATACACAAATATAATATTTTTTTATTTTTAATTAACACTAACTTTATTTTTTTTTATTGATTTTACACATGCAGGGAGACTGCCTGTCAGCACAGACAGTCCCCCTGCAGGCAGCACTATGGACACCTATTGTGACCATGTGATCGCTGTGTTAAGCGATCACATGGCCACAGGGGTCCTAATTCAGTGTGGGGAGACTGTCTGGGCTGCAGGCAGTCTCCCCACAACCGGAGCCACGCTGATCGCCGCCGGGGGAACGACGGCGATCAGGTAAGTAACTAAGACCGTTAGGACGGTTCAGGACCATCATCGGTCCTCAAGGCAAAAATGCCGATGACGGTCCTGAACCGTCCTCGGTCGCTAAGGGGTTAAAACACTAATGTTTGTGTTTAGTAAAGTCTCCTGAGAATAACAATACCCCCATGTACAGGTTTTCTGGTGTTTTGGAAAGTTAGAGTGTCACATATAAGGCTTGCATTTCATTTTTTTCACATTGAAATTTGTCAGATTGGTTATGTTGCATTTGAGACCGTATGGTAGACCAGGAATAAGAATTACCCCCATGATGGCATACCATTTGCAAAAGTAGACACCCAAGGTATTGCAGATGGGGTATGTCCAGTCATTTTTAGTAGCCACTTAGTCACAAACACTGGCCAAATATGACATTTACAGCTAAAATGTGAGGCGGAAGTACAAATTTAAAAAAATAAAAAAATTCACAGTTTTTTAAATTTTATTCATAATAAATTGTTTCATATATACATATTTGAAATGAAAGCCCTGTTTCTCCTGAACAAAATGATATATAATAAGTGTGGGTGAATTTAATATGAAAGGTGAATTATGGTTGAACAGACATATAGTGCAAATTCCAGTTTTTGTTTACGTTTTGTTTTGATCAGAATGTGTACTATTGACTCCGTCCTGAAGGGGTTAAAGTTTAACATTTTTTACTCACTTTAGTAAATATTCCGGTTTGCGTTTACTGAATAACTTTGAATGTGTGCTTTAAGTCAAAGATCAAAAATGCTAAAATGCTGGGTTTCTTAATGACCTTTGATATTTGCAAAAATCATACTTAACCCTTAATAGAAGAATATATGAAAGTGTCATCTTCCCACAAAATAAGTAATTATTTGTGAAATGCATTAACCCCTTCTATACACAAACAGATTAGATTTAGATTTTGAAGCAAAAAAATAAAAATCCACACACCATAGGAATAATTACTAAAGAGAAAATTGCAAACAAACTGCAAAACCTCAATTTATCTATTTTCGCCTTAAATTTGATATTCACTATGAATTCCCACTTCAGTCATTA
Source organism: Pelobates cultripes (assembly GCA_933207985.1). Taxonomy (NCBI): domain Eukaryota; kingdom Metazoa; phylum Chordata; class Amphibia; order Anura; family Pelobatidae; genus Pelobates; species Pelobates cultripes. Next base: position 15,582,008 of record OW240919.1, on the reverse strand, counting down.
ACCATGGCACTGTTTGCATTTCCCATGCATACATTATGAAGGTGCTGTGGTCTGAGATCAGTTTCTAAAAACCATATAGAATCCAGTGCACTCAATAATCTAGTAAAAAAAAAAAACCAAGAAACCTCAACACTCAAGGGATCTAATTGAACAATCGATTTATGGTTATACACTGCACCAGCCTGCCACAATGCCAATACACCCATTTTTGGCAAATCCTACAACTGGCCCAAGCAGCACCCTTATAATGTATGCATGTTTAGGGGAGTGCAGCCCTCCTGTTCCAGATCTGGGTATTTAAATATATCCTACACTCACCTTATCCACATTCCCCAGAAGCCAGTGTCTAGGGGGTCCTGGGAATTGCTGGAATATTTTCTCTACTTTCCTCCTTTTAATGAACAGTTGTGAAATTTTCAGCACAATTGCCAAAAGGCAAAGTGTCAGCAAAAGTCGCAGATAGTGCTGAATGTCCAGAGATAGCCATGTCCTGGCTGTTTCTATCTCCATAACAGCTCTGGTCTGGCAGTGATTAGCTGATTGTCATGCACACTGATTCCTTTCCCTTTATACCTGCAACATGGGAGAAACTGACCAATGAGTATGTTGCAACAAAACACACTCAGTAGATACCTCTTCATCTATCTCAGCAGCTAAGAAATACAATGTATTCACTGCCATTAGCTGTATGTTGGGGTATAATACAGTATTTATTACATTAATCTTATATACAATGTATGCACTGCCATTAGCTGTATGCTGGGGTATAACACAGTATTTATTACATTAATCTTATATACAATGTATTTACTGCCATTAACTGTATGTTGGGATATAATACAGTATTTATTACATTAATCTTATATACAATGTATGCACTGCCATTAGCTGTATGTTGGGATATAACACAGTATTTATTACATTAATCTTATATACAATGTATTCACTGCCATTAGCTGTATGTTGGGGTATAATACAGTATTTATTACATTTATCTTATAGACAATGTATTCACTGCCCTTAGCTGTATGCTGGTGTTGTGGAAATGAGATATTGACATAATTTGTAGCTAGTAAAATGTCTATTTACTCATCTAACTGTAATCAGCACTTAGTCTATGTGACAAGATCAATCTCGCCACATTGAATTGGAGAAGCCTGGTTGCTCGCCTGTTGCCTTTGGATTATGGCCCCATGTTAAAAGGCTTGATTTTCCCCTGCAAAGACAAGAAAGCTGGGTCATTTGGTGCTTGCCCTGTTTGAGCAGTGATACCCCAGATAGCTATGCCATGGAGCCCATTCGTATAATGAAAGACTATGGGAAAGACTTTGGCTACATGGCAATTGAACTGTATGTGTGTGCAGGGCCGGCGCGTCCATAAGGCGGCACAGGCGGCTGCCTTAGGGCGCACCGGACCGGGGGCGCAAATGTCCGGGTGACCGGCAGGAGGGAAGCGCACAGCTCCCCTCTCCTGACGGTCACTTCTTGTAGCGTGGCCGAGCGCCAACCTGCAGTGCCGCGGACTGTGTGGAGGGGGCGGGGATATGAACGTCATATCCCTGCTCCCTCTGTAGCACACAGCGCGGCTGGCGCCCAGCAGGGGCGGAGATACCACCGGCCCCCTTCTAATCAGCATGGGAGGAAGTCCTCCCAAGAAGACTACAGCAGCAGAAGGCAGAGAGGAGGGGGGCTGGGCAGGACCAGCTCCTCCAACTCCCAACTACCTCAGGCAGCACTTTGGATCCCAGGTAAGCCACCCTCCTGAACAAAGTAGGAAACAGGAGAGTGGCTAGAAAAGTATATAAAAGTGTGTGTGTGTGCCTGTTTGTCTGTCAGTGTGTCTTTCTGTCAGTGTGTCTGTGTGTTTGTGTATGTCTGTCAGTGTGTATGTCTGTCAGTGTGTCTGTGTGTATGTCTGTCAGTGTGTCTGTCTGTCAGTGTGTTTGTGTATGTCTGTCAGTGTCTGTGTGTGTATGTCTGTCAGTGTGTCTCTGTGTGTATGTGTATGCCTGTCTGTGTGTATGTCTGTCAGTGTGTCTGTGTGTATCTATATGTCTGTGTGTGTGTGTGTATGTCTGTCTGTCACTGTGTGTGTGTATGTGTGTTTGTGTATGTCTGTCAGTGTGTCTGTGTGCGACTGTATGTCCATCATTGTGTATGTGTGTATCTGTATGTCTGTCAGTGTGTATCTGTCAGTGTGTCTGTATGTCAGTGTGTGTTTGTGTGTATCTGAATATATGTGTGTATCTGTCTATCTGAATGTGTATCAGTTTGTGTATATGTGTATCTGCATGTGTGTCAGTGTGTGTATTTTCGTGTATGTGTATCACAGTGTGTGCGTGTGTCGTAGTGTATATGTATATGTGCATACATCTCAGCATTCAAACACCAACACTACACACAAATAAACACCTGCATGCAAACGTCAACAGTACATACAAACTCAACTCTGTATCAGACACCAAAATTATATATAAACACACATCTGCATTCAAAAACCAACACTACACATAAATGCATGCTTGCATTTAAACGCAAACACTACATACAAACACACCCCTACATTCACACAAACATACTCCATACAAACACATGCTTACAGTCAAACACACAAATACTGCTCTGTGCTAAATACAATCCTGCAAGCATGGGGAATCGGTAGAGCCGTTGTTGAAGTTGCACGACAGATGGGGATCTATCTTTTAGCCATCCTGTTTACATACACAGACATACATACACAGACTCTTTCTGTATGTGTATGTATTCAAAAGGAATAAACGCAGGCAACACTCCAATAGTAAGGATGGTATATTTATTGGTAAGTGAACCACCCCATAGAAAGTGTGACGTTTCAGCTCAGCAGAACCTTAATCATGCAATAATTAATCATGCAATAAGGCTCTGCTGAGCCGAAACGTCGCACTTTCTTACTATTGCAGTGTTGCTTGCGTTTATTCCTTTTGAAGACTTTACTGGTGGATCCAGCGATGTCTGCCTGACATGGAGCATCCACCACTGTGGATGGCCGGAGCATTTACACGGAATCAGTGTGCAGGGTTCTTTGTTTGTCTGTGTATGTATGTCTCTGTATGCCTTATCTGTATGTCTCTTTATGACCGTCTGCGTATGTATGTCTCTGTATCACTCTGTATGTATGTCTCTATATGCCTATCTCTATGTTTCTTTATGTTTGTGTCTGTATTTCTGTGTGTGCCTGTGTCTGTATGAATGTGTGTCTGTATGAATGTATGTCTGTGTTTGTACGACAATGTACCTACATGTGTAGATTGTATGACTGTGTTTGTTTGATTGTGTGCCTTTTATGACTGTGTGTCTGTATATCTTTGTGACTGTGTGCCTGAATAATTATGTCTGTATGTTTGTGTATTTGTGCATGTATGTATTTTTGCCTGTATCTATGTCTATGTTTATATGGGAGAAAAAGAGATAGATAGTGACTGGGGGGATGAAACAGACAGAAAGGGGCTGGCGGGGAAGTAAGAAATACATAAGAGTGGTTGTAGGAGACACACTAAAGGCACAAAGGGGCCAAAGGGGTAAGACATTCAAGAGAGTGGATATGCAACACTAATAGGGGTAAGAAATTCAAAAGGGGGGCTGCGAGACACAGAGGTGAAGATGCGTTTTTTTTGGGGGGGGGAGGAAGGGGCGTCTTCGCCTGTGTAGCCAAAAATCCTAGCACCGGCCCTGTGTGTGTGCTCTGAGCGCCATTCAGTAATAATGTGCGCTCAGACCTAAGCTATCTGGGCATATGTTGCATGTCGGTATTTTATGTCATAAATGTAACCTTGTGTATTTTATTGTATTTTACTGTCTTTTTGCTGCCATGTGTTCAATGGAGTTTTGCCTCTGTCTTTGGAGATAATTGGATTACTTCACAATTATCTCCAGGATAGAAGACTCTGTGGAACTGGTTTTGGGCAGAAAAGCCATGCTTCCTGTGGTCACAAAGGACTTCCATCTATCTTTTGAACCACTGGACCAATTTGTATGATTTTGATGTATGTTTGTATTTGGAGTATGCTGAAAATGTAAGTTTTATGTGAATGTGATGCATACTTTTCAAGTTATGAATAATGTGGAAAAATTTTATTTCTCTGCTTGTGCTAAATTACATTACCCATTGTGTAAGGTAATTGAATCACAAGCAGAGGGGAGGAATTTGTGTGGGAGTGTCTGAGTGTATTGTATGTGTTTATTGGTTGTGTTCCAAAACCCTGTGGGTGGTACTAATGTGTAAGAATGTGTACATATGCACAATAAACCCACAGCTCTGTCTGTTCACTGCTTGACCCCCAACACGGAGCTTTGTCCCGTTCTTGGGGGGATTTACTGTATGCTGTTAAAGACTGATTGCCAGGAGTGTAAGCTGCTTGGGTACTTTTCCTGTTCAGCTGCCAGCAGCTATTCGTGAGGTTCCAGTTCGGGAATTTGGAGTGCTACTTGATATCCTGTTCGGGAGTTTGGTGTTCTGCAGTAGCTGTGCCTCTGGAAGGGAAGATCTACTAAACGGCGGTTTAACCCTTTTATGCCTGTGGGTGCCGTTACAGTCTACTAATATATGATTAGTCAAAATGGCCACTAGGAGCCTCCAACCCCTCCCTCCCCTTAACATCGACTAACTACCTCATGTAACAAGATGGCGCTGGAATCTGGGGGAGTCCCTCATGGTCCCAGTGACATCACCCTCAGTAGGCAGAACATTAAGAAGACCACTTAACACCTAACCAATTAATAAGGTATTATTTCATGTTATCTCTGACAATGCATATGATGTAATTTTGCTTTAAAAGGGACATGCCGTCCCCTTTGAATAAACATTCCTCAAGTTTTTCATCAACCTGAAACTTTTGTCTGGTGTGAATTACTTCAGGGAGCTTGCACGCACTGTTTCTTTAATTTGGCCAGGGGTAGATACACAAGATAATCAATTTATTGATTGATTTCCACTTCAATTGGTGCCCAACGTGTGGCTCCGGACTTGCCAGTTAGGAGGGCTGGAAACCAACGGACCGGAGTGGACCTCCGGAAAGTGGGACAACTGGAGCCTGATCACCTCCAAAATACAGCCGTTGCCTGTATTCTCCTGTTTTGTGTCGGTCTGCCTCCGCGTCCACTTCCGGCTTCCAGAAGGCTACAAGACAGGTAATATCTTATCCGGTGCCTCTTTTAACGAACCTGTCGATTGTCTATCTGCCTCCTGAGTGCTTGTATGAATGTGTGTGACGGCCGGTGCATGTGTTTTCTTTTTAAATCTTAGCTTGACTGCCTAGCGGGCAGGGGACGCAACAGCCGGTGAAGGGCTGGGGACCACCCGAGTAAGAGGGTTGGGTTGTTATTGGCAGCGCTGGGGACCACCCGAGTGATAGGGTAGGGTTACTGCAGGCAGCCAGTGAGGGGCTGGGGACCACCCGAGTGATAGGGTAGGGATACTGCAGGCAACCGGTGAGGGGCTGTGGACCACCCAGGTAACAGGGTTGGGATATCGTCGGCGGCCAGTGAGAGACTGTGGATCACCTGTTAGTAGGTGGGGGTTTCACTGTACAGGGCTGCAGCCTAGAGAGAGAGGCTGGGATTGTTGATACTTGATGTTTAATGCCTTTTTTTGTCTTAATATGTACATGGCCATATTGTTTTCTGTCATTTTGTGGATTTTGTTCAATTGTTGTTACAGTGTGAGTACCCTCTGTGTGTGTGTGTTGTTTGGCTTGTCCTTGATTCTGGAGTGTACACTCATTTATATGTGTGTGACTTTTGTAAATACCTTTTGCTTAGTGTTGCCACGTTTATCTTTTCCTTTGTACTCTATCTGTCCTGTGCCTGTTGCCCAGAGCTGTGTTAGTCACCCACGCTCGCCCGCTCCGGTCCGTGGCCACCATCTTGGGTGCGCGGACCTCTGTGACTAGTCTACGTTTAGGGAAGATGCACAAGACCCAAATCCCCGTGGCAGTCGACCACTGTAGACTTTCCTTCTTCTTCTTCTCACTTCCCCTGTCTCTGTCACGTGGAACCATTTGTTTGATAGAGATGGGGCAGGAACACGCTAGACCAGCTACAGGGTTTTTGGCTTGTGATATTGTGAGAGAAAGGGCAGGATAGGAAGCAATGTTGAAAATTAAGAAAATAGCTAAGATCTGTGGTTTCTAAACGTCACCTAGCGGTAGGTTGCATCCTGAGTTTTGGAGAAAGCTACTTGTAGATAAAGAAGGGTTGTTGTTGGATAATGGGTTAACAAAAGCTGTAGAAAGCCTTTGGTTTCATCGACGGGACCAAACGAATCAATTCACATGTATCGTTAGGAACGACCCATGGTACCCCAAGAAACTCTTATGAGCGGTCATGGGACACTTTCGCCACAAGGGAATCCGCTACCTCACCTATCAAGACTACAAGACGTTACTTACTACACACGTAATCGACAATCAGTCTCTAGGGCTGGGAAGCTCACTGCACATACTCCATACTCCTACTGGAGAACCATGATCTGGAGAAGAGATGACTGGCGTTGGGATCACCGACAACCTACAGCTAGCCAAGGACAAGTCCGTTGGTTGTATTCTCCTACACTTGGACAATATCTCAGCAACCGGCTACACAAAACGCTGGGGCAGAGTCTGGTATCGGACTCTAATAATATCGGAGGACATTTACCATTTCTAATTTCCACGCGAGGTTACCCTCCGACTAGGGTTCCCTCGGGAGATTACCTATATCACGGACTGGGTTTCGTGCCAACAACTGACGGGACACCTTGGTATACTATGATACTAATGGATCTGCTTCTGAACATCAAGCAAACAGAGGACGCATGTTTCCAACCGGAACAAACACAAGGGGCATATGCTTGCCACCTTCTCTATATTGATGAGAGTCCTTGGTCACCATCACATCACGGAGATCTGGGTTACACGCATCACGCCACTATGGCAGAATCAAAGGGGCTCCCCGAACCTATTGACTCCATTCTGGGTTATCCACGGCCCCTTCCATTGTCCTCCATCTTACACCCACAAGATACCATCGGAGACTTTGGCGGCTCACGTTCCACGTCAGGACTTTTCGTATGTCGCGAGGCGTCATACGATCCAGGACCAGTATTGGAATACACTTGGTTATGGGTCTTAGTTGTGGTTTTCTCTATTCCTGCGGGTTTGATCTATGGATTTGGACATTCACTCCAACTATCCCTTGGGGAATCTCCTACTACTTTTCACGTTAGGTCGCAGTGTCTACACCTCTTCGACCTTCACAATCAAGCCAGCCTCTCTTCTTTTGTATACTGTACATACAGGTTATAACCACCACCTTACCGGGTGGGTACATTGGCCATTTGTCACGGTTCTCACCGCGACATCCCGACGGCCAGACGAGGTCGCCCCAGAAGTGCCCGGTGACGGACTTGAACCAGGGTACTTTGCAGTCCTGGGGCTGCTACTTTGCCTCTGAGCCACCATATCAGCTCTAGAGATAGACAGAAGTCTATCTTGCCTTGTACCCAGCATTGGGGGCTGGACGTTATTCTGTGGCTGCTCCAACGATCTCAGCACACCTGTGGCTGATCACACCTGTGCCTGAGGGCAGTGTCAGTTCATTGACTCTGGTTCCCTTGTTTGGTTCCTGTCTTGCTACATCTGCGTTCCAGTATTTCCTGTCTGATTCCGGCTTCTGACCTTGGCTTTCCTCCTGGACTACTCTGATATCTGGCTTCCCCTGACTTTGGCTTTCCTTGACTACGCTTCTGCTAATCCCTGCTGTACTGCTACTTGGAGCACTATTCCTGGAAAGCCCCCGTGCACAGACTCACAGATCAGGTGGCGTCTTACCTGGTCACCCTGGTCTGTGTCTACTTTGCAAGGGTGAGCGTATAACTCTGCGAGCCCGACTCCCCATCAGGTAAGAACCTGACACCATTGTTCATATGGTTGTGGAGATCGATTTTATCGGCCATTCGGGACATGGATGCATCTCAGGCATCCACGACGCATGTTTCTTCGCCGAGGTTCATCGGTTGGGTCACGAGAAGAGACTTTCAGGGTGTTTTACTTCCTCAGACTCTTCACGCATCTTGTGTTGTTCCAAAGTGTTAAAAATGCAAAATACGAAGCCTCCTGTCATGTTATAAAATTGTAGATTATGCTAGCGCAGTGTACCTATAATCTTAATTTTATTAAGAACAGGAGGCGAGTATTTTCCCACCCTGTTTTTCCCTCCCTATTTATCATTCCTTGGGTTGTACTTCAATAAAAGATTTGAATTTGGGGGCGGGGGGTGTTTATCTCTTTATTACGTGGTTTATTACATATCACATCTTGAAATTACGACTATTATCTGTTATGATTACTTAATACATACATTTTGACTATATATTAATGTCATATTATCAGCTGCCTAGTTCGGTTAAAAAAATAATAATTTTTGTCTCATTTGGTAAATTTCCTTTTGCGTAAAGCACTATGGATTAAACTGGCGTTTTTATAAACAGTAATAGTAATTATGTTAATATTAATTATAATAATGACATTTCCATATCCCTTTCATGTCTTTTGTTTCTTTTCAGTTTGATTCTTCTTCATGGATCAATACATGGGATCGTCTTCACACTCTACGACAATCATCCATTCGGGATTCGGATCATTTACAGTCTGATTCTTCATTGTTATCGTTGTTTATTGTAATTGCAGGATATGTTTATTGTTATCTCACACCAAAGGAAGAGGAAATGATGCAAGAGGAAGGGCCTTTTTATACCCTGTGGCAATGTTGTTTTTTTTTCACTAAACTTTATTGTTAAACCTTTGCTGCTGGAGTTTTAGTAAAGAAAGATTATGCAAAATACTCGCCTCCTGTCCTTAATAAAATTAAGATTATAGGTACACTGTGCTAGCATGATCTACAATTAAAATCCCACGTTCCCGCAATCAGAGCTGTATAAGTCTGAATTCCCTTGTTATGTAGCCTTAAGTTCTGGTTCAGTGAATAACTCAATTCGTATGTCATATTCTCTTGCAGGAGTCCTGCTATCAATGCTTTTTAATACAGGGCCGGGATGTAGTATCTAATTTTATCACATGACAGGAGGCTTCATATTTTGCATAACTTTCTTTACTTTATGCCTCCAGCAGCACAAGTCAATCAATAAACTTTAAACCAATCAGTAACAGGCATCACATTCATATATAAAGCCCTGACAGTCACATGACTTCCTCTTTCTTTGCTGCTTACCAGCCAAGGCACAGGTCAGAGTATTTTGCTCCAAACTGTTTTACTGAATATTGCAATTGTCATTAGTTAATCATTTATTGCTTAACTTTCAGTTTGTTCCAAACTGTTTTTATTAATATTGCTATGGTCACTGTAGTTAGACACCTTATGCTAGACATTCAGTTTTAATCCTAACTGTTTTTTCTGGATACCACTTTAATTAAACTTTATTAATTGACTTTCAGTTTGCTCCAACTGTTTTTATTAATATTGCTATGGTCACTTTAGTTAGATTTTTAATGCTAGACATTCAGTTTTTGCTCCAAACTGTTTCTGGATATGCATGGGCACTTTTGTTAAACTTTATTAGCTTGTCCTGCAATTTTGGCCTAAACGTTTTTCATTATTTTGCACTTGCCTTCCATTTGGATTTGTATAGTGTGATATTCTCCCCCTGTTACCCTTCCCCTGAATTAACCCTGTATTTTCTGCTTTATTAGCCTGTTTTCTGTTGCTGGCACCTTTTCTTTCCTATGCTTTACTCTGGTCTCGCATGGATCGCGGCGTTTTACCGCGAGCACGCTTTTTATTCATTGGTGCTGGGACTTCAGGGCAGGTCTCTGGGGGTTGGGGATGTCGGGGGGACTCTTTTCCATGCCGGCAGACCGCGATCGTATCCTCGATCGTGGGCCGCACGGCACTTTTGCGCGCGAACGGCGGCCATCTTGAATCTCGCGGCACTCGCGAGATTCACGTCGGCCATGTCGTTTGGCCAGTTCGTGATTCCCACGAACTGGCGGCTAGTTCTGTACTGTTTCATATATTTTTCCTGTGAAATAAAAGTTTTACAAGTACTTTTGAGCTCAATACTGTTCATGGGCATGTGGAATAAAGGTTTTATATGTACCTTTCCTGGAAGATTATGAATGGACTGTTCACTGCTGAGCTCTATACTGGCATATTTCATTGGCATGTGAAATAAAAGTTTTATATGTAACTCTGCATGAATATGTAGGACTGATCCCTGCTGTGTGCATCTGCTGACAGTTTGCTCTATTCTGTTCTATACAATTGACATGTTGAATAACAGTTTTATTGTACATCTGGAGGATTATGAATGGACTGTCCCCTGCTGTGGGTATATAGTGGATGCATTACTCTATCTACTGGCAGGGAAATTAAATAGAGCTGATATCTTACTCCGCTCCCTACTCCCACTGGACCTCACAACCATTGGATACACTCCTTCCCCACAGGGATACACCTCCCAGGACACAGTAGTGGAGGCACATAACGGAGTGATTAACAGGGGTGATCCCCCTTACGCTGGGTGACCCCCAAGCGTGGCAGACACCTCTCCAAAGTGACATTGTGGTACAGGGGTGACCCCCCTTACGCTGGGTGACCCCCAAGCGAATCTGGTTCCTGTCCTAGTGACATACATATACTGGGGTGATCCCCCTACTCTGGGTGAACCCCAAGCGAATATTATTCCGGTACTAGTGACATACATATACTGGGGGGAACCCCCACGCCCTAGGGCGGGCTCATTTCCACGGAGTACGATCTGTTACTGTATGCACAGACCGGGTCACACTGAATACATGTATATCGACAGAGCCAGGAAGGAGAGCTCATGGTGCTGCCAATTCTCCACAGTACTATATCCTATAAGGGTGACCCCTTGGATAATTTGGAGGCTACCATACCTCCCCATACACGGGCTACGTCCCGACATTACTGACCGCTCATCCCGGTCTTATTGAGGGTGACCCCCTCCTCAGACCACTCCCAGGAAATCTCTAAGTGGTACTGATTGAAACAATTCTGGGTGACCCCCAGTTGTACGTGGAGGCCCACTAAGTGGCAATAAGTGTACTACCGTACCTGACACCTGTTCGGTACCCCATAGACCGAAAGAGTGTCCCAACATGCCATAAGAGACATTCATACAGGGGTGACCCCCCTATGCTGGGTGAACCCCAAGCGAGTCTTACTCCGGTGCTAGTGGCATAGGTACAAAGGGGTGACCCCCCGCACCCTTTCTAGGGCTTCTACCTTCAGAGTACGCTCTGTCATTGTATGCACAGACCAGGGCGCACTAGATGCATGTATTCTGGCACCTCTATGCTTCAACTGGGGTTCCGTACGCCCTTCCCTTAACCGAGAAGGAGAACTCACAGTGCTGCCAAAACTCCACAATTCTAGACCATATAAGGATGAACCCCGTGGACTATATATATTGAGGCTTTCACGTCTCCCAGACTCGGGCTACGTCCCGACATTGCAGACCGCTCATCCCGGTCTTACTGAGGGTGTCCTCATTCTCAGACCACTCCCCGGATCCTGCGAAAATGATACTGATTGATCAAAATTCTGGGTGACCCCCAGTTATACGCGGAGGCCTACTGAGTGGCAATAAGTGTACTGTTGTACGATCCTGTCTCCCACGGACCGAAAGGGTGTGAACCAACATGTCGGACTTACCTCAATATCCCCGACCGATTTTCAGGCGAGGATTAAGGCTGCCATGACAGCTCCGGGGGAAGAAGTCCTCTCCAGTATGCTGGCTAACAACCCATCCGACAGAGCGGGTGCAACGGCAGCAACACCAATGGAAGATTGAGATACCGACGTTAGGTCGGACACCCATCATCAGGGGACGAGGACTTCATCCTCCCCCCCCTTCTCTGGAGATCATGAAAGAATGGAGGGCAGAAGAGGTAAAAGTGACAAGACACGCCTAGCAAGAAAGGTTTTTTCTTTGGCACACTGGACACTCCTGTTTTGACTCACGCACCATCCGACAACCAGGGTCATCCGAATGGGGTTAACTGGAGCACCGGGCCCACTTCTGGCTTAGGAGGCCTATGGGAAAAGAAATCCGAGACCGGCTCAGGATGGAATGCCCACGCCCTCTATGTCCGAACAAGATAGTCCTCACTATGGAGCTCGTGGTGATATGTATGTCCCGATCAGTGTGTAGGAGGAGGACTCAAATGAGTTAAATACTGGATATGATCAGCCCGGGAAAAAATTCTATACTTTGCGGACCTGACCCCACACAAGACTCACCTCTAGAAGCTCACGATGTGAGGGAATGGGTGCAAAGGGCAATATGTAAGTTGGGGAACGCAAGGCAGACAGGTGCACAGAACGCCGCAAAGCAGCCCGATTAAAGATGGATTTCAAACTATTGAAGTTAGGGACGAAAGAGCGAGGACCTCAGGCAGACGGACTATCGTTTGGAGAACCATTTATCTCAGCAACGGTTTGGTAGTAAGGAAGAAGATAGGAGACTATCACCCAGTCATCAACCTATGCCAACCCAATGGTTTTGGGGCGTACCGACAACTCAAGAAGGAAGGTATCCATCTCTTAGGGGATCTACAAGGTTGGACTTGAAGGGCACTTACCTATAGGTTCACATGGTGCCTCATGAAGTTTCTGAAGTCGGTCACTGCGCACTGAAAAGCAAAGGGTATCTGCTGTCACATACCTAGACGACTTACCTTTTGCAAATCCAATTCATGACTACGTTTACAAACGAGATTTATGTTTACAGTTTCGGGAATTGTTGGGATTCATAGTGAACAGAGAGGAGTTGGTTCGATCCCAGTTCCGAGTGATTCAGTTCCTCTATTTCAGAATAGATTCCACCTTGGGCGGATTACACCTTCCCACATCATTGATAGCGACGATTCGTAAGGAAATTCGACGGGTACGGCGGAAAGGCACCATAACCCTTTGACTATTTCCCAGGACTGCTTCACTACCAGGCCAGACAGTGGCTGAAAGCTCACTGCCTGAGATACGGACACACCTATGAAATTGGGATCAGAATAGCGAAGACTTCGATAGTACTCATTACTGCGGTAAAGGAGGCAAGCGTGACACCCAGAAGGGTTGTCCTTAATCAGGATCATCCTCTGCTCCTTCCGTTTTAACTTGCCTTCGGGCGGATCCAAAAGGAGAACATCATCCATTGAGAATGCAGGAGCATCTGGAGTTGGTAGATTGGTGTCTTCCAGGGGAGACTGGTATGTCAAGGGACTATCGCAACCAACTAGAGACCTACTATGGGACTCATGGACGCCAGGTATTCCCCCGAAATAACTTATCCGCATGGAACACCTTGAGTTCGCTGGTGTATGGGAAGGGACTGCGATCCCTTTATTACCCCTATCTCCACGATGCTGGATCTTTATCATACCTTTTCACTACAGGCCGATCGGAACGTTCCATTAACGGGCTACGTTCCGCAATTTCGACGATGCATAGCACGATTCACGACACTCCGGTCAATCAAGAGCCTTTGATATGCCATTTTCTGTGGGTTATCAAACCGTCCAGAACCATGCGTCAAAGTATCACTGGTGTGGGACTTTGATTTGGTTCTTTTGGAGCTAGTCAGATATCACGGTCCTATCCCTCAGTCAGCCATTAGCCAGAGTCACGTTACTTTTAGGTCTTTTCGTCGGGTATCAGATGTACTGGAGTTCGACGTAGACGGTCTTTTCGGTATCACCGGAAAGAATAATTTCTACAGTGTCTCGTAGAACTATATCTTATCCGTGTCCGTATCGTTCCCTGTTACCGACGGTTTCCCAGCCTTTGTGCAGTTAAAGGGGTACTTTGTTACATGGAGATCACGACAACACTTAGAATGTCACATTCAGGACATCTGCTGGTCTTATACCAACCGTACAAGCCAGTTACCATGAACACTCTGTCTAGATGGGTTCATTGGTTGTTATCGCTAGCGAGGGTGGAGACGTGTTTGGGTACTCATTCGGTAAGAGGCGCAGCTGCTTCTCAGGCCTTCACGAGGGGGCCTCTATATTTTCAGCGACGAATTGGACACGGATAGACTACTTCCGTATATTTATTTTCGTCAACCACACACGCATCCTTCACGCTCATACCACAGCTTTAAAAATGCAAAATATGAAGCCTCCTGTCATGTGATAAAATTGTAGATTATGCTAACGTAGTGTACCTATAATCTTAATTTTAATAATGACAGGAGGCGAGTATTTTCCCTCCCTGTTTCCCTCCCTATACTCTGGAAATTTTTTATATTTTGGTTTGTCATTTTCTCAGTGTAAATTATAAGGTTTGGTAATTCAGTATATTTATGGGATGCTTATTTGGTTGATATGTGTTAGATCCATGTTGATTATTAAGTATACTATGGTTTGTTTAATGTTTCAGTATATTAACTTAATATAAATATAGACACATATAGTACTGGATTTAATGTGGACAACAGTTGGTTTCCATCACCTTTCACGTATTTCTGTTCTTTTCAGCGTAATCATCATAGATGGATTCGACAAGATAAAGCTGGAAGGTTTCAAGTTATGTTCTACACGTTACTCAGGACTGTTATTTGAATTCCCTGACGTTATAATAGACTGTTTTTCGCATCAAAGAAAGAGGAAGTCATGTGACTGTCAGGGCTTTATATATGAATGTGATGCCTGTTACTGATTGGTTTAAAGTTTATTGATTGACTTGTGCTGCTGGAGGCATAAAGTAAAGAAAGTTATGCAAAATACTCGCCTCCTGTCATTATTAAAATTAAGATTATAGGTACACTACGTTAGCATAATCTACAATTCTATTACATACTATGGGCAGGTGTATTTTATATTTATGTACTGACACAGTGCAGTTGCTCTCTTAATTATGTACCCACATGACCTGACTTTTAAATAAAGTCTTTTCTTTCTATAGATTATAATCAAAGTAACGGAAACACACAGGCAGACAGCAACTTACTATTTCTCTGATTGTCTGCAGCATGGCTGTGGATTAAATGAAACCGCTTCATTCTCCATAGGTGCCAACCGTCCTGAATTTGCAGAGACAGTCCCGTATTTTGGGATACTGTCTCAGCTGAAATATGTCTTGTGTACTGTCTCGCTTTTTAAGGTGTTTCCAACAGTTACTCCAGGAGGACCAAATTTTCACTACGTGTTCATCTTTTACAGAACAAAATGGTGCTGGCTGTTAGATATTAAATAATTTAGGGATTAACTTCTAAAGTTAACATAATTTTAATAGACTGATAACATGGAACATGCTGGTGACCTGCCATCTGCAGTCTTGTTTTTAGACCGTTATCTTTTTGCTTTTTTTTTTTAAATTCTTTCTTTTTTCGTGCACCCCTACCTCTGTTGTTGTTATTAGTATTTTTCTCTGTTTATTTTGTCACAGCACGGCTATTCCTTCACCAGCGTGAGCTGTTGATCATCACTCCCAGGGGTTTGGGCGGTCACAGCCTGCTTTTGGTTGAAGACGGACGCAGGTTGAAGTGGGTTCTAGAACACAAGTAAATGTTACTGTCTGCTGGTAAACCAGCAACTGAAAGAGGGTTTAACCCTTTAAGGACACAACTTCTGGAATAAAATGGAATCATGACGGAATATTTCTGTCGTGTCCTTAAGGGATTAAAGTTGCTGGCAATTGTTAAATAAAGCTTTAGTGGGGGTCGGGCTTGACCGCCAAGATGGCCTGACGTACTCCTGAGTAGGTCCTGCTAATTAGAGCTACTAACTGGCTAAAATCGTTCACAATAACCCTGGTTTTATAGTTCTGTCAAATGTGAGTGCTATACCATATATTTTTCTGTTGTGTACCCTACACATAGTACTAGATACTCTGCACCATCACCACATATTTTCTTTTTTATTGCATATACCTTTCATTATCGGATCAGAAGTGTGGACGACTACCGTCTGAGAATATCCCAAGTGTTTGTGGACTTTATTATTGGACTTTTAATTTTGGCACAACCTGTATTTGCATTCTGTGTGGTCTCGTTCTCTGTTCATCAGTAAGGGATCAAGGGTATCCCTTGCTATCAGTGTTGCAGCCTGTTTGTATATTCATTGTTGATTTCTTAGCACTTATCCTATCTTCTATTTTTTCACTTATTTATACTTCTGTGATAGTTACATGTAATAACAATGTTGCAACATTGTATATCCTAAGTACACTCTAGCTACTTGATATCCACTCTCTGCCTATGGTTCATTGTCTATATTGTTCTTTGCAAAGTTCGATACTGTTTACATGCTTTTTAACATGCATTCATATCTGTCTACATGGTATCAGCTCACTGTCTGCTGTTACTGCTTATAACCCTTTCTGCAAAGTTTGATACTATTATCCTGCTTTTAACTTGTATGTATGTTTTGTGTTTTTTTTAGTAGTATTTTTTTCCACCAATTCCATATGTGTTTACAGCCTCGGCCATGGAGCATTTGGTTTGCTAAGGATGATTGCTCCGGCAGTCAGCTTTGTTGACATGTCCCAATGAAAGCTTGAGGGAATCAAGCTGAAGCGCTGGCAATTTTAAATGTAAGGTAAATAAAAGTTACATTTTATAAGTCCTTGGAGTGCTATCCTTTGAAATGTATTTATATATATATATATATATATATATATATATATATATATATAAATAAAAGAAAGCATTAGGCTGCTAGAGTAGGACCTGCCAAGAATGGAGTACATTGACGTTGTGGCAGGCTTATGCAATATATGATCATATAATGTAACTAAACTCCCATTATTTTTGCGTAGGTGAGGTGTTTTTAAATAAAACTATTACAATCTCTAAGATTTGAAATCTTTGTTTAGTGATTAAGCGAGTGCGCTGGATTTAGTATTTTGTGTATTTTGGCCCCAGCAGCACCCTATAATGTATGCATGTTCAAGTGAGTGCACCCCTCTTGGTTTCTTTTATATATTTGGGAGTCCAAGCCAACTCCATGGTTTTGCACCCATCCCTGTTACAGGTGCCTCATTCCAGGACCCTATTTAGCCTTGATTTGCAGAGAGTCCCAATAAGGAAGTATTTCCCAAGTAATTGTATTAATCTCATAAGAGCACGGTGTAACAGAATCACTTGGCACCACGACTGGGTACTGTGACAGATCCCTCTGTCTTAGACTAAAATAACCGTATGGCTTGTTCGTTTATTTAGTTCGTTTTTCTCGTTCATGTGGACTCTATGGCATTCCCCTGTTTATAACCGAACAAACTACCGAACGGCCGGCCACCCAGTAGAGGAGTGTGCTGCTGATTAACCTCTTGGCCCCATTCGAACGTTGAGGATTAACCGCAGACACCTCGTAATTGATACAGCAGTTGGGTGGCCGCCATTCGAATGTCGAACACAAGGTTGCAGCCATTTTAAAACACACGAACGCACAGCGGTGTTCGACGCCTATCTTATGGAACTAAAAACGGACACATTTTGGCACGAACACCGCTGAACCCGCGACCTCTCTTCTTGTTCGGTAGATTGGCACGAATGACTCTATATTCGGTGGATTTAAACAGAATACACCGTACCCCAGATAGGAATCCCGTGGAGCCCATTCGTATGAAAACTGACTGTGTGAACACTTTGGCTCCACGGCGATTAGACTGTGTGTATAGGATCTGAGCGCTATTCGGTACTTTGGTGCGCTCAGATCCTAGCTATCTGGGGACCTGTGGAATGCCTATAAAAACATATAAAATGTAACAGTTATATAATGTTATGTATTTTTATGTACTTGTGTTTAGGCTCTGTCTGGGGAGATAATTGAATTGCTTCACAATTATCTTCCCGGGCAGAACAGGGGGTTGTGGGCAAGAAAAGAGTAATGGCTTATTGTGTCTTCTGTGATTGGCTAATGTATTGTCCTTGTCACAGTCCCCCATTCGGTCCCTGAGGGGAGTGTCCACCGGGTGAGGGACTTGCATAAAAGCTGGGCATGTAGCCCTCATTAAACAGATTCCTGCTGACCCTCAATACGGAGCTGTGTCTCATCTTTGTAGGGATTAATCGTATGGAGTAAGCGTGTTCGGCTGTTTGGAAGGATACTTGATTCGTATGGTGGCTGTTCGGCTGTTTGGGAGGAATATTGCATTCGTATACTGACTGTTCGGTTACTGGGAACTGCCGCATCCGTACGGCTACTGTTCAGTGCTTTGTAACACAGAGTGGCTGCCTTCGCATTCGGTCAGGGAACGTCTCATACGGCTGTAACCCCTCGCATACCGGTGTAGCCGTAACAGGTACCTCTGTTGAAGGATTCTCCTAACGCTTCCTGAGGGCTCCAAGCACTCCAGCAGACACCTCCAGGCACTCTGAAACCGCTCCATCCTGGAGCTGAATTAGCTCTAGTCCTTGCAAGGACTTTCGTGGTGAATCTCCTGTAAGCTGGAACAGCAGACACAGGAGCAAGCCTTCTTCCCTTAAATCTCCTGCAAGCTGGAGCAGCAGACACAGGAGCAAATCTTCTTTCCGTCCAGTAACAGGACGACACACAGTTTTTGATTGTAAGCAGGAACAGACAGAGCTGGAGCTTTATTGCTTCTTTTATACACATTTCTCCACAAGGTTACCACCCACATGGGCCTTGTGGAAGAGCCAATCAACAACGTACAGTACAGTCAGACACTCCCAGCTAATACACACAAACCCTCCCCTCTGCCTGTGATACAATTATCTCAACACAATGGGCTAACAACTATCACAGGTAGGAAAATGTACAGTTTTAGACAATATTCATAACTTCCAAACCATACATGCAATTTCCATGAAGTTTACATATTCCAAACCAGCATAATCAGTATACAAACATATTCACAGATCATACAATTTGGTCCAGTGGTTCAAAAGATAGATGGAAGTCTTATTTGACCAACTACAAGCATGGCTTTCCTGCCCAAAACAGTTCCACAGATTTAGGCTGTGCAGTCGGTCTATCTTCTCCTCTGTCCTGGAGATAATTGGCTTAAGTGGGTGTGGTATCTTAATTATCTCCAAGTACAGGGAATCTCTCCATTTACAACATCAGTAAAAATACATAATTCCTATCATACTGTACAGAACCCCCACATTCAACCTATCCCCAGCTAGCTTGGATCTGAACGCTCAATATATCCGAACAGTGCGCAGATCCCACGAACAGAATAAAATCGCCATGGGGTTAAAGTTTAGCAAGGGCTGATGTGAGATTGAGGAGGGACAAAGCAGCCAGTTTAAACTGGTCTGGCAGTGTCCCTGGGACACCGCCCTGCTGGAGAAACAATAGACAGGAAAAAGGGGGAGGGGAAGAGGCACATTTTCTCATTGATCTAAAGGGGCAGAAAAAGTGTGTTACAATCCAATATGCCCGAATAATGTTTCCAAGGGGCAATACCCCCATGGGCCATAGTCCTGGGGCAAGAGGCTGGCAAACAGGCCCCTCCAAAAACCTGTGGTGAGGTCACTTTTGCCACATAAGCATCCTACTTCTAGCAGCTGGTGACGTCTCTCCCAACCCAGGGCCTTTCACCTTGTCTGCTCACAGTGAAACAAACAGAAACCACGCAAACCTCATCCAAATACCCTGCAGTTTATCCTCCTCTACTAACATTCACTGTGCACTCTGGAATGCCCGTTACATCTGTAGCAATATTAAATCAACAGGCATACATGACCTCTTTATCTCTAATTCCCTCACACTACTAGCACTCACTGAGACCTGGCTGTCCCCCTCTGATAGCGCCACTCCGGCTTCTTTATGTTTCGGTGGACTACAATTCTCCCACAATCCCAGATTCAACTGTAAGAGAGGCGGTGTAAATATCCTTCACTCCCCTCAATGTACCTTTTAACCTATCCTCCCTGCCCCGTCCTTTACTTTCTTTGAAGTTTACACTATCCGCACATTTAAGCACACTCCTTAAAGAATTGCCATAATCTATCGCCCCCTAAGGCTATTCATTGAACACTTTTCTTCCTAGGTACCCCACTTTCTCTCCTCTAGCCCTCCTTCCCTCATACTTGGGGACTTTAACATCCCAATCAACAACCTCGACTGTCCTGAGGCCTCCCCTCTGCTCTGTAACCTCCTCCTTCGGCCTCACACAGTGGTCTACTACAGCAACTCATACAGCAGGAAATACTCTTGATCTCATCTTCACCAATCTGCGTAGCATATCTAATCTCTCCAATGGTCCATTTCCTTTATCTGGCCACCATCTGCTGACCTTTGACATTGGCATACCCCGTACCCAAATTTCACCACCCTCAACTCTTGCAGAAACCTCCACTGCCATGATCTCCAGCATTTCACCACCAAACTCCAAATTCTCCTGTTACCCATCTCAGATCTCACTTGCCCTAACTTTGCAACCTCACTCTACAGCTCCACTCTCTCTCCTCTCAACTAGACATCATGGCACCCCCTACATTTAAACGCAGCAAGCGTTCCCAATTACATTCCTGGCACACCAAGCTTACCTGATATCTCAAAAAATGTTCCAGAACTGCTGAATGCTGCTGGAAAGAGTCTCACTCTGCACCAGACTTCCTCCACTATAAATTTATGCTGCACTCCTACACTCTGGCTCTTTCCTCTGCAAAAGTAAATTACTTCAACACTCTCATAAGCACACTGTCCCAAATGCCTATTTCACACTTTTAATGCTCTCCTTTGCCCTGTTGCTTCTCCTCCCCTTACCACTCTGTCCACCTCAAACTTTGCAACTCACTTCACTGAGAAGATTTCTACAATCAGGGAAGAGATCTCTAACCTCTCTCCCTCCCCTTCCAATACATCTTCCAATACATCACCCAACCCCACTCACTCCACTGTTCTATGCTCATTCGCACCAACTACAACAGAAGTGGTTTCAGCTCTGCTCTGGTCCTCCCCCCCCACCACCTGCTCCCTCAATTGTATTCCCTCATATCTTATCCACACTCTGTCTCTCTCTCCTCCTCCTCCTCCCTCTCAATCTCTCCCTTTCCTCCGGCACTTTCCATTCACCCTTCAAGCATGCAACTATAACGTTGATTCTGAAAAAGCCCAACCATGACCCCAATTCCCCATCCATCTTCTGCCCTATATCGTTACTGCCATTTGTAGGCCCCCTTAAATAACCTCTATTTTTGTTTTCTTATTCATCATCACCTTTACATGTACTTTTGACATTCCCTCAATTAAGACTTTATGCTTAAAGGACCCCACTAGGCACCCAGACCACTTCAGCGTAATGAAGTGGTCTGGGTGCCAGGTCCCTCTAGGATTAACCCTTTTTTTAAATAAACATTGCAGTTTCAGAGAAACTGCTATGTTTATCAATGGGTTAATCCAGCCTCTAAAGCCTCTAGTGGCTGTCTCATTGAGGGCACCCTCAGGGCACAGTGCCAGGAAAACGAGTATGTTTTCCTGGCACTATAGTGGTCCTTTAAAATCAGCGTTGCACATCATAAAATAGCACATAAAGCAAGCTGAAGTAATGCCAAACATCCATCATACAGGGTTTAAACATGTACATTACGTTACATGACATGACAGCCTGCCAAAGGCTCGAAAATCATTTTACCACCTGCCAAAGGTGAACCTCTACCAAAGAGGAATTGTCTACCATAGACAATTGTGCACAATACTGCCTGCCAAAGGCTTTCATCCAACCCAAGGAGTAATAGAAGTCTAACTAAGACTTAAAAAAAATCATGTCTATCAAAGACATTATGCAGTGAAAATCCCCTTTATATAATCGTAGATATGCAATGTATGAAGGATGGAAAAAGAAAAGTAAAAGAATAAAGGTCAAATAGACACCCTATCCAACTACTTCATATTTTTTGTTCCGTTCAAATGCACCCCAAAAACTTCTGACACCAATTTGTTGGGGATAAAAACCCTTTGTGGATGATGGATATTTGCCAACTCATTCAGAGCTCTGGAAATTGGAAATGAATAGCAGAGACGTGTTCAATAACCAATTCAAATTTTATTCATACGTCAGTTATATTTATACCCCGTTTTCATAGCAGGATGGGAGGGGGGGAAATGAGCATATGGCCATGACAATGATGACAATGACAATTGTTTTTCACAAGTTATGAGCAGCTGTTTCTCAATCTCACGGCCATTACTCTATCCTAATTCTCTTGATCTTTCTGCGGCCTTTAACACTGTTGATCATCAACAGCTTCTTCTCATTCTCTATAATTTTGGTCTAAGAGTGTCACGGTAGTATACCCCAACACGCAAGATTTAGTCCAACGAGTGACAAGATAACAAGATACGTCTTACCGGGCCTTACAATGGCCAGACTCGACGAGACAGGGAAAAGACAGAGTCAAGAATGAACCGAGAAGTAAGGGAACAGAGAGACAGCGAAAACAAGAACTAGCCAAGGACTGGTACACAGGAGTCAGGAAACCGGAGAACAAGACAAAGCAGGGATAAAGAGAAAAATGGAGTCAGCTACCAAGCAAAGGTCAAGCACGAAAAAACACTACTACGCGAAGCAAGCACTAAACGGAACTGAATCAGAAACCACAATAGGGCAGGGAGCTAATACCTATTAGTTTAATTTGATTGGCCCCTGTGATATCCACGCCCCCAAAACGTGAGTGTATGGGGAATGTGAAATGACATGGGCCAATGGGAGATCTTTTTGATTTTCGGCTCCCACTATCCCGTTAAAAGCGCGCCTGATACGCGTGGCACGCTCCCCGTGCCAGGTGTCTCGCTGTCTGTGCACGCCTTCCCGATCTCCCCGTCGGAACGAGCCGCGCATGGCTCGTGCAGTTGCATGACCGCGCGCGGCGGGGAAAGAGGACCTCGTCCGGCCCTTGGAGAGGGTAAGTACTCTCCTGGTTCTCCTCCTACCTCTTCCAGTGCTTTTCCAGTGTTTGTTTATCTGGCTCTGCCTCTTCTCCCCAACCCCTCTCTGTTGGCATTCCCCAATACTGCCTCCCTTGGTAAACTTATTAGCTCCTTTGGCTTCCATTATCATTTATATGCAGATGACACACAAATCTTCTGGTCTCTCTCTGCCCACCTTGACTCATGTCTCTGACTGCCTCTCCGCGATTTCCAACTGGATGGCTGCTCACTTCCTTAAACTCAACCTGTCGAAAACAGAACTTCTAGTGTTGCTACTTCCATGTTTGTCTCCCTCCAAGTAAATGGCGCCACCATCACCACTACTTTGTAGGCTCGCTGCCTAGGTGTTCTCCTTGACTCCGACCTCTCCTTTACCCCTCATGCCCAGTCGATGCCCAAATACTGCTTCTTCCATCTCAAAAACATAGCTAGCATCTGCCCCTATTTAACACCTGGTCCATGCCGTTGTTCTTTCTCACCATGACTATGCAATCCCCTTCTCAGTGGTCTTATGTGTTCCCAGATTACACCGCTGCGATCTATAATGAATGTGGTGGCAAGGCTCATTTTCTTTTCCGCCCACACCTCCCACACCTCTCCCTTCTGCTAGTCCCTACATTGGCTACCTGTAAGATGTAGGGCTCAATTTAAGATTCTGGTGCTTGCTTACAAGTCCCTACATAATGCTGCTCCAACCTACCTATCATCCCTAATACACAAGTATGTTCCGTCGAGGCCCCTGCGTTCTGCCGAAGACCTACATCTATCCTCTGTCTGTACTCCCACATCTGATGCTTGACTCCAAGACTTCTCCAGGGTTACACCTTTTTTATGGAAACTTCCCTTCTCCGTTAGACTTTCACCCTGTCTCCACACCTTCAAAAAATCTTTGAAATCACACTTCTTCAGGAAAGCATATAATTTAAACTGTTAGCGGGTTTTCATTCGGAAAAAATAACCTAGGTTCTCAGTGAATACTATTCTAGCAACCTATTTCATTACCCCTACTTATACCCTTTGTGTCACTATACCCTATTCCCTCTAGCATGTAAGCTCATTGAGACGGGCCCTAAACCCCTCCTGTGCATCCATTTGTTTGGTTACAATTACGTGTCTGTTAGTCCACCCATTGTACAGCACTATGGAATTTGCTGGCGCTATATAAAAAATAAAATGAAAATAATTATATATATATATATATATATATAATTTATTGGAAGGCATGGCCTGAAGTTGTGGGAGGGGCTATAGACATATAAAAGGGACTCCCCCCCCCCCCTTTCCCTACTTACCTTTGTTGGTCAGACAAATAGACTGTTTGAGGTCAGCATTTGCATGAGATCCACTTCCAGGTCATACAAGACGCCATTTTGGTTTCACCTTTGCTCCATGAGGTCTATCACTCCAAGCTGTGTCCAGGAATCCTGCAGCAGGGCTTTCCGTTAATCCAGTGGCATTCTCTCTGGTCAGCAGCACATTTGGTGTCTCAGGGACTCTCAAACCGTACGTTGATCCACCTGTCGCGCCAGGGTTAGTTTCCATGACGTTCAGCACAGCACGGGTCCTCACTTTACGGTTTCCTTTCGTTTTGCACGGTTATTTCGCTACCTTATACTCACCTAGCTGTTCAGGTAAAATCTGTTGTTTAAAATCTGTTTTGGTTCAAATCTGTTGGGTTAAAATCTGTTCGGTTAAAACTACAACGAAATACAATTTTTTTGCCTTCACACTGACCTCTACCGGTCTTTTGGTGTACTACAGGCTTCTTAGACATTATCGCAATTCATGTACAAACCAACGAACCACTGCATTTTCCCCTACACACTGACCCCTACCGGTCTTTTGGTGCACTACAGGCTTCTTAGACATTATTGCATTTCATGTACAAACCAACGAACCACTGCATTTTCACCTACACACTGACCCCTACCGGTCATTCGGTGTACTACAGGCTTCTTAGACATTATCGCATTTCATGTACAAACCAATAAACCACTGCATTTTCACCTACACACTGACCCCTACCTGTCGTTCAGTGTACTACAGGCTTCTCAGATATTATTGCATTTCATGTACAAACCAACGAACCACTGCATTTGCGCCTTCACACTGACCCCTACCAGTCATTCGGTGTACTACAGGCTTCTCATACATTATTGCATTTCATGTACAAATCAACGAACCACTGCATTTGCGCCTACACACTGACCCCTACCGGTCATTCGGTGTACTACAGGCTTCTCAGACATTATTGCATTTCATGTACAAACCAACGAACCACTGCATTTTTCACCTACACACTGACCCCTATCGGTCATTCGGTGTACTACAGGCTTCTTAGACGTTTTTGCATTTCATGTACAAACCAATAAACCACTGCATTTTCACCTACACACTGACCCCTACCGGTCATTCAGTGTACTACAGCCTTCTCAGATATTATTGCATTTCATGTACAAACCAACGAACCACTGCATTTTCACCTACACACTGACCCCTACCGGTCATTCGGTGTACTACAGGCTTCTTAGACATTATCACATTTCATGTACAAACCAACGAACCACTGCATTTTCACCTAGACACTGACCCTTACAGGTCATTCGGTGTACTACAGGCATCTCAGACAATATTGCATTTCATGTACAAACCAACGAATCATTGTATTTTTCACCTACACACTGACCCCTACCGGTCATTCAGTGTACTACAGGCTTCTCAGACATTATTGCATTTCATGTACAAACCAACGAACCACGGCATTTTCACCTACATGCTGACCCCTACCGATCAATCGGTATACTCCAGGCTTCTCAGACTTTATTTCACTTCATAAGCAAACAAACTAACTACAGCATTTTCGCTTTTATACTGACCCCTATCTGTCAAACGGTATACTACAGGCTTTTCAGACATGTTTATTCCCCTCATAACATTCCCACTATAATTATAATTACACAATAACACTTGCTTTCAACTCATGCTTGCTATGATATAATCATTCCTGCATACTTGCCTATATAGGCATTTACCCAAGAATGCACATACCATTTAAAGCACTATGCAGGATTCCAGAGTTTAATACGGAATATTTGCATGTTTGCACGCTTAAAATATAAGTGCTTCCAATTACGTATTTTCACATATTAGGTTATTCAGCTGCCAGTCATGGTTCACTGCACTCATGTTTCGGGGTACAATTGTATTCCATATCACACATGATATAACACTCCTGACAAGTTAATTTCCTTCAAACAGGGGCATTACAGGCATACAATAAACATTGGGACGGAGCACTTTTCTCTATTAAACTTGCATAACACACATATGGGTATACGCTTTTAAATGTATATATTACATTTTCATACATTGTTTTACCCGTCCGGGATACAGGTATTAATAACCCTTATGACCAGTAACGGTATCTAATCATACTACCAGGTACATACACCTGCTCATGTGGTATACATTTTCTGTTTCCCCCTGGGTATATCCTTAGCATACTGGCATTTAGGGACTATAGGTTTCCAATAGGTATTCTCCTTTCTTGGCATCTACGCCTGTCGTATAGTGGTCCCGCGAGGCCATCACCCCGCCTCAACGCTCGGAGGCAAACACCCATCGGGCCACTCGTGAGCTAGCCGCCTCGCATGGTGTATAGAGAGGGCCTCACCTGTCACTCCCTTCCCCTTTTTTCTGGTTACAGTCACGAGAGGCCAACATCCTGCCACTACGTTTGGTGGCCACAAAAATCCCCTTGCGCCATTGCATAGATAGAGCCTCTCAAGCTACTTGGCAGCTAGCAGGGCCTCACCTGTCACCAAACAAAGGATTAATTGTTTCACCATGCGGCTTTAGCTAGCAAGCCAGTACTAGCACACTGTGGGTTCATATAATAATGGCTATCTTCATGTTTTTTAGTATGTATCAAGCAGGTGGTAAGGATTTCTCTCTACCTAACACACTTTCACTTGGAGAAGATGTTGCTAGTCCCACACGACAATTTTGTCCCAGCACAGCGGATGATCACGTTTCAGGCTTTCAATATATTCGTTGAACTCTTTGCTGGTTGTGGTTAAACATATCCAGATGTCCCACAGTCATACACTCCTGAGATGATTTCTTGTTGGTCAAAGTGAACGCCTTTCCCTCTAGAAGCTTCAAGGAAGCCATTAGTATGTCTGAACACTTGGATGTCCCAGTATTTGCTAAGGTCACAGAAGACCCAGACACTATCGTTACATTCCTGGACATACAACTTGATTCGGCATTCATGCCAACAAGTTACCATGTGAGAAATAGGAACAGTCGCAACAACACCAATTACCACCTCTAGCTTGGTACTTGCAACCGCATGGAACTACAATCCCTACCAGGTTCCTTAAATTTTGCCATGCGCATCATACTGTCGCAACAACACCAATTACCACCTCTAGCTCTGCAGGCTGCGCTTTCATCTAAGACCACTTTGCTTTTTCCACACTCCCGCATGATGATCTGGGGCTGTCCCTAGACAACCAAGCCACGGCAGACCTACACATATGGTGGACTTTCTTAACCACACGTAATGGTAAACTATTGTGGCAGCTGCCGTGACAGCAGCCATGGCAGGGGGGTCATTTATGGTCTAGGTCATGGATTACATGAACCTCGCCAACATAGCCGGGCTCTGACTAAACTGGCCTTGTCCACCAGCACTCAACACGCTTGCTACAGGGTTTTCCACTTATACAATACGTTTCATGGCCTTACGGCCTTCGCCTCTTTTTGCCACCTTAAGTTAAAAATTCTCGCACAACACGGTTAAACTTATCTCACGGGCATTCAACACTATACGTATTTCTCCTTCCCAAACAACAAGGGTTCCTATCCTCCTACCCCATCCATACTTTACTTAGAGACATAGCCAAGCGGACGTTCTCGCTAAAACTAAATACTGGCCATAGACATACAATGTTCAAACCATGTCAGAACCACTCGACCATGCACCTTCCGAGCCACGTACCAATTAAGTTATCAAAACTGCTACCTATATAGCCTTTAGCGGCTTTCGCAGGCCAAAAAAATAACTCACTATCAGCAGCCAACATTCTAAACAAGAGTGCCTGTTGACCTCTTATCTTCTAAAACACACAGAGCACTATGTCCGGTCCCTTCCTAAAACTAAGACGAGTCAGATGGGCGAGCCAGTGCATATAACCTACTACCTTACAAGCAATGCTGGGTGCCCGGTTAAGGTACTGGTTACTTTCTTGGGCACGCCACCATATGCACCACTGAACCATTACTGTCGCTGTACGATACTGTCCTTACCACAGGTAAGTTCATGCACTATGTCCACCTACTCATTCACCAGCCTCGAACTAAACCCTAGCGACTACTCAGGGCACTCCTTTAGGATAGGAGCAGCCTCCATGGCCTAGAGCCAAGACATCCCCGCACACGTTAAGACACGGGGCCGCTGGGAATCATAGGCTTATGCGACTTACATATCACAGCCGATTCAGGAATTAGGAAGCTTTCATTAAAATGTCTACCTGATGGTTAACAAACGCACTGATCCTGTACAGGGAGTGCAGAATTATTAGGCAAATAAGTATTTTGACCACATCATCCTCTTTATGCATGTTGTCTTACTCCAAACTGTATAGGCTCGAAAGCCTACTACCAATTAAGCATATTAGGTGATGTGCATCTCTGTAATGAGAAGGGGTGTGGTCTAATGACATCAACACCCTATATCAGGTGTGCATAATTATTAGGCATCTTCCTTTCCTTTGGCAAAATGGGTCAAAAGAAGGACTTGACAGGCTCAGAAAAGTCAGAAATAGTGAGATATCTTGCAGAGGGATGCAGCACTCTTAAAATTGCAAAGCTTCTGAAGCGTGATCATCGAACAATCAAGCGTTTCATTCAAAATAGTCAACAGGGTCGCAAGAAGCGTGTGGAAAAACCAAGGCGCAAAATAACTGCCCATGAACTGAGAAAAGTCAAGCGTGCAGCTGCCACGATGCCACTTGCCACCAGTTTGGCCATATTTCAGAGCTGCAACATCACTGGAGTGCCCAAAAGCACAAGGTGTGCAATACTCAGAGACATGGCCAAGGTAAGAAAGGCTGAAAGACGACCACCACTGAACAAGACACACAAGCTGAAACGTCAAGACTGGGCCAAGAAATATCTCAAGACTGATTTTTCTAAGGTTTTATGGACTGATGAAATGAGAGAGTCTTGATGGGCCAGATGGATGGGCCCGTGGCTGGATTGGTAAAGGGCAGAGAGCTCCAGTCCGACTCAGACGCCAGCAAGGTGGAGGTGGAGTACTGGTTTGGGCTGGTATCATCAAAGATGAGCTTGTGGGGCCTTTTCGGGTTGAGGATGGAGTCAAGCTCAACTCCCAGTCCTACTGCCAGTTCCTGGAAGACACCTTCTTCAAGCAGTGGTACAGGAAGAAGTCTGCATCCTTCAAGAAAAACATGATTTTCATGCAGGACAATGCTCCATCACACGCGTCCAAGTACTCCACAGCGTGGCTGGCAAGAAAGGGTATAAAAGAAGAAAATCTAATGACATGGCCTCCTTGTTCACCTGATCTGAACCCCATTGAGAACCTGTGGTCCATCATCAAATGTGAGATTTACAAGGAGGGAAAACAGTACACCTCTCTGAACAGTGTCTGGGAGGCTGTGGTTGCTGCTGCACGCAATGTTGATGGTGAACAGATCAAAACACTGACAGAATCCATGGATGGCAGGCTTTTGAGTGTCCTTGCAAAGAAAGGTGGCTATATTGGTCACTGATTTGTTTTTGTTTTGTTTTTGAATGTCAGAAATGTATATTTGTGAATGTTGAGATGTTATATTGGTTTCACTGGTAATAATAAATAATTGAAATGGGTATATATTTGTTTTTTGTTAAGTTGCCTAATAATTATGCACAGTAATAGTCACCTGCACACACAGATATCCCCCTAACATAGCTATAACTAAAAACAAACTAAAAACTACTTCCAAAAATATTCAGCTTTGATATTAATGAGTTTTTTGGGTTCATTGAGAACATGGTTGTTGTTCAATAATAAAATTAATCCTCAAAAATACAACTTGCCTAATAATTCTGCACTCCCTGTATAATGTATTGCATTAATATGTCTCTTTTTGCCCACTTTTTACCGGCCTACAGCATACGTCGGTTTCGGCACCTCAGCCGATTATTCCTAAAGCTACATCTCTACAACCCATCTTATTCTATATCATATGAGAATGCCCCGAACACAAATATATATATATATATATATATATATATATATATATAAACATATGACACTATTTAATTTTTGTAGTGATGAAATGTTTGTGTGTGTGATGTGGTTTGTAAGTTCTAGTGTCTGAATGCTGAGGGCTCCAAGGAGTCTTGGGGCATTGTAGGCATGAGTCCTGATACATCAGTTTTTTTCATATCTACGTTGAAATCAAGTCACAAATTGCGTTATTACCATTTTTGTTTTGAAAACATATGTCAACACTCAGAGGCTTTGAGAGGGGGTTAAACCAAGTGTAATGTGGTATGTGGCGTTCATGCGAACGAGAGCGTTTGTATGCTTGTAATGCGTAAAACCCAGCATTTCCTATGCAGTTTCACAAACAGTGAGTTTAAACACTGTTCATGAAATGAATGAACTACCGAATGGTCGACCACACACAGGAGGTCGTGTGGCGCCCATTAACCGATTGCACCATTGTTGCAATCGGTAGTTAAAGACTTCCCTAGGTGGCCGTCGTTCAGCTACCGACCACGCGGCGGTCGGCCACCTTGGTTCCTTTGTTAGCCCAGCTGGGTTTTGCCATCGAGTGCCTGGAACTAAAAACGGCTACTCGACGGCGCAAACACCGCTGGACTTTCAGGCCGTTCGGGAGGCCGGCCGTTCGGTAGTTTGTTCACCTAATATCAATCGCTATTTTAGCAGTATGTTGGAAATAATGTGTATTTGGTGCGGCGTTCGGTTAGTTAGACTGGGAGCTGAGCGGTATTCCCACGAACTATGCGCTCAGCCTCCAGCTATCTACCGAACGTCCATTCGTGTAAAACAAGTGAATATTATGAAAGTTATGTATTTTAATGTAGAATGTAAATTCTGCTGCACGGAGGGGTAATCCCATTAACTGTATATTAAAGTGGGAGTATCCCTCTCGTCCAGCAGTGCATGATGGGAGAAATGTATGTGTTGGTCAGTTCCCCATGTAGTCCCCTACTGTACCACCCCTTGAATGTCAGTAGGGAAACCACTTGCATGGGGAATCCCATAAATAAGGTGACCTGTGAATAAAACCTCAGTTGACTCCCAGCCTATGTGTCGTCTAGTTCTTGGGAAGGAAGAATTATTACAATGCTACCGGGATTATTGTATGCTGTGCTTATTCCCCTGGATTATTTTATGCTGTTCCTGTTACCCAGTGGAGATATTGTGGATTATACTGCCTCTCCGCTACAATTGGTGGCAAGCGACGGGATTGAATCTACACAGCAAAGCAACGGTCGGCAGAATTAAAACGAATAAAGGAGAAGGAGCAGCAATTCGGGAATTAACCCATTCGGATGAAACCGGAGCCAGGAACACGTGGAAACCCGCAAATGGCCGGTGAATGGGAACGAATTATGCCCTGTTAAAACGAAGCACACTAAAGGAGTTGCTGGAAGCAAGAGGAGCAATAGCCAGTAACAAGGCAAAGGCTGTCCTGATTACAGAACTGATGGAAGGAGACAGAGCAGCAGCTGCTGCAGCACCTCCAATGGAGGAAGAACCAAACAATTTTGCAACCGAATTCAGAATCCGAATGGCTTTATTCCCAGAACCACCATCTGCAGAGATGGTCAGCAGGCTCTTCGCGGATGTACAGGAGTACATTATGCTCAGGAGGGTGCAAAGGAATCAACAAGCCAGAGAAAGAGCCGCAACGCCCGTCAATATTCTCCCAGGGAAAGTCAAAATTCTCTACCAAGCCTTCAAAAGCTATTCGGAGGCTGACGGTGGCGTGGACGACTACTTACAGGACTTTGAGAGGCTGTGTTTGCTACATGACATCAGCGAGGCGGATCGGGTACCCCTACTAGCAGGGAGATTATCTCTGGTCGCGCCGCAGAAGCGTACCGGGCGGTACCAGATGAAGATAGTAGAGACTACAATAAAGTGAAACAGGCAGTTTTAGCCCGGTACGAGATCACCTCCGAGGCGTACCGCATTAAGTTCCGGGACATTAAAAAAACCACTAAGGACACTCATGTCGAATGGGCACATCAGCTACAGCGAGCTGCGAAGGGGTGGTTGGAAGCCACCCAAGTTAACACGTTGAAGGGTCTGTTCCAACTGATGGTCCTGGAGCAGTTCTTCAACGGAATCCCTGCCTACCTGCAAAATTGGATCAGGGACAGAAAACCACACACCCTGCAGGAGGCTGCTAAGCTGGCAGATGAGTTTCAGGATAACTGGAGAGATCAGCCCGCACAGCCCCGACCAGCATCCACCTCCGCACTGGCGAGCACCGCAGGGGGCCCCACGACTCAACCACAACCTGGGGTAAGTCAAAATACCTACCCCCCCCAGGTATTCGGCATGTCCGCCAATTCGGTGCCACACCTGCAATCAACAGGGGCACAATCAGAGGGACTGCCCACGTAATCAACCTAGGCCCAGCTGGAATAACACAGCACCGAGTAACAGAGTGGCCATACACTGCATACAGGCCGAATCATACCAGACCCCAGAGACAGGAGCAACCCTAGAGGAACCGCTAGGAACCCTGCACGAGGTGAACCCCATTCAGGTCGCCTCCGATAATCGACAAGGGCACCGCCAGGAGGTGCATATGGAGGGGAGAAAGGTACAAGGACTTCGTTACTCTGGGGCTACCTTAACTTTAGTCCGAAGTCATTTGGTACCCAAGCCCAATCTCACTGGAAACTGTGTTGCAGTACGGGTGGCAGGGGGAGCCATTTACAAAGTACCTACGGCCAAGGTACACTTGAATTGGGGAGCGGGGCTTGGGAACGTGTATGTGGGGATGATGCAGGACTTGCCAGCTGATGTGATTTTGGGCAACGACTTGGGGGAGCTGACTTCAGCATTGGTTCCACAGCCCACAGTACAGGAGGCATATCCGGTTGTGACCAGACAACAGGCTCGCACCACAGCACCATCCAACCACTCTGAGGCTCAGGTAAGCAACCACCCCTCCATGCCCACTGTCATGCCATGGGCCAACCCCCTAGAGTTTGGGTCGGAAGTGGCCCTAGACCCCTCCCTACAGGTATACAAAGACCGTATTGATAAAAATCAGGCAGGATTAGAAGGGGAAAGGTATATCTGGGACAAAGGACTACTGTACCGACACGCAGAAAAGGTAGTGTCCGGATCTATACCTTTACTCATTAAGCAACTAATAGTGCCTCGGAAATATAGGTTAGAGTTATTACGTATCGCTCACGAACATCTGACCCACATAGGAGCCATACTAGACCGGATCCGGGAAGCCAGACTGACCCTAAAACCCAGCAAATGCCATATAGGGATGGCAGAAGTTCAGTACCTAGGGCACAGGGTAGGAAGCAGACAGCAGAAACCAGAGCCTGCTAAAATAGAGGCAGTCGCCCAATGGCCAACCCCTCGCACCAAGACCCAAGTACTCGCCTTCTTAGGGACCGCCGGGTACTACCGGAAATTTGTGGCCAACTACAGTGCCCTCGCCAAACCCCTCACTGATTTGACCCATAAGAATCTCCCTAAGCTAGTAGTCTGGGCCCCAGAGTGTGAACAGGCATTTCAACAGCTCAAGACGGCACTTGTTAACTCACCTGTACTTTCTGCTCCTGATCCAACTAAACGTTTTCTCGTCCATGCAGACGCTTCTATATTTGGATTGGGAGCAGTACTGAGCCAAGTTGGAGTGGATGGCGGCGAACATCACGTAGCTTGCCTAAGCGGAAAACTTTTACCCAGGGAAGTCAGCTACACCGCCATCGAAAAAGAGTGCCTGGCTGTGGTGTGGGCCCTCAAAAAACTGCAGCCCTATTTATACGGACAACCATTTACATTACTCACGGATCACAACCCGTTGGTGTGGCTGAACAGGGTGTCAGGAGACAATGCCAGGCTGCTGTGCTGGAGTTTGGCGCTGCAGCCTTTTGACTTTACAATTCACAACCGCCTTAGGAAGCAAAATGGCAACGCTGACGGGTTGTCCCGACAAACAGACTTGGAACCGTGATCTGTGAGTGCTCCTCCGGACATCCCCCAAGCCGATCCGTTGGGATCAGACTGTGTATGCCGGCTTGGTTCTAGGGGAGCACTGTGGCAAACCTAGCCACTTAAGACTATTGCATGTGTGGATATCATGGGGTTGGCTTGCTGTAAGAACCAAGTGTGGTATGTGGTGTTCATGCGTTCATAGCGTTCATGCGAACAAGAGCGTTCGTATGCTTGTAATGCGTAAAACCCAGCATTGCCTATGCAGTTTCACGAACAGTGAGTTTAAACACTGTTCGTGAAATGAATGAACTACCGAATGGTCGACCACACACAGGAGGTCGTGTGGCGCCCATTAACCGATTGCAACATTGTTGCAATCGGTAGTTAAAGACTTCCCTAGGTGGCCGTCGTTCGGCTACCGACCACGCGGCGGTCGGCCATCTTGGTTCCTTTGTTAGCCCAGCGGGGTTTTGCCGACGAGTGCCTGGAACTAAAAACGGCTACTCGACGGCGCAAACACCGCTGGACTTCCAGACCGTTAGGGAGCCCTGGCCGTTCGGTAGTTTGTTCCCCTAATATCAATCGCTATTTTAGCAGTATGTTGGAAATAATGTGTATTTCGTGCGGCGTTCGGTTAGTTAGACTGGGAGCTGAGCGGTATTCTCACGAACTATGCGCTCAGCCTCCAGCTATCTACCGAACGTCCATTCGTGTAAAGCAAGTGAATATTATGAAAGTTATGTATTTTAATGTAGAATGTAAATTCTGCTGCACGGAGGGGTAATCCCATTTACTGTATATTCCAGTGGGAGTATCCCTCTCGTCCAGCAGTGCATGATGGGAGAAATGTATGTGTTGGTCAGTTCCCCATGTAGTCCCCTACTATACCACCCCTGGAATGTCAGTAGGGAAACCCCTTGCATGGGGAATCCCATAAATAAGGTGGCCTGTGAATAAAACCTCAGTTGACTCCCAGCCTATGTGTCGTCTAGTTCTTGGGAAGGAAGGATTATTACAACGCTACCGGGATTATTGTATGCTGTGCTTATTCCCCTGTATTATTTTATGCTGTTCCTGTTACCCTGCGGAGATATTGTGGATTATACTGCCTCTCCGCTACATACTGGTCTTCGGATCGCTACACAAAGAGGAAGAGTTATGGAGTGCTACACCTTGTATATTAGGGACTAGTTGCTGATTGGTATCACTGCTGATAAACAATGTTATGTTGTTTTTCTCTTTTGTATACATCTCTCTTTCACTGCTAATGCAAATTAAAGGAAAGAGAAAGCGTAATATTCGCCTTCGTGTCATTAATAAAATCATGACTTTACTCATTTAGTCTATAATAGGATGCAGTGGAGATGATTTTTCAAAGTGTCCTGATGACAAAAAACTAAAGGAGAAAAAATGAGAAGCAAGCTTGCAATTGTAGATTAATCAGTGGTGGAAAGTATCTGCTGATCCTGTCGGTTTCCATGGTAATTGCTCCCATTTTGGAATGATGCATCATTTGATATGAAAGTCTTATTAATCTTCACCTTTGAGTGTCATTGCCAGATGGGGAAGACCAACGCATCAGAATCCTGGTTCCATACAACGACACCCTGAGATGAGGATACCCTCAATATGGGATAAAGAGATAAATGTTGAAGATCACCAGCTGAATCATATAAGAAAAAAACATTGCTTCGGAAATGGAAACTCTCAAGAGATATGTTTAGGAAGAGGTAAAATGCCTTTGAAGAGAGATGTTGACTTCCTGCCAAGTGGATGAAGGTGGAATGCCCTTGTGAATTAATCTGCCAAATATAACATTACTGTTACATAATGATTCCAAGACTGGGTGAAAGGACTCGTACTGTGACACAGGTGACATAGCTCCTCATGGCATGCTCTTGTTTTTGTCAATAAACTTTGTCACATAAGCAAACAATGACTTGTATATCAGGTGTAATTATATTAAAGTGACATCCAAATGGGTTTTTCTCTGCGAAACAGATAAACTAGTCTCGAAAGGAACTATCATGTCTCAGTGGGTGAGAGAGAAAATAATGTACTCCTTGTAATTTAAATTGATATCCGTTTGTTTACAACCCACAAACCTTAAATGCTTCTAGTGATCAGGCTTTGCCAGTTTCTATTGCAAAGCAGAAGAAACATGAAGGCTACTTCCTTTCATACATGATGTGTTTGTTCAGGAAGTTTCAATATTTATCATTTCAGCAACTGTTTTTTTACAACTCCTTTCACTCTCAGCCTGCCAAAGAAGTATTTGGATGCTAGTAGCATACTGCAATACTAGTATATTTGCTTTACATATATGCTCTTGATCCTATAACGAAGAGGCCTCTATAGGATCAAGAGCATCTAATCTGTTAAAGCCAATTGCTTAGTTCCCCTTCTTACTGCAGGGGCTCAATTAAGGTGTGCAATCTATAGCTGCCTTCAAAATGGATGCTGTCCAGGAGGTGGGAGGGTCTGGGAGGGAGGGTCTGCTGCAGATTGGCCGGGATGTGTCTGCTGACTGGAGTCCATGGCGAACGATTCGTGGCGAACCGTTCGCGAAAAGTTCGCGACATCACTATATATATATATATAAAACATATGACACTATTTAATATTTGTAGTGATGAAATGTTTGTGTGTGTGATGTGGTTTATAAGTTCTAGTGTCTGAATGCTGAGGGCTCCAAGGAGTCTTGGGCAGGCATTGTAGGCATGAGTCCTGAAACATCAGTGTTTTTCATATATACGTTGAAATCAAGTCACAAATTGCGTTATTACCATTTTTCTCTTGAAAACATATGTCAACACTCAGAGGCTTTGAGAGGGGGTTAAACCATTACCCCACGTAGGACGGACATACGTCTAATACCCAGTTTCCAATTCGATTTTACAGTTTATCGGTTTCTACTGGTCTTCGGATCGCTACACAAAGAGGAAGAGTTATGGAGTGCTACACCTTGTATATTAGGGACTAGTTGCTGATTGGTATCACTGCTGCTAAACAATGTTATGTTGTTTTTCTCTTTTGTATACATCTCTCTTTCACTGCTAATGCAAATTAAAGGAAAGAGAAAGCGTAATATTCGCCTTCGTGTCATTAATAAAATCATGACTTTACTCATTTAGTCTATAATAGGATGCAGTGGAGATGATTTTTCAAAGTGTCCTGATGACAAAAAACTAAAAGAGAAAAAATGAGAAGCAAGCTTGCAATTGTAGATTAATCAGTGGTGGAAAGTATCTGCTGATCCTGTCGGTTTCCATGGTAATTGCTCCCATTTTGGAATGATGCATCATTTGATATGAAAGTCTTATTAATCTTCACCTTTGAGTGTCATTGCCAGATGGGGGAAGACCAACGCATCAGAATCCTGGTTCCATACAACGACACCCTGAGATGAGGATACCCTCAATATGGGATAAAGAGATAAATGTTGAAGATCACCAGCTGAATCATATAAGAAAAAAACATTGCTTCGGAAATGGAAACTCTCAAGAGATATGTTTAGGAAGAGGTAAAATGCCTTTGAAGAGAGATGTTGACTTCCTGCCAAGTGGATGAAGGTGGAATGCCCTTGTGAATTCATCTGCCAAATATAACATTACTGTTACATAATGATTCCAAGACTGGGTGAAAGGACTCGTACTGTGACACAGGTGACATAGCTCCTCATGGCATGCTCTTGTTTTTGTCAATAAACTTTGTCACATAAGCAAACAATGACTTGCATATCAGGTGTAATTATATTAAAGTGACATCCAAATGGGTTTTTCTCTGCGGAACAGATAAACCTGTCTCGATAGGAACTATCATGTCTCTGTGAGTGAGAGAGAAAATAATGTACTCCTTGTAATTTAAATTGATATCCCTTTGTTTACAACCCACAAACCGAAATGCTTGTGGTGATCAGGCTTTGCCAGTTTCTTTTGCAAAGCAAAGGAAACCTAAAGGCTACTCCCATCATACATGATGTGTTTGTTCAGGAAGTTTCAATATTTACCATTTCAGCAACTGTTATTTTACAACTCCTTTCACTCTCAGCCTGCCAAAGAAGTATTTGGATGCTAGTAGCATACTGCAATACAAGTATATGTGCTT
The DNA here is from genome assembly GCA_933207985.1 of Pelobates cultripes. Lineage (NCBI taxonomy): Eukaryota > Metazoa > Chordata > Amphibia > Anura > Pelobatidae > Pelobates > Pelobates cultripes. The sequence continues at coordinate 15,543,761 of OW240919.1, read as the reverse complement.
TTTTATTGACTAACGAAGAGGCCTCTATAGGATAAAGAGTATCTAATCTGTTAAAGCCAATTGCTTAGTTCCCCTTCTTTCTGCAAGGGCTCCATTAAGGTGTGCAATCTATAGCTTATCGAACTGATGTACCTCAGGTATCTCTGACATGTGGGTTAGAATATAGTTTGTCATCCTGGTGGCAATGGTCTGGTAACAATATGACAGTGTGGTTTTACATTGGTGGCCATGGCCAACATAAAGTGTGTGTGTCATGTCTCCACCTATAAGAATAGTTTGCATTCAGACGATTGTTGTGTTTTATAATAGAATCATTAATCAATTTCTATGCATCATCGAAACTGAAAATATTTGTGATTTTTTTACTGCTCTTAATCTTTAATTAAAATAGAGATGAAAGGAGAAGCCCACAAAAGTAAGGGGAGGTCTACTAACTGCTAAGGAAATATTCACAGCAAAACATACTCCCAAAGGCACCAAAAAGTAGTGTATAGCAAATAAAAAATATAAAAAATTCTGTTACAATGTAGAAACTAGACTTTATTAGACAGTGCCTAATGCACAGTGTGATTGGATGTGTAACTATGAACAGAGCAGGCTAGAAAAGGTAATGTTTGTTGTACAATGTAACTAAATAATATATTGGTTTGAGGGTAGGTACCACTAGGGGGGTATAATGCAAGATGAAAAATCTGAGGAAAATAGGTAGAAGAAAAACAATGAAGTGGTCCTCAAAGACAAGAAACACCTATCAAATAAATGCTAAAACACAAATGGTAGCTCTCACATGAATGGGTATTAGAGAAACAGTCTGACAGAAGGATCATCGCCCGAAGCGTTTTTTCAAGGAGACATAGAAGCGGGATAGTAAGGCTGAGAACTCCTATACAGTCCAGGTTCACTCAACTCTAGTCCTTATATCTGGAATTTGCAACCAATGTGTGGCTTTAAGTGGTTAGTTCATCCTGCATAATATAATGTAATGCAGCTTGTTGATGACAAACATTTGACTGATATGTTTTACATGGTCTCTGTACCTAGATCTGTATAAGTTATGGTCACTCCTAACATTGCATTGATCTAATACTTGTGGATTATATGATTGGATTGGTTGCAGATAAAACCAGCTGCTTATTATCCCCATAGGCTCTGCCATAAGTACTTCATCACTATCTGAAGATAAGGTATGAGTAAGTATGTGGTTGTTTGCTCTCATAAGAATTACTGAATATCTTCTACTATCCTGCTTATTATGTGTCTTTTGCCACAATGTATCATGTGCCTCTGGTTACCACCTTCTCCTCAGTATCCTGCCTATAACATATCTCCTACTTATGTTGCACAATAGTCTGTAATAAATTTGATTATAATGTTTGGCATAATCTGTGATATTTACAATATGTTTATCTTTAAATGTAGGTACTGACGTGTTTGGCCTACATTGCCTACTTATAATTTAGTAGTTGCTGCAAATTCTACGGTTCATACCATTTTTTTCTCCCTCAACTAATCTTCATATGATTCTTCTTGCCTTTGCCTAGTAATGTTATTGGTTTCTACCTCTCCCGTAACTGATCATTAAGCCGATCCGTTGGGATCAGACTGTGTATGCCGGCTTGGTTCTAGGGGAGCACTGTGGCAAACCTAGCCACTTAAGACTATTGCATGTGTGGATATCATGGGGTTGGCTTGCTGTAAGAACCAAGTGTGGTATGTGGTGTTCATGCGTTCATGGCGTTCATGCGAACAAGAGCGTTCGTATGCTTGTAATGCGTAAAACCCAGCATTGCCTATGCAGTTTCACGAACAGTGAGTTTAAACACTGTTCGTGAAATGAATGAACTACCGAATGGTCGACCACACACAGGAGGTCGTGTGGCACCCATTAACCGATTGCAACATTGTTGCAATCGGTAGTTAAAGACTTCCCTAGGTGGCCGTCGTTCGGCTACCGACCACGCGGCGGTCGGCCATCTTGGTTCCTTTGTTAGCCCAGCGGGGTTTTGCCGACGAGTGCCTGGAACTAAAAACGTCTACTCGACGGGCGAACACCGCTGGACTTCCAGGCCGTTCGGGAGCCCTGGCCATTCGGTAGTTTGTTCCCCTAATATCAATCGCTATTTTAGCAGTATGTTGGAAATAATGTTCGGTAGTTTATGTTTATGTTCGCCGTCCGTGGCGAACCATTCAGCGAACCGTTCGGCGAACCGTTCGGGACATCACTACAGGAAACCATTCTGCTGAGGCTTTTATTTGAAAATGGTCTAATCTCAGATTGTTTTTGGGACATGTCCTGCAATCAGTAGGTCTGCTTAGGAAAAATAAAAAGCCAGAAACAGTAGGAACAGAAACATAGGAAGAGATCCTCTCCTTTCCAACATCTTATCTATTCCATTGATACAGGTCAGCTCAATGGGATTCTATGCAGGAAAGTAAACCCAACCCAATTGTTACATAAACAGCCCTGCACTCATTTCATATTTTGCTCTAGGGGAGATAAAATATTTAAGCCACCTTGGGCCAGCCGAGAAAGGAATAAATGCGTGAGAATGTCTTTGTGCTGGGTCCTCCTGCGAGAACCTTGAAGGGTCAAATACCTGCAAGACACCGCATATGTCATACGTAAGACCAGATAAAAGAAATAAATTAGATTATTGACAAATACAAATTAATGTCCTATTTATAGCAGCGGAAATCAATGTATTGCATTAGATGTGGTTTATTGGTCACCAAGTTATGGAAGCATTCAAAATTATCTTTTTTTTATCATTTTTTATTTTTTTGGCTGCTATGAATTAGATTGTGTTATTAAATATGGGCTTAGATACATTTAAATACATCAACCATATCAGGACACATCATGTGACGCCGTGGTATAATGGGATTATTAGACTCCTTGCCATAAAGGGTGTAAAGACCACAGGAGTTATAGGAGTCAAGGCTTGGTGTCCATTAAACAATCCAAGATGAAGAATAACTCAGAAATAGAGTGGAGCGAACCCAGACTGAAAAGTTCGTTTTCTTACCGAACATTACGTTTTTTTGGACCCCGGAGCCGAACACGGACATATCACTGTATGTTCGGTTTGGAGTTAGGTGTTCGTCGATTTAATGGCGTGCTTTGAAAGGCTGCAGGGCAGCCAATCAACAAGCATTTGACTCATGTGCCCTTAGAAGCCATCACAGCCATGCCTATTAATGGCATGGCTGTGATTGGCCAGTGCAGCATGTGACCCAGCCTCTATATATAAGCTGGAGTCACGAAGCGCCGCATGTCACATGAGCTCTTATTAGTGTAGGGAGAGGATGATGCCGCTTTCAGGGACAGATTAGGAAAGAATTCTGCAAACTAGTACATTAGTGGGATGCGCTCAAATAGTGCGCTTACAGCGCAGTTGTAAATATTCTAATTGTTTTGCTGCTAAATAGTACATATTGGGCGTGCTCTTCATATCTGAGAGTCAGAGCGGTTACAGCGCAATTGTAAACATTCTTATTTTATGGGTGCTAATCTGCTAAACAGTACATAAGTAGGGTGCACTTCATATCTGAGAGTCAAAAAGAACCGTCAAATAGTGCTGTGGCATAGCATTTTTAAACATTAAATAATTTTGGCTGCTAAATAGTACATTTGTGGCCTGCGGTGCACTTCATATCTGAGAGTCAAATAGAACCATCAAATACCAATGTAACAATATTGTAATTCGGGGGCAATACCCTCACAAGTCAAACTGAGAGGTCAGTTTATAGGGAAAACTGTTGCCTGGATACAATTCTAAAACAATTTCCATATGTCCTTTGCAGACTTTACATGCTGGAAAAACACAGGTGCCAACTGCTGTGGCTTTCTGCAGTGTGCAGACCGGCAAGGAGGGAAGGGTTGAGGAGTGGGTAGAAGATGATGTGAAGGATGATGAGGTCCTAGACCCCACATGGAATGAAGGTCATGCGAGTGACGTGTCCAGTTTGGAGGAAGAGGCGCTAGTCGCACAGAGGTACCAGCACAGCATAAGAGGGAGCATTCTATTATCTTTAGAATTCCCACAGTTATCCAAGTAACAGATGGAACGATAAAAAGAACCATAACAGATTTAACGAGCCATTCGCAGTTTCGCAGTTCGGTGACCGGGACACAGACACTGTCTGGGCGGCGGTCGGACGACCGGGACCCAGTATGCCTGATGTTGAAGTTAGGAGTCACAGTGTGGAATGGATTAGCAGGGTCTAGTGCAGGGTAACCGCATGCCCCCTGGTGTTGAGCACCAGCGTTTGTGCGGCCACATACCAGGACCCTGATGCAGCTTCAGTAAAAAGAGTACTGGATACCAGAAGCCATCACCAGACTGACCCACAACTTGGAACAGGATGTGACATTCAATGTAGCGGGTGTGCGCACTTTCGGCGTTCTCACCCTGCTGCTGCTCGCCTGTCTGCGCTGCAACGTAACTTTGGCCTTCCCGCTCACCGCCTCATATGCGACGTGCCCACAAGGTGGAACTCCACCTTGCACATGCAGGAGAGACTGTGCACCAGACTTGCCCTCCAATTGATCAGAGTTAAAGGATTTCAAGTGGACTCATTACAATTACAGGGCCTCTAAAGAGTCCTGTATTGTTATTTGTCGTCACTACCTTCCCGCGTCGGGAGTGGGTCATTTGCGCGCCTGCTGCCTTCCTTGCATGTGGTAGCCGGTTCTCAGGCTTCCTCTCACGAATTGAACCCTGATTACCCGTGGTCAGCATGGTAGGCGCAGTAAATGGCATCGAAAGTTGATATGGATGACATACAAATGCGTCGTCGCCTTGTCTTTGGGGAGCCCATTGAAAACATGCTCTAGCATGATGAGCTGGGTGATCTCCTCCGAGAACTTGGCTTGATGGAAGTTGAGCCAGTTCTGGGTGGCCCTTGTGATGCGGCATGCCCACTCTGCATGGGAGTCCTTCTCCCCTTTCCAGGTCTCCCTAAACTTTCGGCGGTATTGCTTGGGGGTGACCGCATACCGGGCCAGGAGGATTTGATCTGCTCTAGTGGTACAGCCCGGTAAATATCCGCTGCCTTCCCCACTAGTTTGCTGGCCAGGATGGTGACCCAGTTGCTGGGGTCCACGTCTTGGAGTAGGCACTGGTGCTCAAAGTCTTGTAAAAAGTCATCAATGCCGCCTTCTGCTTCCTTGAAGGCATTGTATGGTAACTTGTGGGTCAGGGTGGTTGTGCTTCCCGGCACCCTCTGCTCCCTTCTTCCTTCATCTGGGTTCACAGAGGTCGCCTTCTGTCCCTCCAAAAAAGGTCCTGCTGACCATCTCCTCTGTGGGTGGCTCTCGGTAATATGCCAGGCGCCGTTACACCTCCTTGCGCACTTCCTCCTCATCTCCTGCTGCTGCTCGCCTGTCTGTGCTGCAGCGTAACTTCGGCCTTCCCGCTCACCGCCTCATGAGAATGTGCGAGCAGCAGCAGGCAATAGTGGAGTTTCAGCTGCAGTACGCACGGGTTAGTCGCTCTGTGGAACAGAGTTTTTTTTTTTTTTCGTTTTTTATATGTCCCAATATTTGGGGGGCTACCCCAATTAAAAAAAATATGTGTGTATATATATATATATATATATATATATATATATATATATCTCAGTGTTGGCTACCTCCTCCTCCTCCAGGGCTGCTTCCACTTACACCGCCACGGTCACCGCTTCCTCAACCTATGGGTCACTTAGTATAAACTATGTACACAATAGCAGAGGCTTGTGAAGGCCTTTTCTCCATGCATCAGGGGTTGAGCTCAGTTTGAACAATGAAAGAGAATATCCTGCACTTCAACCATCTCTCAAAAGGATAATTCTGGTGATCCTCCTGACAGCCAAGCTTTAGATTTTGATTTATGTTCTTCCAAAGCTAAAATCAAAGATTCCATCTAGTGCTATTTTATGGCTCAGCTGTATTTTAAATTTTTGTGTTATTTTAAGTTATTTCCCTATCCACATTTGTTTGCAGGGCACTTGTCCTACTCTTACCCCCATTTTACTTCCCTTTGCAGCCCTCTAGCCCTTTCCAGGAGTTTTTTAGAGGCATTTTTGTGCCCAAAGTTCGGGTCCCCATTGACTTCAATGGGGTTCAGGTTCGAGGTCAAGTTCGAGCCCGAACCCGGACTTTTTTTCAAAGTTCGGCCGAACCCGCCGGACCCGAACATCTAGGTGTCCGCTCAAGTCTACTCAGAAATGGTTTCTTTCAGGATACACCTAGTCCTCTTTGGCTTTATACAAACATTAACAGCTTATTTCTTACCTCTGGATCATTCCAGACAGAAGGGTTTCTGTGCATGCTATCAATAGACACAGTGTAACCATATTCCTCTATTTACTAAAGTGCCATACTGAGATATCATATGTATCTTTCTTACCTATTATGCCAATTCTCTAATTTCCACTAGTTTACAATAAAGTACATGGTGTATAACTGAGCCCAGAGGTATTCTTACAATGTACGTGCTCCAATGAGTGGTGCCTTAATGTTTTATTTATTACATAGGAAATTAATCAAAGTCAGGTCATAGCGCCCCATTTTGTCACATGTGCATCATTACAGGGTCCAGTTAAACGTTTGATCTGCTGAGAGTCCCAGAAGATGGGTATTCAATGGGGTAGATTAATCTTATATAAGCAACCAATTATGTTAATACCTGGAAAAATGGGGAACTATGTTATCAGTGACAGGCTTATATAATGAACAGCCATACTTTGTAACTAAACGCCATTATTTTACCTTAACTAAATTCATTAATAACATTAAATGAAAAAGTATGGTTCTGCAGTTGTGGAATGGGCAAATATTACAAGTTTTAGAATGAAAAGTTTTATTTCTTAAACTGCGCACTTTGTCTTTAAGAGATTTAGCAAACTGGCAAGTTGTTAGAAATGGTTATTTTTCATACCAGGTTTCTTTAATAAATGACCTCTTACCCATATTCAGTGACTATGGTGTTCAGACTTTAGGACGCCATCTTGTCCTAGGTTAGTGTAATTCCCCAAGTCACGGAATTTCCCACGTCATGTGTACCCTTACGTTTTAGTCTAAACATAGATAAGATGTTCCCATGTGAAATGACCAAGTAATGGCCTTTTATCTTTGCCAAGTTAAGGTAGGTCCTAAAAAGACCTAATTGAAGATCTACGGTATAAATATGTGTACTCATTAACCCCTTAAGGACGGAGCCAAATGTACACATTGTGAACAAAACAAAATGTAAACAAAACCTGGCATTTGCGCTACATGTCTGTCCAACCGTAATTCACCTCTTTCATAGTAAATGCACCCACCCTTATTATATATCATTTTATTCAGGGGAAACAGGGCTTTCATTTAATATCAAATATTTAGCTGTGAAACATAATTTAATATGAAAAAAATGGGAGAAAATAAGATTTTTGTTTTGATTTTTTTAGTTCTACATGACATTTTAACGGTCAATGTCATAATACTGTTTGCTTTTACTGCAATAAAATACACATATTTGTATTCAGTAAAGTCTCACGTGTAAGACAGTACCCCCTATGTACAGGTTTTATGGCGTTTTGGGAAGTTACAGGGTCAAATATAGCACGTTACATTTGAAATTGAAATTCGCCAGATTGGTTACGTTGCCTTTGAGACTGTATAGTAGCCCGGGAATGAAATTTACACCCATAATGGCATACCATTTGCAATAGTAGACAACCCAAGGTATTGCAAATGGGGTATGTCCAGTCTTTTTTAGTAGCCATTTGGTCACAAACACTGGCCAAAGTTAGCGTTAGTATTTGTTTGTGTGTGAAAAATGCAAAAAATGCCAATTTTGGCCAGTGTTTGTGACTAAGTGGCTACTAAAAAAGACTGGACATACCCTGTTTGCAATACCTTGGGTTGTCTACTATTGCAAATGGTATGCCATCATAGGGGTAATTTTCATTCTTGGGCTACCATAGGGTCTCAAAGGCAACGTAACCAATCTGGCGAATTTTAATGTGAAAAAAATGAAACGCAAGCCTTATATTTGACGCTGTAACTTTTGAAAACACCATAAAACCTGTACATGAGGGGTACTGTTGTACTCGGGAGACTTCGCTGAACACAAATATTTGTGTTTCAAAACAGTAAAAAGTATCGCAGCAATAATATCGTCCGTGTAAGTGCTGTTTGTGCGTGAAAAATGCAAAAAACGTCACTTTTACTGGCGATATCATCGTTGTAATACATTTTACTGTTTTGAAACACTAATATTTGTGTTCAGCGAAGTCTCCCGAGTAGAACAGTACCCCCCATGTACAGGTTTTATGGTGTCTTGGAAAGTTATAGGGTTAAATATAGTGCTAGCAAATTAAATTCCCTTTACTTTCGGCATGGGTTGTCAGGCAGGTCCGCTAATTGTAATTAATTAAGATACCTAATTATGTAAAAATATTACATAAATATATATGCAGAATTAATATATGTATATATATACGTATGTGTATATATATGTATATATCTATATAATTTTTTTTAAATATTTTTATTTATATATAGGTATATATATAGTGATATATACGTATATATTTATGTATATAGATATATATATTATTTCGTTCTACGTGTATTTTGATATATATATATATATATTAATTTCACAATACAGTTAGAACGAAATAACACACATCTATATATTTTGTAATTATTTATTTTTAATTATTTTTTTAATTTTATTTTTTAACGTATTTACATTTTTATTTTTTTTATATTATATATAAATATATATATAACAATAATTATATATATATTTAATCAGTATCAGTCTACGTGTAATTTGATATTAATATATATATATAATTATATATATATTAATAGTAAAATACACCTAGACGGTGTACGTGTGTGTATGTATATGTGTGTATATATATATATACTTAGATCATATATATATAACATATATATATGATCTAAGTATATATTATTTTCTTTTTTACACTATTTATTTTATTCATTTTTATTTTCAGCCAGCAGGGGGACCACCTGTCATTACAGGCAGCCCCCCTGCTGGCAATGCTGCAGCCAGCTACCCCCGGCCATGTGATTGTGGGGTCCTCGCAAGGACCCCACTCTCACATGGCCGGGGGGCTTCCAGGAGGACGGAGGTCCCGCGGGGGGCTCCCTGGGAAAGTAGGAAAAGACCGGAGGGCGTACTATTACGCCCGGCAGCGTTTAGAGCCGCTTAGAATAGGGCGTAATAGTACGCCCTCCGGTCTTAAGGGGTTAATATTAGGACACAGAGGAGAGATTTTGGAGACAGAGATGCTGTTCCATTTTATTATGACAGAGACGTTGACATGTTCATGCGGTTATTTTATTCTATTTTACTGATATTGCAAGCATATACAATAATCGTATAAACTCTGCTATGAAATTGTAATGGATTATTATGTTTTTATATGTCTGTATTTAGATTTTTATTTAATAAAATATTTAAAAAGACAAAACATTATTGCTTTCAAGACAATCCCTATTTTATATTGTATTCTCAATTATTTATATATTTTAAATAGAGGAACTCTTACTAACGATATAATATTATGGCTAAGATATCTTTACGATTAGCCCTGCTAAATTCTATGCTTTAAGACGTTATATTGGTAAATAGGGAAACCGGCTGTGGTTACAGTTGACCTCTGTCATTACACAGAACAGATATTGGACCCTGATTGGTATCCATGGCACTGACCTTCTGGTAGAGATCACCCATCACTAAATGTGATTGGCTCATTCATATGCCTGGAAATGACTGGCACTGGTGTGTTGAGGCGCAAACTCTCCTTAATACACATGGTGATGTACAGCAACTTACTCAGGTCATCCCTGAAATACATGTGACAAAAAGGAGACCATTTATTTCAGACAGGAGGCTCATATTATACTCAATTTTGATTTACTTTCATTGCTTCAAAGTAAAAACCATACAAACAAACTTGGAAAAACCTGGTGAACGGAATCTTGTACCAACCAACTTAAAGCAGACCTGTCTATATAAACTCTACCTGGGGAACATTCTTCATTTTTTCTGTTTGTGAGCCTTAAAAGGACAATATAGTCACCCAAACAACTTTCGCTTAATGGAGCAGCTTTAGCATGCAAATCATGCCTCTACAGTCTCACTGCTCAATTGTCAACAATTTAGGAGTTACATCCCTGTTTTGTTATGTAGCCCAATCCACACCTCTCCTGGCTGTGACTGACATAGCCTGTCACACGTAAACTTCCTTTAGAAGTTTTTATCTTTTGCTCTGTAAATTTTGTGTTAATCACTCACAGAGGGCTCCTGCAGGTTATACAAGGCTGTTAACAGCAGGAGATAAGAAATTGTAAATTAAACAAACTGTGCTATAAAGAAAGTTTAAGCATTAGATGTCTTTTTACAGGAAGTGTTTAGGAACGCTGTGCAAGTCACATGCAGGGAGGTGTGACTCGAGCTACATAAACTAAGTGATTGGAGCAGTGAGACTGCGGGTGCATGATCTATATACCAAAAGGACTAATTAGTGAATCTATTTAGAATTAGTTCTCTTTAGTTGCACTTGTATAGAAATTACTAAATGTAAAACTGAGAAAACATTGAAATTATTTTTTTATTAATATTTAGCATTGTGTTAATACATACAGGGTTTCAAAAGAAAGCCCTATTTAAAAAAAATAAAACAAATTATATATAACATTTATAGGTGTACTTAAACGGAAAGGATGTTATTGTGGTACAAAGAAAGCATGGCAAAATTACCAAATAGGCCTTGGATCTCCAACTAACTTTGATCCTTAAGGGGTTAATAAATTTTATAGTTTGGAATTTATTTGTATTTATGAGATAGTGACAAGACGAGAGGAGTCTGTCTTTAAGCTCGGAACTCTTGAAAGTGACAAACACATTGTTCTAATAGCCTGTGTTGAGGAATTTGGGATCTTGCAGACACTGTTCCTTTGCTAATATCAACTCCCCATGTTCTTTAAGAATCAGGAATGACCCAGTGATCCTTAATTTTATCTGAATATTATTTTATTCTGAATTTGAGAAAGCTCTGTTTTATTCATATTTTTTATTTATTTTTTTAAATAAGAGTTGTTCAGCCAGGATTGGGATGATGGCACCACAAAATAATCACCTTTTTACACACACAAATCTCATAGATCTCTATGTGGTTGGTCCCAGTCACATTGTACATGTGATGTGCTGCTGCTGGAGGGGGTGTGCATGTTTTTTTAAGGGCGGGGTGTGCAGGGTTTTTTTTTATTAAGGGGGGTGGGCAGTGTTTTTTTCATTAAGGGGGTGTGCATGTTTTTTTTTAAATTAAGGGGGTGTGTATGAATCTGATGTGTAGGGTCGGTGCAGAATTTTTATCTGTAGGGGGTGTATGAACTAGGAGGTGTATGTGTGAACTGTGAAGTGGGTGCAGGGTTTTTATGTGAAGAGGGGTATGAATTTGATGTGTAGGGTGGATGCAAGGTTTGTATGTGTGAGGGGTGCACAATTTTTATGTGCAATAAATATTCTTGAAAACACTGAAAAAAAATTGTGGGTGTTTTTTTTTTTTTTTTTACAGTTTTAAGGGGGTGGGTAGAGGGGGTGTGCCAAAAACAGGGTCTGCCCCGGGTTCCAAATGCTCTAGGAATGCCTCTGCTCTGGCTGGTCTGCAGCTCCACAGCTCCATACACTGCAAACTGTGATGCACTGTGTGCAGGGCCGGATTAACATAGGGGCTGATGGAGCTGCAGCTCCAGGCCCAGGCCTATGGAATAGGCCCATTGATTTAAAAAAAAAAAAAAAAAATTTTTTTTTTTGCATTTTTTTTTCACACACTACTCTTAGGGATTACACCTGGCTTTTATTTTATCAGCATAGCCAGTATTTGAGGCTGCCTGGCTGGTGCCAATATTGGATACTGGCAATACAAATGCTGGTATTTTTATCAGTATAAACAAGAGATTACTATGCAATAGTATGCACTGGCCAGTAGGGGTCGCTGTGTGTGGAGACAGGCAGGGATAGGAAGTTCCAGCATATCCCTACCTGCCTATCTATACTCACTGATCTGCAGGGGTGCAGTTACAGAGAGTCCAGAGAGCAACTCCCACCCTGCAGAGACAGCTTACAGCTCAGGGAAGTAAGGGATGGGGGGAAAGGCTGCAAGGAGACATGGGGACACTGAGACACTAAGAGACACTGGGAGACATTATGGCAGACACTGAGACACTAAGGGACATTGGGAGACATTATGGCAGACACTGAGACACTAAGGGACACTGGGAGACATTATGGCAGACACTGAGACACTAAGGGACACTGGGAGACATTATGGCAGACACAGACACTAAGGGACACTGGGAGACATTATGGCAGACACTGAGACACTAAGGGACACTGGGAGACATTATGGCAGACACTGAGACACTAAGGGACACTGGGAGACATTATGGCAGACACTGAGACACTAAGGGACACTGGGAGACATTATGGCAGGCACTGAGACACTAAGGGACACTGGGAGACATTATGGCAGGCACTGAGACACTAAGGGACATTGGGAGACATTATGGCAGACACTGAGACACTAAGGGACATTGGGAGACATTATAGCAGACACTGAGACACTAAGGGACATTGGGAGACATTATGGCAGACACTGAGACACTAAGGGACATTGGGAGACATTATGGCAGACACTGAGACATAAGGGACAATGGGAGACATTATGGCAGACACAGACACTAAGGGACACTGGGAGACATTATGGCAGACACTGAGACACTAAGGGACATTGGGAGATATTATGACACAGACACATGGGGACACAGTGTCCCTGGTGTCTCAGTGCCCCCTAGTCTTCCAGTGACCCCTAGTCTCCCAGTGCCCCCAGTCTGCCAGTGTCTCACTGTCCCCATGTCTCCTAGTACCTCCATGTCTCTCATTGCCTCAAGTGTCACAATGTCACCATGTCTCCAAGCTAGTGTCCCTAGTGTCTGTGTCCCCATGTCTCCCAGTGTCCCCATGTCTCAATGTCCCCATGTCCCCCAGTCAGTGTCTGTGTCCCTGGTGTCTGTGTCCCCATCTCTTCAAGTGTCCCCTATTTTCCCATTGTCCCCATGTGTCCCAGCCAGAGTCCCCTAGTCTCCCAGTGTCATTGGTGTCTCCATGTCCCTAGGTCTCCCCGTGTCCCCAGGTCTCCCCGTCTTCCTAGTGTCCTAGTGACATGGGGACCCTGGGATACATGGGGAGACATGGGGCATTGAGACACTGTGATACATAGGATCACTGGGAGACCTGGGGACACGACACTAGGGGACACACAGGGGACACTAGGGGACACTGGGAGACATGGGGCACTGAGACACTGATACATAGGAACACTGAGACCTGGAGTAATCGACACATGGGGGCACTGAGTCATGAGGGCACTGGGAGACATGGGGGCACTGGGAGGAATCCATCTATACAGCAGAATCAAACTAAGTAGGTTTTTTGGTGATTTTACAGCATTTTCTCTTATGTCACTCCTTGTGATTTACATCATGTGATGTCACCCATACATATTTAATTATGCAAATTAGTAAGGCCGGTATGTTTTTCCAAGAAAGGTGGCAATCCTAACTACTTTTCACATACTCTTACTTAAGTATGGAAACTTAAGTGGGATGTATGGGAACAAAACTTGTGTGGACTGGCTGACAATGAATATAGTTAAAGGACCACTATAGTGCCAGGAAAACACAATGAGAATCACGCAAGCGCCTCTAGCGGCTGTCAATGAGACAGCCGCTAGAGGATTTGGAGGCTGGATTAACCCTATTATGAACATAGCAGTTTCTCTGAAACTGCTATGTTTATAAAAGAATGGGTTAATCCTAGCTGGACCTGGCACCCATTCCACTTCATTAAACTGAAGTGGTCTGGGTGCCTAGAGTGGTCCTTTAAAGCGACACTATAGTCACCAGAACAACTACAGCTTATTGAATTTGTTCTGGTGAGTAGAATCGTTACCGTCGGGCTTTTTGCTGCAAACACTGTCTTTTCAGAGAAAATGAAGTCTTTACATTACATCCTAGTGATAACTTCACTGGCCACTCCTTAGATGACTGTTAGCGATCCTTCCTGCGTCATGGCTGCCTAAAATGCATCCAAACATTCAGTGTCTCCTCCCTCTGCATGCAGACACTGAACTTTCCTCATCGAGAGTCATTAATTAAATTCATCTATATAATGAGATGCTGATTGGCCAGGGCTGTGTTTGAATCATGCTGGCTCTGACCCTGATCTGTCTCTTTGTCAGTCTCAGCCAATCCTATGGGGAAGCACTGTGATTGGATCAGGCCACCACTTCTAATGATGTCAGCAGACTGCTTGTTTTTATGAGTCTAACAGCATGTAGAGTTACAGCTTCAGGCTTGAATATAGTAAGATTTTGCTATATTTATGGCGGCATGATGTGCCCAGGGGGGCTAGATGGTGGTGTTATAGGGTCATGAATTCATGTTTGTGTTCCTGACCCTATAGTGATCCTTTAAGGTAATGCTGACTTTGGTCTCTCTAACACTGTGGCATGTTCCCTTTCTTCTACACTTACTACATACAGCTTTTCTCTGTCCCAGACTATATACCAGGAGCTTCTGCCTGCTAGTAAGAAGGTAAGGAGACAAGTAGACCAGTGAGTGCTAGGGGGCAGTCCTTAGAAAGCGTTGAGTGAGCGCATCATTAGATGCATTTATGCCAAGCTCAGGGTGCTGTCTGCATAGTATGCCCTTAGTTGGCCAGCTGCATGATTTGCAGGCAGTCTGACATGCATTCATACCAGGCTGGCATTCTAATTCTTTGGGCAGACATATCCTCTTTTTGGGCATGTTCGCCCCTTTTGGCAGGTTACGTGATTTGTGTCAGTGGCACACCCTTTTACCCCGCCCATTGACTTCCTGCCTGACTAGACACTGCTGTTAGGGGTTATGGATTTACTTGAAAGATTAAAACATAAATTAGTGAGAGATTAGCCTAGGGTATGTGTTTTCTTATAGCTGCTGTTTTCTTTCTCTCCAGCACCATCCATCAGATACATGAGGCTTGGGAGTGTTTTACTGTTTTTGGTCGATATGATTCTGTAATTAGGCCCGTCATAATTGTCAGCACCAGGCCCACTGGGCTCTTAATCTGGCCCTGACTGTGTGTTCTGACACCTTTCTATCATGGCCAGCATTATGTTTTTCAGCAATTTCAACTACAGTAGCTCTTCTGTGTGATCGGACCAGATGGGCTAGCCTTCGCTCCCCATGTGCATCAAAGAGCCTTGGGTGTCTAGAATCCGGGAACCTAAACACACAGACAGAATCACAAACAAGAATATTTGTAATACCGATCCTTAGAATGGCCGGGTTGTACAAATAAGCAGATTCAGCATTCAAGCCAAGGTCAAAGGATTACAGAGGTAAGGAAAAATGATGAAACAAGCCAAGGTCAATGGATTAGATAGAGCAGGATAAACAAGAGACAAGAGCCAGTCAAGGTACCAAACAACTATACAGAAGGAACGCGCTATTGGGCTAACAAGAAACCACAACAGGGAAAAAAAGGAATGGGAGATGTAAGTATAAATAGGCATCACTTAATCTGATTGGTCAAATTCCACTTGGAATTGACCACTTTCGTGGAAGGTACTTGAACTTCATAATCTGACCTCTGACGTAATTTTCATGCGCCAAATTCGGTTTACCGAATTCCGCATTCGGGTTGGCAAACGCCGAATTCGGTAGTTCATTCAGACGCATACTTAAACACACTGCACGCAAGCATGCAGCGTCAGACGGAATGCGGGCGTGGGTCTTGGCACCCGGCGCTCCGGTGAGAGGTAAGTGGGCAGGAAGCCTGACATTTGCACCCATGACCCTGATGCCAATTCACTGGTTGTCCTTCTTTACACTATTTTTACTAAGTACTAACCACTGCATACCAGGAACAACACACAAGACTTGTCGTTTTGGAGGTGCTCTGACCCAGTCATCTAGCCATCACTATTTGGCCCTTGTCAAAGTCATTCAGATTTTTTTTGCTTGCCCATTTTCCTGCTTTCAATACACAAAATTTAAGCACTTACAGTTCACTTGCTTCCTAATATATCGCACCTCTTGACAGGTATCATTGTAACAATTTAATCAATGTTATTCACTTCACCTGTCAGTTGTTTTAATGTTGAGGCTGATCGGTGTATACATGCAATTACATCATTGTAATTTTGATACTTGGTCTCTAGATGGTGCTATAGGAAAGGATGACACAATATGTTTGTCTTGTTGGTGGCCACTAGATGGCTCTTTATTATACACCCTGTTCTAAATTATTATGCAAATTCTATTTAAGTGTCACAAAGATGAAATATTTTGTTTCTCAGTTTAACTCATGGATGGCATTGTGTCTCAGGGCTCTTTTGATCACTGAAAACAATCTCGGACACCTGTGATAATTAGATTGCCAGGTGAGCCCAATTTCAGGAAAAACTACTAAAGGAGGGTGTTCCACATCATTAAGCAGAGCACAATTTTCATGCAATATGGGGAAGAAAAAGGATCTTTCTGCTGCCGAAAAGAGTGAAATAGTTCAGTGCTTTGGACTAGGTATGAAAACATTAGATATTTCACGATATCGCACTATTAAGAAATTTGTGGCTGACTCAGAGCACAGAAGGGTTCATGCAGATAAAGGCACATTGAGGAAGATTTCTGCCAGAAACTGTCCAAAAACTCACAAGTTCAATGGAGGCAAGACTTGTGAAGCTGCTATCAAATAAGGGGTCCTATGTTAAAATGTAACGTGACCAGTTAAAATGTTTAAACAGTTAAAATGTTGTTATAAGTTTTATTGAAATAGCTTTTGATTTCATTAAATATGCCTCAAACACAACAAATGACAACGTTCAGTTCTTTACAACCTATAAAGTGTTTTGAAACTTACTGTGCGTAATAATTTGGAACAGTGCATTGTAAGTTTTTTATGTTTAAAAAAAATACTGTTATCATTAGGAGGATTGTTCAATACAATTTGAATTGAACTCTTAATAGTTGATAACATGAGAATTATGCTGACTGTTATTCACATCAATTATTTAGGTAAATGAGAAAAATATCATTTGCGTAATAATTTGGAACAGGGTGTTTTAGATTGCATGATTAATATAGGAAACATTGCAGGACATTGTAACGTTTAATTATTGAGGCGATGCTGATTTATGTGGGGCTTCCTGGGGATGTTTTCTACTTTTAATTTGTCATTTTGCACTGTTGTAGTCTTTTGTTACCTCATCTTCATGGCAACCACTGAGAAACCTTGTTTATGGATGTCCACGTGTCTTATGAGTGTGACCGTTTCAACACGATGCACAATAGGTGTGTAAATTCAGTTAAGCAACAGGTGAAAGCTTTTTGCATTCATGATGGAGGAGGGGGGGAATTAAAAATGTATGGTGCTATCTTATGACTTGAGAAAGGCCATCTGTATTGAATGAAACATTCTCGTGTCTTGCTTATTCCAATAAAAGTCTGCATTATAATGGAATCATCGTGCCTGGAATCTCTCTAAATATTTTACAATTACACTATAATAACATTATCAGGGTTATTCACTAAAGTGAGAATTCTAGGTAAAGTCAGTGTGAATTTAAAATTAATTTTGCTGGCCCTGTACACTGTGCAGGGCCCGTGCTACTATAAGGTGGCCAAGGTGGGCGCTGGATCCTGCTTACTGGCAGGAGAGAATGCACACCATTCCACTTCTGCCAGTCTCAGCATGTAGCAAGGTCGAGCCATGAACGGGGTAGAGGACGTGCTCACAGAGTGCGCCAAACTGATTCCTCTACCCTGGTCCACAGCTCGGTCATGCTACAAGTGGGAGGGAGGTGAACTGGCATGGTGGGAGGGGGGGCACAAGCATACAAAAAGGGGCTGAGGGGACACAGGCTGAAACAAAGGGTCTAACGGCACACAAGCAGGTACAAAGGGGCTAAAGGGACATAAGCAAAGGGGCTGAGGGGACACAAGCAGACACAAAGTGGCTTGGGGGACACAAGCAAGCAGAAAGTGGCTAGGGGACACAAAGAGTGGCTGGAGAAGGGGCAAAGGAGACAGACAGGGCCTGGGGGGAAATTCAGAGGGGCTGGAGAAGAGATAAAAGAAACAGACATGGGTTGGGGAGAGACACCCAGAGGGGCTGGAGGGAGTGAAAAAGACACAGAGGGACTGAGGGGAGAAAGAGACAACTTGTTTTTGGGAGGGAGACAGAGGTACTGGGGAGGGGCGAAAGAGACACACGCACTGGGCTGGGGGAGAGAAAAAGACATGTAAAGGGGCTGAGGGGAGAAAGACACACACACGTAGAGGGGATGGGGGGAGAAAGATAACAGAGCGGAGGTGTAAGAAACAGTAATAGAAATACAGACACTCTGCATCCACTATACACACGCACATTCTGCATCCACTACACACAAATTGTGTATCACACACACACTGTGCATCCACTATACACACACATTTAAAGCATTCACTACACAAACTGCATACAATACACACATACACTGCTGACACTCTGGATCCACTATACATACACACATTGAGCATCCACTATTCACACATCTACTATACACACCCAAATCATTCACTATACACACTGCATACGCAACACACAAACACTGCAGCCACTGTAAACACTGCATCGACTACACACTCTGCATTCTCTAAACACACAATGCATTCACTATACACAGGTGTGGTTTTGTTGAGGAGAGCAGGATTTCATCCTTGGGCCAACCCTGCCCCTAGACACACACTCTCTTCAGCACCTAGCCACACATATTACACCACAAACACGACACAACTGAAACTAACCTATTTACACAAAACACCACACCACAATCAGCTCTCTCTACACACACACAATTTCACAAGGAAACTCCAAACACATGCACAATACGCTTTCCTGGCCTTTTGTCCTCTGGTATCCCACTTGTGGAGACACCAGAGACAAGTCACAAGCAAATACAGGTCAAGACATAGTTACTGCACACATCACGTGGCATTCAGTCAATGAGATATATGGTCTTTCAATTATATTTAATATATGGTGATTGGGTATTCTTTTTCTGGCTAAATGAATGAAATCCAACATGTTCTGTGGTTTGGCAGTCCTTATAAAGATGATTACATGTGTCCATTAAACATCAGTTTGATCACTTGGACCAAAAGAAATTGGTCTAGATGAATATTTTTGTTCTTGGGTAGAGCATTGACTTAAGGATAGAGTACATCAAGTTGTCATTAATGGTAAATTTTCAGGCTGGACAAAAGTGGTAAGTGGTGTTCCTCAGGGTTCTGTTTTGGAACTGCTTCTATTTAACATATTTATAAATGATCTTGAAATAGGCATTGAAAGCCATGTTTCAGTGTTTGCAGATGACACAAAACTTTGTAAAGTAATTAAATGTGAGCAGGATATTGCTTTGCTGCAGAGGAATTTGGATAGATTGCGGGACTGGGCACTAAAATGGCAGATGAAATTTAACATAGAGAAATGCAAAGTTATGCACTTCAGGGTTAAGAATGCACAAGCAACTTACACACTAAATGGTAGTGAATTGGGGGTAACCACACACGAGAAGGATTTGGGAATTGTTATAGACAACAAATTAGGCAGCAATATGCAATGTCAATCTGCAGTTGCTAAGGCCAGTAAGGTTTTGTCATGTATAAATAGGGGCATAAATTCTCGGGATGAGAATACAATTTTGCCTCTTTATAAATTGCTGGTAAGACCACACCTTGAATATGCTGTGCAATTTTGGGCATCTGTTCTAAAGAAGGATATCATGACACTAGAAAAAGTGCAGAAACAAGCTACAACATTGATAAAAGGAATGGAGCATTTTAGTTCCAAAGAAAGGTTAAAAAATTTAAATCTGTTTAGTTTGGAAAAATGGTGCCTCAAGGGGGTTATGATAACATTATACAAATATATTCGGGGCCAGTACAAACCATTATCTGGACATCTATTCATAAACAGGGCTATACATAGGACACGAGGTCACACATTTAGGCTGGAAGAAAGGAGATTTCATCTAAGGCAAAGAAAATATTTTAAGAGCATATTTAAGAGCAATAAGGATATTGAATTCTCTGCCTGAAGAGGTGGTTTTATCAGAGTCCATACAGATGTTTAAACTGCAATTGGATAAATACTTGCAAAAATAACATACAGGGATATAATTTCTAATTAGTGGGGTAATAGCTGCTTGATCCAAGGAGACATCTGACAGCTATTTTGGGGTCAAGAAGGAATCTTTTTCCTAGTTTGTTGCAAAATGTGAAGGTTTTTTCTCCTTCTTTTGGATCATCAGCAAAAATATATGAGGAAGGCTGAACTTGATGGACCCAAGTCTCTTTTCAACTATGTAACTATGTAACTTCTAACCGAGGCTCTGTGAGAAAGCTGATGATGGAAACACTCACATTTGCTATAATGCTTTTCACAAGCAGCACTGAATGACAAAGCCCCATTGTAACGGAACCGCTGGCACCCCGACCGGGTACCTTCCGCCGACGGGTGCTCCTAGTGCTTTCCAAGGACTCCAAGCACTCTGCCTGACACCATAACCACTGCAGACCCCACGAACCGCCGCAGCTTGGTTGGGGTCTCGCCGTCTCCACCCACTCTGGACCCAGGACCAGGGTCCAGCTTCCAGCAGGTCGACCTCTCTCTGAATTCCAGAGAGCAGGAACAGGAACAAGCTCTTAGCAGAGCTTAGTGATTATACCCTGTGGAGTATAGTGATTATAGCAATCCCCAGAGTGTAGTTTCTCCAATCCCCCAAACATGAGCCGAAACTTCATGAAGGTACAAGATGATCTGTTTATTGGCACACAAAGAACCTTCTTTTATGCAGGTTTCCCTGAGATAGGACCACCCACAGGGTTTTACACAACAACCAATCAGAAACGTACATTACAGAAACACTCCCAGCAATTACACACAAAAATCCTCCCCTCTGCCTGTGATCTAATTATGTTGCACAATGGTTTAACATAATTAACACAGGCAGTAAAAATACAGTTTTTATCCATACACTGTAACTTTAAAACTACACATCCAATCTTCATAAAACACAAACATAACCAAAAATCAGACAAATCCATCCAGGGGTTAAAAAGTTAGCTGGAGTTCCCTTTATGACCGATCGCAAGCACATTTTCCTGCCCAAAACGGTTCCATGGATTTGGGCTGTGCGGTCGGTCTATTCCAGGCTGAAAAAACAACTAAGTCCCATCGCCGGGCGGGAAGCTCTCTTCCTCCTCTCCGCCTCCTCTCCTCCTCTTCGGCTGAATGCGCATGCGCTTCATTAAGCTGAAGTGGTCTGGGTGCCTAGAGTGGTCCTTTAATACTCCCCTGACAAAGGCTTTTTCGCCAAAATGTTGGGGGTATCATTTTGAGTTTTTTGGACGTGTGATATTTCCCTCTTCTCTTAACACTTCATTAGCTAATTTGTTTTGTTGATTTTCTGATTTGGTATGTATTATTTTTCTGTACATTAGTGTATGCATCATTAGTATGTGATTTTGATGTTTTCATTATTTTTATTGTATGTATTGTATATAGTGATTTATTTTCTCGAGTCGTATCTATATAATCCATGGCCTCATATTGGATATACATATCCATATCAGGGTTGGCAATCACTCTTTTATTTATATTTTGTTAGTTTTTTATATGTATTGAACATTTTCAATAAATCTGTTTAATTTTTTCCTGTTGGGTGTGATCCTTTATAGTATTATAATTTATTGCCAGAATATCTCCTAAACAAGTGAAAACTAACTCTACTTGCTATTCTAGTGAGTAATGACATAAGCTGTCCTTTTATTTAATAGTTAATTGTTTCAGGTTTATTTGATTAATTTGCTATTTAAACCCAACTCTGCAGATACCCATTGCTCATGTATCGAGTCTCCCTGGTCTGTATTACACATGTGTAACAACATTCCTATCCAAGTGACTTGTCCAGTATTTGTGCTTGACCTCACTGGCTGTCCTTACTCCGTACCTAGATTTACCTTGGGAATTGCACTGGTCTGTAACACATCATACTGCCTGATACACTTAGATATATGGATGCTGGTGCTGCGTGCAATTTATATGAAGCAGTAAGTGCAATACAGGGCTTGCTGGCTACTCAGCCACAAGCCTTTTCCCCCTTTCCAGGCAGCAGGTGAGCAGAGTCCGGTGGATACATCCACGTCTTTATTTACACTGCCATTAAATCAGTTATGTACAGTGAGCTAGTGTTGCTAACCGTTATCTTGGAGGGGGTGCTTTTATATTTGAAATGGATATCTTCACGGTATCTTCACGGTGCTGCCCATGACACAACTTCTGCCATTTTTGTGCTGTGGGTGCAATGGGGCTAATTGGTGTCGAAGTTTCTCTAATATGTTTTTTACCCTCAACTGTTACTAGTGATGGTCGAGGGCTTGACAAAGATTGACAACGTTAGCTCTGCCTTTTCGTCAAGAGTAGGAAAAATGCATAAGGCAAAGATGACCCTAATTTATGTTATGATATCTTTTGACTGGGGTAGAATTTCAGTGAAATTCCAACACAGTATTTACCATCATTTCAAAATTATTTTTTCTTTATGAAAAGCTCTTTTTGTTGGGGGGAGAGGGTGACAGGGCTTCTTTAGTACCACTTGAGCGATTCCTTGTATTCCTAGTCCCTCTTAATCCCATCTCACATATTACATCCATTCAGCTCCTTGCCTTATACTCTTTCTTTCTAATTATTCACTTTGTCACCTATCCCTTTTATTCCTGCAGCAATGTGTTGTGTTTTCTGTTTTTCCTTTCCCCTACATATATATTATCCAAGAGTGCCCTGACCAGAATTTTAAAGCCTTCTTAAGGTAACATGTTCATAAAACTTTTTCTGCACTTTATCATGTGTTCACATTGTGCACCTTTTTATTTGCACCGACAATTTTTATTTTTTCATCTAATGTCACGTAATACATGTTCAAGTGTGTCCATCAGCACAGCCAGAAACAGAAGTAACCCGATATAATTATTACAAAGCAGGCACCTAGAATGGACTCATAAACTGCCCACATCAAACTGAACTCCTTAATAGAGAAATATATTAATTGTTACCAGCATGACTTTAGTGCAGTCGCCCATTATCTTCACATACGGCTTCAGTACATCATAGTGAAATCCAGAGGTCAGCAGGCGACGGTGCTGGAACCACTTCTGTCCGGACAAAAGCAATAGTCCTCTCCCGAAGCCAAACAGAGACAAGTAACAGATACAACTTTCTTTGTGAAACGAACATTATGTCGTTGAATGAATAGAAGGCAGTTACATTGGACTGTTTGTCACAAACCATTCTTCATTGACCATTGACTAATGTTCCAATTGGAATTTAAAGACTTGAAAAAAAACGACTTTGTGTCCTGTGGTTCTGTTACGCTACTTGGGTGATTTGGATTGGAACTCAACTGCAGCTTGTAAACTCCCTAATTACAATTGTGAAGAAACAGAGAATCTTTAAAGTATCAATACTGTAGCTTTAAGAAAAGAGAGAATCACTGGTAACTTGATTCAAACGAAGTTTTAAAAAATGTTAAACTTAAATGAATTGCATTTAGGCAATAATCCAATAAGAAGAAGTGCAAGTAATCAACAACACAAAGTTCAGTATTAAGTATTTCCTCAGAGATGCTTTAAGTAACATTTTTTAAGTTCATGAGAATAATCTTCAATAGAAACAATAAGCAAGTAGAATCACTGAGTATATTTGCAAAGCAAGAAACAGTTCATAGTAAATAAGCATGATGGGAGTTGTCCTCCATATAATTAGTAGGTTGAAGCACTGAGTATATTTGCAAAGCAAGAAACAGTTCATAGTGAATTAGCATGATGGGAGTTGTCCTCAAAATAATTAGTAGCTTGAAGCATTGAGTGTCTTTGCAAAGCAAGAAACAGTTCATAGTGAATAAGCATGATTGGAGTTGTCCTCCATATAATTAGTAGTTTGTAGCAATGAAGATTTGAGTAAGCAAGCATCTCTGGCGTGGTCTCCCTAAATACTGTTAGAGCCGCGTCAGAGGGGGGTGGGGTCCGGCTCCGCACAGAGGAGTGCCGAACCCGGAAGTGTTACCCCATGACAAGTACCCTCATTCATACACTCACTTGCTGATGCTCCTGAATTCAGTGGCCTCCGGAGCATGTTTAGGAGGTCAGAAGACGGCTGCTTTTCAGCAGAACCACTATTGCTCATTACATTTTGACACCAAACTGGCCAGCTTCCCACCACCGAAAGACATGAGCAAGACATGAACCACTGCTGCCACCTGACTTATTCCATCACATTCATAAGTAAGTAAGATAGGAAGGTGTGGGTAAATGTGCATGCTGGTTGAGGAACAATATACCTGGAAGGGTAAATAAGATGCCTGCAGGGGCAGAGGAAATTATTTATAGTGCAGGACAGAGAATTGTATATAAAAATGTGGTAAAGAAGGGAAATATAAACATAGGGCAAATACTGGGTGAGAAATATGGACAGACAACATGAAAATTAAGTGAGGAGGAATATGAACAGGTAACATATTGGCTGTTTCAAGAATGGAAAGAGATTGGTAACCCAAAAGGGATGGCTGGGGAAGGAGAAAAAATAATGTAGAATACAATAAAAACAAAAAATAGAAATAACGCCACTGCAAGCGCTCAAACTCCACAGGAGGTTTAATTGGCACAAGAACAAAACAAAAAGTAACAAACAGGGGGAAGTGCCACACCAAACATCTAAAGCATTTCAGACCTACAGGTCCTTAGATATAGGACATATGTCTAAGGACCCGTAGGTCTGAAATACGTTAGGTTTTTTTCAAATGTCAATCATAATATATGGATGGCTGGGGAAGGAGAGAAGGATATAGAAGACATTGTATGGATGGCTGGGGAAGGAGAAAGACGGATAAAGAAGACCATGTATGGATGGCTGGGGAAGGAAAAAGATGGACATAGAAAACAGTCTATAGATGGCTGGGAAAGGCGGAAACGGTGCATGGTTTTGGGTGAGATTAAGTGGGTCTATACAATTTGTATGAAAGGAAGATGAGCAGAGGACACAATGGATCATGGCTAGTTTAACATTCTTCTTCAGTAGTTTGCCCTCAGTTTAACGAATCCTATAAAAAAAAACAGACCAGAGCCAGGAAGCAGACACATCGGCACAAGCAACCAAGCCTAGTGGGAAAGAGGGACACTCTTATACAGTCTGTATACCCCAGATGAACTCCGAGAAGGTTAGAGGGATGGTGGACTGATTGCGGACACTGATATTTGATGCTGCTCAACTCATTTTAATTACTCTTTGAATAAAGTTTGCTTACCTAAAATTCCAGTCACAAGTTAGAATATTTATATCAGCAGACATTTTGTGCTAAGAAAGAAATTAAAAGTGTATATTGCCAGAGTCACTCAGAACAGAGCAGACTCCATTTTGCTATCTTCAGAAATTCGAAGACACATAATTTCCTTGATTTCACTAACCACTGAGCTAAAGGAATGCATTATATAAACACAGACACTAGTGACAGAGAAGACTAAGTAATTAATTTTACTTTCTAAATTTTACAAGGTTCCATTGTAAGTAAGGGGTGAAATTGAGTTTAGAACTGTCAATTTTACAAATTACGATCAAAGTAGTTGCCACAAAGACTGAGACAAACGCTTTGAACTGACAGCAAATCTAAGTTATGGTAGTCCTTTTAGATAAGCTAAATGACGTCAAAATCGTCATCAGGAAAAGTTAACTCTTTCCTGGATAGGAAGGTTTAGTGAGACGAGACTGCCCTCTATGGATCAAATACCTAAATTGCGATCCATAGATTGAACATACCTTTCAGTTTCCTATTGGCTTATCAACTAATGACGTACAAAGAGTCTGGCCCTTTAAAAGTTAGGACAAAGGGAAGAGAGGTTAGTTGGTAGAGACACGAGTTGGAGTTTGGGCAATCAAATTCGGACATGCAGAGAGAGAGAGACTCAAGAAACATTCTCTGGGACTAACACTCTACTCTTAAACTCTTGGACACTCAACTCTTAAACTCTTTGACACTTAGAATTTTACTCTGACTTCTAACCAACACCACTTTTCTCTATCACTCACGCACCTCCATACAACCAATCAAGTCCTGGGAGTACCTACTCATCTGATGAGAATATCTACATAACTGGTAATTATGCTGGATTTATTTAATTAATTTAAATTAATTAGAATTTACTAATAGCATGATATATGACTGGATAAATCACGGTCAGGTTTCAATATTTAGAAATCTTAGTTAACTAAAGAATATATAGTTATAAATATTCCATTCTGCAGGTGGAATTAAGAATAATTATATATTAATGTGATAGTATCACGTGTTAGCATACCGCTGTTTTTATCCAGGTGTATTGATTTGCTCTAAATAAGATAGATATCTTTTTAGGCAAATTAAAATTCGGCTTTTGTAAAAATCTGGTAGATTATTCTTATCGGATGGTTCCAGGAAATGACTAATGAGTTGGTTCAAATGTTATTTTAATTGAAAATCACAGGAGAATAGGATACTATATGCCTAGGAGGATCTAGCCAGCATTGAAAGGGTTACTCAGTTGATTTAACTGTTAGCCAAGGTTTTATGGCTTTTCGCTGTGTGAAGCTTAACCTCATAAATCTTATTAAGTGACAGGAGATGCTGTTAGCCATTGGAACGTGTATAGCCATTCCATTGTATTGCATACTTATGTTATACTAAATACTCACTGATTATTATCATGCATGCTGCCTAATATTATTGTTATGTCATATGTCACAATAAATTAAATCTATTTTTATAACACATTGTGATCTTAATTGTATGGAATACTTTTCACTTATTTGATATCGATCTCTAAGATAATTGAAATAGTGGGCAATTCTCGACTGTTTAATATTATCATCCCATAAATATCCCCACAAAGTGTATCCATTGGATCCATTTGGCAAACCACATATTAATGTCTATGTATTTAGAATGCAATGTCATAAAACTCCCTGTTGGTGTAATGGTCAGGTGTCCCAAAACGTTTGTCACATAGTGTATATTTGATGGCGTAAATATTAGAGGAAGGACATCCACCTCAGCCTTCAGGATTTTCCATTGATGGAAAATTTTATTAAAACACGATTCACCATTCCGTTTTTTGCTATATCTCTACTAAACATACCCATTCATGTATAAAATAACCATTGATTTCAGTAACATAATTGGTGGTTTATGCGTAGTGCTTACCAATCCAGGGAATTAGATATTCATATTCTATATAACCCTTGCGATCTATAGTAAATCAGAAAAAGGAAATAATAAAAAAAAAATTAAAAAATGACGTCCTGGTTACAGCACTATAACCCAACCACTGAGTAGGCAATACTAAAGTATACATTAATTCCTTACATATCTACTAATGCAAACGTATTACATAATACGATAAAACAGCAAGCGGAGCAGACAGGAAAATAAAGCAATAAGATCCCAAAAATGACTAAAAGTAAATAAAACTTTTTTTTAATTAGAGAATAACCAGTGGCTCATCCAAAATAATTCTTAAAGAAACACTTTGATTACCATAACCACTACAACCTATTCTGCAAGAAGTCGTAGGAGTTCTGTTTTACTGTTTTTGGGCTTTTATAAAAAAAAAATTAAAAGAAAAAAATAACTGGAGCTCTCTCAGCACCAAAAGTTCAAACTATCTTCTTTATTTCAAAATTGTGGAGCATTTACTACACTGTGAAGTGTAAAACAGCCGAGGGGCCAGGAGATTTTTGTGGGGTTTTTTGTCAAACAGCTCGAAAACAGTTTTACAAAAATAGGAAAGACAGCACCCAAAAACTGTTTGGAAAAATTCAGAAATAGTCGTGGCTTGGTTATTGCAGTCTGAATTTTTCAATTTAGTTTTTTATGTCATTACAGTTTGGTGTTTCATGAATAAACCTTTTACTGAATTGGCAGTTCACAAGGACAATTAATGGATGGCCTTCCCAGCAATAAACATTTAATTAGTAAATGAAGTCAGTCACCTCGCTTGACAGTATAGTTTTGGCGTATTCTGGGTGAGTGCTGTTCAAATATGCAGCAAACGGTCCAAACCAAATAGGATTGGCATACGGGAATTGGATGGCCCAGACCAATCATTTATCCAGTGATTTCCCATCTTCATTAAGCTGCAGTAGAAAGCATAACGCACCAGACATTAGAGATTAACGGAGAACCAAAACTTCACCATTCAATAAAACACTGAAAATGACGTATAACTTGTGTTAAATGTGATGCTCCATTTTATTTTACTATAGATTCAGAATGTAGCAATAGCCCTCACAATCCAGTTCAGTCCTGGCACAGCCAAGGCACACATTGTATTGAAGGAACAAATTAAACATTTAGGGAGGTTTAACAAAGTATTCGGAAACTTAGGGTGTTCAATACCCTGTTCCAGTTTATAAAGTGGTTTAAATGTTGTGCAAAACTTGTCACATTTTCTTTCCTTTTTTTCTCCACTTGAATGTCTTTTGATAGGAGTATAAAGTAATGAGGGCCCTGTAATACTCCCCTGTTCTTTTAGGACTTTTAGGAAATATTCAGTCACCTGACCTTGTATGTGTTAAAGGAAAATAGGTCTCCACCCCTCTGGCCCTGTATGTGTTACTAGGGCTAGGAGATGGCCAGTCCTGTGGCCATGAAATGGTTAACAAAGTGAGTAGATAGCCAGACTACCAGCCCTGAAAGTATTAAAGGGATAGTCTATTCAAAATTTGACAACAGCTGTCATACAATAAGCTGCATGATCAAACACGTGACAAGTCACGTAGCATCCAAGACACAGCAGTTATTTGTAAACCACACACCTGACTAGAGAGCTGCAAACAAAGAAAAACATACAATATATATATATATAATATCCACAGTCAAAGAACATTAAAACAACGTAAAAGAGAAAGGGAAGAGAAATCTAGTAGTTCCTGTGTAAATCTAACAGAAATTCCAGACCCAGACAGACATGGTCATTCAGTAAAGTGAGAATCCAAAGTGAATTTAAATTTTAAAAGCCAAAGTAGACGAAATGGACCAAGTTAGATAACTTTTCCTATTCTGCTATTTTGATCTTAAATTTTAAATAGATTTTGTATTCTCCCTTTAGTGAATAACCCTGTGAGTAGAGGGAAGAAAACAAGTAGACTTCATGGAAAATCAACCAAGAACAGTCCGTGGAGAGGGCTTGGATCTGGGATCAGACAAGCCCAGAGAGCAGAAATTCTCTGATTCCAGAAACATATCCCAGACAAACCATAGTCTTGCTGAAAAGGATTTCCTTGACCTTGCTAAGCCATTGCTAGATGGTGTCCCACTATTTATAACGCATTATAAAGCATTAAAATATGGGTTATCCCCTGTCCAGCAGAGGATTATGGGAAAAGCAGTTTATTCCATCAGGTGGCCCTGGGTATCGGATGGTGGAAGTGCATGGTAGTTCTGCCACTGGTTTAAACACTGTGTAATTATATTTTTTGTAGTTTGAAAAGACCAATTAAAATGGAATTGGAAAAAAAATGATCTTTAAAGGGTTACTCCAAGCATCATGACCATTTCAGTGATTTGAAGTGGTCCTGGTGCCTAGAGCTTGTATGTGCAGCATTTCAATATGCACACATGCATAAACTATCCCCTCTACTGTAAATCCACCAGCATCATCATCAGGGAAGAACTATAGTTCCAGGGTAGTGAATTTAGTGCAAACTTGGTGTCTATAGCCAGATAGTCAATAATGGCTTACCTTCCCTCTCCATGTCACTCATATAACCCCCTCTGCCCACACTGCCTGACCACCTTCCCCAACATCCTTGCCCCTCTGGTGAGGATTGGGCTGAGGGGAGAACTTGGACCTGGCGCTGGAAAAGACGTAAGTTTAAGCTTTTTTCCCCCATTTCCTGGTGGCCCACAACAGAAAGGGTCAGACTAACCAAACTCAATGTTTCCTGAAAACACTTGTTTTGATTGGAGTAACCCTTCAATTTGCAAAGCTATACAGAGGTTTGTGAACAAATAAAATGTACCTGTCTGTTGAGATTTTACGTTGGTTAGAGTTGTCGTTCACAGCAAACGCTAATTCTATTATCTGCAGTTATTACAAATTATAATGTAGTGGACTTTAGCAGTATAATATCTCTTTGTTATAATGTGTTTGTGCCAACACATGTCCTTTATCGTTTGCAGAAAAAGATTACTTACCATGTAACCCCTTCAGGACTATGGTTAGTTAAACCTCACAACAGCGATGTCATGTTATCAGATCTGCGGCGGGAGCGAATTAATTGTGTTCACATATGTTAACACATTCTGTGACACCTTAATGCACAATACTTACAGTATAAAGTAATTCATACATTGTGGCAGCTCGGTTGTCTCTGTATCTCTTACCACATCAGCCTGCCCAAACAGCCAGTGACCAGGGGGTCCAGGGAAGGGTTTCGATGCTGTCATTAAATTCTTTCTCTTCTGGAAGAGTTGGATCCCCTTTAGCAACACCAGAGACAGACAGAACACAGCAGCTACATACAGAACCCTATACCCATCTATAGACCTCAGAGATTCCACCAGAGATCCCATTGTCTGCGCAGACAGCTGTAGATGCTTTCTATGCAACTGTCCTTTCTGATTGTCTTTGCAATGCAACCTCAGTGAACTCTGCGCAGTTCTGTCCACAAATCACTGACAGGCTGCAGCTTTTGCAATAAAAATAAAAATAAATAAATACACATGTGTACTTAAGTGGCCGTGAGGACATATACCCAGTCAGATGATTCCACATGTGCACACTATAGTGTCTTTTTCCATAGTTCCTTTTTATTGGTCTTTTTAAAATAAAAATAAATAAGAACATCAAAGTATGTTTACATTTCATTGTTACTTTCCTGCAGGCTGTTCTCTCATCAGTTTGATTAGACTGAAACCCCTTAGGCAGTGAGATGGGTGAGCATTTCACTGATACAATTAGGAATGCCAACCACCGACTTTTATTTTATTTTATCAGACGCATGGGATTTATTCACTTAAAATAAAATGTATGAAAAAAAATTAGCAAAACTGCAACTTGCAATTATTTTGGAGTTAGATATTTTTTTTTTTTTTACAAATAACCTGTTTTTACCAAAAGTTTGCAATTCAGTTTTCAGTTTTCTAGAATTCAACATTCATGTTTTCAGGTGGCTCATTATTAGGGCTGTCCTGGAAAATAAATCAGCTGGTTGACCAGATTCCATTTGGATCCCCAGCAGAGTTGTTAGGGTAATTATATATGTATATTATGCACTTTCACTTTTTATTGTAATCTTGTGGTGGGATTGGGTAATTATCTTCTGGGTGATTAGAGCTGCACTTATTTTGTTTTTCTTTGACTGAAGGAATACTGATAACGCCTACTCCATTGTATAAATATCGCTTTGGGTTTGTTTTATATTTCACAATGCTTAGATAAAATACATAATATTCAAATCTGGAATACAGAAAATCTGAGCACCTATATTGGGACCAAGACAAAAATAGTCAAGAAAGCAACTAATGGGCATATCCAAACCTACATTAAATTGGAATTTAAACAAGACAGAATACTCCCTGTGATAGAGAGTACTCCCTAGAAAAAAAGAAAAATTGCAACATTAGTTAAAATCACTTTTTTTTTTAATATTCTTTCTTTATTTAACACTAAAAACAACAAAAAAGAACTCATAATACATTATGCAATCTTTACATTCATTTAACAGCAATATTACCTAAAAGATTGCATTTAAGCTCTAATATCACCATTTTGAGTTATTCATCAATACAAATTTTTACACACACAAAACAAAAAAAAAAAAAACAACAACAAAAAAACATTTAATACACTCTCCCCCCCCTCTGCCTCTCTATCTACCTATACCCTTCCTATTCGCATAAACCTTCCAGGGTTCCCAGACCTTACCAAACATATAATAAGAATGTCTTACTCTAGATGATAATTCATCCATTATATAATTTTCTTGAATCTTTAATTCCACCTCTCTCATTGATGGTAAATCTAGATTTATCCAGCTAGCGGCTATACATCTACGTGCGGCCAATAAAATTAAAAATATTAATTTCTGCGAATGGCAGGGTATACCTGCTATTGATTTCGATAGCAAAAATATCCAAGGATTGAGTTCTATATTTCCCTGTATTATCACTTGAATTAGCTCCCTTATTTCCTCCCAATAGCTTTTAATCTTTGGGCAAAATCACTTTATTTTTAATCAGTCTACAAAAAAAAGCAAAAAATAAACCAGAAAAATAAAAAAGTGAAAAAGAAAATGAATAAATACAGACACAAGTAAACTATGTACATGTATATAAGGGGATAAAGCCACATGGAGTATCCTATTATAGCCATTGAGCCTGGAAGCAACACGAGATACATGCTCAGTGTATTAAATGTATCCGATTCTGTGGTAAGTCCAGTGTAACAATTGCAATTGTATTTATTTGTATGATAGAGGGAACAGCTACATACAAGAACTATAGTATCCCATTCGACTGAATAGGACTATATCGGAAAGATCAAATGATACAGCGCACTTCATACCGTGATGCAAGTGAATCTGTTGGCAAACTAATAATGTCAGATAGTTTGTCTAGCTGGAAATACTAGATAAGGTCTCTGACTGAATGACAGTCTGTGTATCTCCTAATGAACACTCATCATCCCTACTGCTATAGTTTATATCTGCTATAGTCCGTCATGTGACTTTATACTTGACAGACACTGCGGCAGCCCAGGGGAAATATTAGTCAATGGAGGGCAGTCAATTTATTATTAAACATATTGGAGTCTGTTTAGGGACAGATGGTTATTTAATTAATACTTTACCTTTATGATCTATCTCCATTAGTCTTTATATCCTCTGCCATCTCCTGAAACTGATTTTATACAGCTCACTCATCATTTAGGCAATATACCTTGACAAAGACTAACTCCAATCCACTAGGTAGGTTTTTAGTGTCGATCCAGTTAAGGACTTGGGCTGATGAGTGTTCATTAGGATACAGACATTCCTTTTTATTAAGTAGAGGATACCTTTTAGTTCAAATTCTGATTTAGTATTCAAATTTGTGCTGGATAAAACGTGATCATAGTAAAACTAGATGTCACATTTGTACTTGGGGCTGAAATGTATTTTCCAATATTACCATGACACTTACTTCCCAAAATCTTCCTTTTACATGCAAATTACATGCACATACTTACAGTGGTGTAATTACCAAGGTCGTAGCGGTTGCCAAATTGGCATATTGGTTCTACCGAAGTAATTCAGCTGAAAGTAAAAGAAAATGATTCTTATGACTGTGCTGAAACACCATGTAATATCGGCAATTTTTGCAATGCCAATTCTGAGTTGCCAAAATCTGTGCCGAAGTTCACGCCCTGCACCTTTAATAGTAACACGTGGGAATGGTACAATGATGGGACTATCTTCCTAAGAGTGAATCGCAAGGGAAGTAAATATTGGAAGACTAGAGCCTTTATCATATCCTTTTATTCAGGCCCGGACTGGCCATCGGGCACACCGGGCAAATGCCCGGTGGGCCGCGATGGCCGTGGGGCCGATGCCGGCAGGGAGATCACAGGATCTCCCCGGCCGGCCCCTGCAGGGTCAGCGCTATGCGAGCGCCAGCCCTGCTATGTGAATCCATGGGCCGGTGGGGAGATCACAGATCTCCCTCACCGGCCCACAGGCAATGTTACATGCGGCCGGCTGGGTGAGGGAGGGAGGGAGGAGAGAGGACCCGGCGGAGCTCTTACAAGCAGCTCCGCCCGGTCCTCTCGCGGGATTCTGAGCGTTGCCGCGGCAACACTCAGAATCTCGCGAGAGTGAACTCTAACCCGCAGGTTAGAGTTCACTCTCACCACTGGACCACCAGGGAAGGCAGCATGGTCCCTTCAAGGCTCCCCCTCCCAGGCAGAACGGCTCCCTCCCCCTCCCAGGCTAAAGGTAAAAAGGGGGGGGGTAACATAACTTTTTTTTTTAATTATTAATGATTATTAATTATAATAATAATAATATTATAATTATTAATAAAATAAAACATATATATTTAAAATAATTTCCCTAGCAGCCCCCCCAGACACACACAGCCCCCCCAGACACACACAGCACTCACAGACACACACAGCACCCCACAGACACACACAGCACAGACACACACAGCACTCCCACAGACAGCACCCCACAGACACACACAGCACAGACACACACAGCACAGACACACCACAGACACACACAGCACTCCCACAGACACACACAGCACTCCCACAGACACACACAGCCTCCCACACAGCACTCCCACAGCACTCCCACAGACACACAGCACTCCCACAGACACACACAGCACCCACAGACACACACAGCAAAGACACACACAGCACCCCACAGACACACACACAGCCCCCAGACACACACAGCCCCCCACAGACACACACAGCACCCAGACAGACACAGACACACACAGCACACCCCCAGACACACAAAGCGCACCCCCAGACACACACAGCGCACCCCTAGACACACACAACACCCTCAGACAGACAGCACCCTCACTCCCACACATATACAGCACATATATTATATAAAAAAAACCCTCAGTGAGTTAACAGAGAAATAAAATTAGAAACCCAGAATGTGACGGCAGATAAAAACACCCTCACACACAGCACCCCTCTTACACAAACACGCTGCGCACCTCACACATACAATACGTCCAAATATATTATATATATATTATATATATATATATATATATATATATATATACAAAAATCAAAACTGAGGATGCACTCACAGGACTTGGTTAAAGTGAAAAAAGGGACTTTTAATTATTCCATGTGAAATGTACAGAAAAATCAATTTTCCATTCACATGGAATGATTAAAAGTCCCTTTTTTTTCACTTTAACCAAGTCCTGTGAGTGCATCCTCAGTCTTGATTTTTGTATATTTCTGACGTTTGGGATATAGCACCCAGGCTATTAGTTCTTTCTTATTACTTAAAGGAGAATGCCAAGCATCCTGTTTTTTGAGAATATATATATATATATACATATATATATATATACACATATATACACACACACACTACAGCACCCCTCACACTGCACCACTACACACATTACGCTCCAGATACACGCTAGATCCCTTACCCTATATGCACTCTTAATCCTCTACACACACACACACACACACACACAATCTTCTATACACACTCTGGGTCCTTTACACACTAGATCTCTTACACACACACACTGCACCACCTACACACACACATACAACATTCTCTAAACACACCCTCTCTACACACAGTAGTGTGTGTGTATAAGTGACACACACTACATCACCTATACACACACACTACTGCCCGTATGCACACACTCGCTACATCCCCTATAACACTATGCCCCTATACACGCACTCTCTACAGCCCCTAGCCACACATATTACACCACAAAATTGACCTATTTACACAATACCACACCACACTCTACACACAGGCAATCCCACAAGCATGCGCCAAACACATGCACCATACACTTTCCTGGCCCTTTTGTCCTCTGGTATCCCACTTGTGGAGACACCAGAGACAATTTAAAAGCAAACACAGCGCAAGCATGTTATTACATTTGCTTGCGCTGCGCAGAACAAATACAGGGCCTTTTTCTAATGCTAGAGCTTTTCAGCGGGGCTCTGCGCATTGAACCAACAGGCTCACTTTCTCTGGCCCCGCCCCCTTTTTCGGGGGCCGCTCTAATTGAAAAATGCCCGGGGCTAATTTTTTTCCCAGTCCGGCCCTGCTTTTATTATAGAAAAGGAAGCATCTCCTACTGCAATCAAGTGGGCCATCAGACGGGTGATTTTGTTACCATGCTGTTTTGACATGCTCCTGGCATTACAACAAAATGTTCAAGAGGGAGCTGGAAGACATGTCCCTGGAACATTGTGGACTAGGAGTCTGTCTGACCTTGTCACTAAGTGGCACTAGGCTGCCTCTAATCTACGAAGTGTCCTCTTGTAATTACTCTGTATCATAGTCAATTTCCTCCTGGAACAGACTTAAACAAATGTCAGGAGAGGTTGGGGTAAGAACAATATCATCACTAGATTCCTTACCACCAAGACCAGATTGCAGACACTACTCTGTTCTACCTCTTTAGTAAAAAGTACCACTGGTGACACCGACAGTCTCTGCTGAACTTTTCCTTAGTTGCTTAAATGATGGAGTAACTCAGGCAACAAGTCCACTGGTTTCACCAATCCCTTGCTCCGAGCATCCTAAAACACAGAAGCTGTAACGCTTGAAATAGCTGCGGTAGTAGGAGCTGCATTGCTAGTGGAAATAACAGCAGAAGTTATTGCAACATGACAAGGCTGAGACACATCCAATTGTCTCCTGGTTGTTTAATTAGACTTAATGGATATGCTGCTAATTCCACTATTTAGCGAATATATTCATTAAACAAGTGTTCCAGACTGGATAATGTCAATTATGTACTGTACATAATCCTGTCCACATAGTGTCACTCATTGGTTAATGCACTCAGCCAGTGAATTGCCATCGTATCATCTTCTGAGCCAAATGCTCATCACCCGTCATTAAAAGACCCATGGCGGCCAGTAATACCAAGATAAGAAGGCAAGACATTGGACATTGTAAGAAGGTTTGCCCCATTATCAGGGGACAGGACCAGAGTACTCCGGGCGTCATAGCCACTAGAATGAGCTGTAGTAGTTATGATGCTTGAAGAAACCTCTTAATGGGGATGTATTGCATATACCCCATTGTACAGCACTACGGAATCTGATGGCGCTATACAAATAATAAAACAATAATAATAATACTCAGTGATCCTCACATTCCCCTTTAAAGAAGAAAGAGAATTGGTGGATATTTTGGATATTGCTAGAGGTTTCCAGGACCACCGGCATCAAACAAGACTGGAGAAAATCTGCAAGACACTAAAATACAGATACAAGTTTCTACTCCTTATTTTTTTTATTTAAGTTGATATATTTTTTCTCAGTTGTATAAAGCTATTGTATATATCTTAAAAAACAATGTTAATTATAAAATGAAATTTTCACGATATTAAGTACACTTTATAATAGACACATTATATTACTCTCTAAGTAATAATATAGAAATTATATAACAAGCAAACATTTTATAATTTGATCCTTATTTCAGCAGACAGATCAAGTTTTTATAGACAGACAAGACAAGATAATTATGAAAATTTAGGTATAGGAGTATATTAATATACCAAAGTGTGCACACTTAAACAATGAGGTGAAAATATGCTCGAAACTTATGTGAAGGATCCCCTTAACCCTCACGACCACATATAACCGTTTACACAAAGATATAAGTGGAGCTTCAGAGTACCTGGTTATAACATGAATGTACTTGGTTACAAACTTAACCAAAGATCTGTAAATAATATACAACACAAATATAGTGCAGATGGTCTGTACAATTTCAATATAAATAAGGAAGTGATAATTCACAACTCACAGGTTTTAGAGCCAATTGATCACCTGGCTCTAGTGTATAATGCTTCAGGATATTTTAAGGGTGATCCACTACCCCCTTGTACCTCCTTCTGGTCTCCTCCACCTTCAAATTCTCTATTAAGAATGGACAGGAAACTCCAGTAGAAAAAGGATCCACTTTTATTGAAGAAAAAAAACATATATATAAAAATGATCAATTTGATCCAAAATACTAGTATAATATAAAATCCAAAATAAGTCCAATGTCCAAAATGTCCAAAACGCGTTTCGCCATTTACTGGCTTCTTCAGTTGGCTTTGTTCACGAACCGTTCGGCGAACCGTTCGGGACATCACTATATAGGTATATATTATGATAAGGCCACTGCAGGAACAACAATTCCAATGCTTTTTCAAGATGTTTATTTACAAAACCGACAGTTTTTAGCATCCAGGTACTCTTTCCGTTCAAGACATAAATCAAACCAAATGCAAACAAAAACCTACTCCTTTTAGGAGACTAACTGAACAGAGGAATTTCCTCTCTAACAGTACTGACCAGCTAAGCTGGTTCACAGTCACAAAACAATAATTAAACAGCACAAAGTTTTTGTTCCCACTCGGGCTCCATTTCAAACTCACTGTCTGTCTGTGATCAGCAGCCTAGTGAGATAATCTCAGCAGAATAAACAGGACTGGGCAGTGTTAAATAAGCAGCAGCAAGGGGGTGGAGCAAAGCAGCCAAACAGGTCAGGCGCTCGCTCGATGGGCTCTTTACCAAATCTCTAAATCACAGTGTTAAGTCCCCTCGAAGTCCGAAAAATGGGGTACTGCCGCTCTTACCTAATATGGGTCGGAAGACCAACAAACAGAAGACAGAGAAGCCCAGTTTGGGCATTAGCTGCCAATTTATCATCTCCTCCACAGCCTCAGACAGTCTCACAGAGTGCAGAGACCCTAGGCATCCTTCTGAACAGAGTGGGGCTACCACACTTGGGACCCAATGACCATTATTCCGTTCATACTTTAGAGGGCCTATTCGGATGCCTATGCAGCGGCCATGACCTGAGGCTTTGTATGACTTTCTTGTTTAACATTTTTTTCATAATATTTTCCAATGTATAAGGTTTTCTGTTGGTTTGACTTTCCTTTTGATAGCTTATACTTTAATTTTATGCAAGCATGACATACAGCTCGGCAAACCTCATTCCGGATCGTATTGCGCATCAGACCTGAAAATTCCCCCTACCTCTACATTTCAATTAACTTGTTAGACTGTGATGTTTAGGTCTGGAGTCGTAAAACCACACTAGGGCCCTCAGACTCTCATCTTACTGTCCTTTACTTTTACACATTAGATTAGTAGATAACCTAAGGAGCAGTCAGCTAGAACATTAGTCTATTTACAGTATTTTTTTTATATATATATATTTTTATTTTACATGTGACATTGCCTTCAACAGGTTTACGCCCACACCTAGTTGCACTTGGAGGTAATTTGACATAGAGTATTCACACCCTCCATTTCATTGGCCATTCACTTGGCAGTCCACCTATACAGATGTTTAAACTGAAATTGGATAAATACTTACAAAAACATAACATACAGGGATATCATTTCTAATTAGTGGGGTAATAGCTGCTTGATCCAAGGAGACATCTGACTGCTATTTTGGGGTCAAGAAGGAATTTTTTTCCTAGTTTGTGGCAAAATTGGAAGTGCTTCAGACCAGGTTTTTTGCCTTCTTTTGGATCAACAGCAACAACATTTGTGAGGAAGGCTGAACTTGATGGACGCTAGTCTCTTTTCAGCTATGTAACTATGTAACTTTACATAAAAAAAAAAAAAAAAAACAGCTCACTGTCCCAGCCGCACACAGTGTTATTTTGTTTATGCGTGATGTTTTACTTCTCAAAAATATGTTATTGTAATGTATGAAACTAGTCCCTTAAGCAAGTGAGTCGAATATAAATAAAGAATTTAAAAAAACAAGAATTAAGTAGCAGCTGAAGCTGCTATAAATATTAACCCTAGAATTAGAGAAAACACACACACACACATTCATTATGTGTTCTCTTTGATTTCACTATAATCATTATCAATTAAAAAAGGTTGTTGCAATCAATATACTTGTTTATGTCTCTAGCATTTTGAACTCCATGAACGATGCATCCATGGAAAGCTAATGGACTAGTGCCATATGCATATATTCAAAAATGTTCACAATTGACACATTTAATTTGCCTTCATTCCTTCCTGGCTTTCTTGAGATACAGGTGAATTCCGTTCTTCGACCTCAGTGACAGCATATATATTTTGATGGGAGTCTGGGCTGGATCCACTGACAGCTCAAAGGCATTTAGAGTCAAAGCAACAGCCACCTTCAACTCATTCATTGCAAAGCTCTGGCCAATGCAATTTCTGGTAAAAAAAATGAAACAAAATCAATGAAAGGAAATTATGCTGACAATTAAAGGCTTTGATTGTGATTTTAAGGGACGGTAAATGGAGTATTCACTGAACTCTCATTTCAGGTGGAATAATGGACCTGTGGGATTCCCAACAGTTAGACCAAGGTTGTAAGACCGTGCCTCAACATTTACCGCTGTACTGTCTGGCATGATTGACCGTATCATGTGAAGTTAGTATTCCAGAACTCAGAGACATCAGAGAAACAATTAAAACAGTCTACAAAAATATTCAAAGCAAAACCTAGACCATGCCTTTATTACCCTCTCAGCACAGGATTATGGACATCCCCAATGTATTACAACCTTGTGTTCGTACAACCCTGGGGTGTTGGATCCAATGGGACTATGTTTGATTTAAAAACTATATGGCCAGAAAATAATAATCAGGCTTTCATCTGAAAATGGTCTTAACTCTCATTGGTTTTGGGACATTTGTGTCATCAGTAGGTCTATTCAAAAACTCCAGAAACTTTGGGGAGGGCGGGAGGGGGAGAAAAACATAGGAACAGATCCTCTTCCTTCCCACATCTTACCTTCTCCCATCATACAGATCAGATCAATGGGATTATATGCAGAAAGGTTTTAGAAACCCAACTGTTACATAAACAGCCATGCATTCATTTCCGATTTTACTATAGGGGAGTTAATAAAATATTTAAGAGGTACCTTGGGCCAGCCGAGAAAGGAAGAAATGAATGAGAATGTCTTTGTTCTGTGTCGTCCTGTGAGAACCTTGAAGGGTCGAATACCTGCAAGACACCGCAAATGTCATATGTGAGACAAGAAAAACGTGTCCTAAATTTGGTTATTGATAGCAAATTAAAGTTAGAAAACCTGAATAGCAGCAGACATCAATATATATTCAAAGGATTGCCATATAGTTTAATGTTCACCACATTATGGAAGCATTCACAATGAATGATCAGATTGTAAACTCAATTGAGCACAACCCTCATCAGCCTATTGTTCCTGTAACATTTTGTAATTGTCTCATTTATTGTTAAATTTCCCCACTTTGTAAAATTGTAAAGCATTGCAGAATAAGTTGGCGCTATATAAATGCCGAAATTCTTTTGACTGCTATGAATTGGATAGTGTTATTTACTCTTCCTGAACACTGACAAAACTGTCACAATGATCTTTGGAACAGTACCTAAATTACTCAAATTACACAATTCCCACCTATTCATCAAAACAAATTCAAATGGCACACTGACCGCAGTCCACTCTTTCAAATACTTGGGTATGATATCAGACCTCAATCTATCTTTTAGCCTGCATATAGAAAAGCTTGCATCTAAACTATATCCAAAACTAGGTGCCCTGTACAGAAACAAATCCTGCCTGAGCCCTACAGTAAAGGAAACGATTGTACAGCAAATGCTGATGCCAATCATTGATTATAGGGATGTAGCAAATGCATCTGCATCACAATCCCACATTAATAAACTCAACACGTATAACTCGTTCTGCCGATTTGTGCTACAATGTAATTACAGGACCCAACATTGTGACATGCTAAAAGAACTAAACTGGCTGACACTGGAATCAAGACGCACCTTTCATCTTTCCAGCTTTGTGTTTAAGAGCTTTTCTGGGAAACTCCCACCCTACCTGAACAAAATGCTTTCCTCAGCTGTTCCCACTTCCTATAAGCTCCGATTCAGTACCAACACTTTACTTAGTCTACCTCAATACAAAATGAAAGCGACCCGATCCTCCTTCTCCTACAGAGCACCGCAATTGTGGAACGACCTACCGCACAATTTAAAATCTTCCCTAAGCATAAAGTCCTTTAAGAGATCCCTCTCTACATACCTCAAAACAGAATGCACCTGTCATGGCTGATTATATATTTCCTGCCTGTTCTATGTTAAATATTGTATTTATTGTGTATTAATATTGTTTTTGTATTTTATTGTACCATAATGTATCAATGCAATGATTTGTGGACCCAGGACATACTTAAAAATGAGAGAAATCTCAATGTATCCTTCCTTGTAAAATATTTTATAAATAAATAAATTTAATATGAGCTTAGACACCTTTATACACATCAACCACATCATGGTACAAGGCCATCAGGTTATGTCCCTCCATGATGTAAAGGGTTTATTAGACTACTTGCCATGAATGGTGTAAAGACAGCAGGAGTTATAGTAGTCGAGTCTTAGTGTCCATGAAAAGATCCAAGATGAAGGATAACTCACAAACCAGCTCTTCTTTTGTTTTAAACAAACAGAGGGTATTAACAGTTTATTTCTTACCTCTGGGTCATTCCAGACAGAAGGGTTTCTATGGATGCTATCGATGGACACAGACACCAGGCTGCCTGTGGGTAGCAGATAAAGAAAAGCCCAAGAGCCAATTATAAATGACACTCTGTGTTGCTAATAAGCTACACAGTAAATTAATAAGACAGAATTGCAATGTAAGAATGGATCCACCTGAAGATGGAATTCAAATTAAATCTCAATGACCACCTCCGGTGTCTCGCCCAAAATTCTACTCCTTGAACCTTCTGGTGTCACCTCATGACTTCACCAGTGAAATCATTTCAATTCTATCTCCCTCTTCTCTCTCCAGTATCTCCAAGAGTATGTGGCTTGCTTAAAGGGCCACTATATAGTCACCAAAACAACTTTAGCTTAATGAAACAGTTTTGGGCTACAAATCATGCCCATGCAGTCTCACTTCTCAATACTCAGCCATTTAGGAGCTAAGGCACTTTGTTTATACAGTTCTAATCACACTTCCCTGCATGTGACTTTCACAGCCTTCTTAAACACTTCCTGTAAAGAAAGATTTAATGTTTAAACTTCCTTTATTGCACATTCTGTTTAATTTACAATTTCTTCTGTTAATAGCCTGCAGGAGCTTTCTGTGTGTGATTGAAGTTCAATTTACAGAGCAGGAGATAAAAACTTCTAACATACGTGAACATCTGATTGAAAATGAAATCATTATTTTCAAGCAGACTGTGTGAGTCACAGCCAGGGGAGGTGTGGCTAGGTCTGCATATATAGAAACAAAAGTAACTTAACTCCTAAAAGGCAGAGAATTGAGCAGTGAAATTGCAGGGGCATGATCTATTAACCAAAACTGCTTCATTAAGCTAAGGTTGTTTTGGTAACTATACTGTAATATTAACCTCTGAACGAATTCTCTAATTCCAACTCCTTTAGAATGAAATGCACTTGTGTATTGTATCACTACAAACCCAGAAGCACCCTTAAATGTATGTGTGCGCCAGTGAGTGGTGCCTTAATGTTCTATATATTATACTGAAGCTTAACTAACTTCAGGTCACATGTGCTTTTTTAAAGGATTCAGTTAAACTTTTGAGTTGCTGAGAGTCCCAGAGCTTAGATATTCAAATAATTCTGTTAAGACCAGCCAGAAATGTGGGACTCTGTAAACAGTGATAGGCTTATATAACAGCCATATCTTGTAACTAAATCCCCATTATTTTTTCATAACAACATTAACTGAAAATAAATTGATTAGCTATTGGCTACCCGGCAGTAAGCAAAAACAGTATTGAACTCTGATTGGTATCTCTGGTACTGACCTTCTGGTAGAGACCGCCCATCGCTGAATGTGATTGGCTGATTGATCTGCCTGGCTATGAGTGGCACTGGTGTGTTGAGGCGCAAGCTCTCCTTAATACACA
Organism: Pelobates cultripes; assembly: GCA_933207985.1. Taxonomy (NCBI): domain Eukaryota; kingdom Metazoa; phylum Chordata; class Amphibia; order Anura; family Pelobatidae; genus Pelobates; species Pelobates cultripes. The sequence goes on along the minus strand of OW240919.1, from coordinate 15,499,915 downwards.
TGGTGGTGTACGGCAATTTACTCAGGTCATCCCTGAAATACACAGACAGCGCTACACTGTAATAATTGCCAGCAACATTACACAGAGATACATACATATAGACCTTTGGTGATTATACCTGGTATGGTTTGCACTTTTTAACTATCCACTTTGCTATTTGCCACTCCCATGATATCCTCCCAACCATCCAATCCATCTTTCA
>OW240919.1:15397213-15494713 GCA_933207985.1 Pelobates cultripes | reverse complement strand
CAGTACACATAAATACTAAATAATATTTTGTATCATACATACTACGATCACCTATCAACATACATACCTCCCCATAATAATAGTACATGCCCTACTGAAACACCCTAAATCAAACATATACAGGCATCACATATAAATCTAAAACTCAGAACTCATGTCACATACTATTACGTCCACCATACTACAACTCGAACACTGCCACCTACAGCCCGGCAAGTACATAACTTACGGAGATCTTACAAACATCATCTCCACTGACCTCTACAGGTCAAACAGCCAAACATTATTAAGAAAAATTGGTTGTGCCAATTGTCTTTATTTTCATATGGTTTACATATATTTAGTTACAGGTACTACTGCTACCTATATGGATTGTCAGGTTTCCAAAACTATACTTCCAGGTATGTACACCTGCTTACAGTGTATCAATATCTGATCTCCCATAAAATTTAGATAAATACTGGCAATTAGGGTCGTAGGGGCCAATAGATATTTTCCCTCTTTCTCTGCACTATGCTTCGGATTAGCGCTCCCACGAGGCCAACACCCCGCCTCACACTTGGAGGCATACACCCCTCGGGCCACTCGTGAGTTAGTTGCCTCACATGTATCATAGAGAGGGCCTCACCTGTCATTCCCCTTCCTATTTTCTGGTTACTGTCACCAAGAGGCCAACATCCTGCCACTACGATTGGTGGCCACAAAAAATCCCATTGAGGCCAACGCATAGATTGAGCCTCTCAAGCCACTTGAAAACTAGCAGGGCCTAACCAGTCACAAAAACATGAGCATAATGGTTTCGCCACACGGCATAGCTAGCAAACCAGTACTAAAACATCCGGTTCAAATAATAATTTTACCTTTTATTTTAGTTAAAGAATGTCTCATGATGGTGGTGAAGAGTTATCTCTTCCTAGCACCCCAGCTAGGGTCGAGACACCTTCACGCAGGGGAGATGTTGCCAGTCCATCGTCAATCAGAACCTGGACAATCCCACGCATCACCACCGAGCTAAGGAGGCGACAAATTCCCTACCCTGCTACAGCAAGGAAAGCAGAGTTATTTAAACTCCTACGCACAGCAATACGACAACACGGAAGCAGGGGAAGGCCCCAGCAACACCAACTCGGGTGACATCCAGGCTATGCTGGCCTCGCTCATGAACTCCATGGGCAAGGTTAACGACAGACTGGCTAACCTCGAGGCGGTCACCACAGCACTCACCAAGGCAGGCCTTCCCACACCGTACAACCGGCACCAAACGAACCACAGGCTACTGGTAATGTTAACTCGTCAGATACTCAGGATGTTTATCCTGCACACATGATCCCAGCCCACATTAAAAGAGACATTCTGGAGGGCAAAGATGTCAACCTAGCATCCCTACTAATTGCCTCCCAGGATATGGTTGAAAATAAGACTTACATGTATGACGAAGTATCTGTGGTGGTCAGATCCAAGGACTCCAGGTTAAACCGGAAACTGACCATCCCTGAATTTGTTTTAGCTTTTGACATATTTAGAGATGTTATTTGTGATGTGTATCCTACTAGAAGAGAGGAATTTGATCATTACATGCACAAGCTGGTGGACCTGGGAAACAAATATGGTGGGTTGGCTTTTTACAACTATCATAGGTCGTTTTCCACCAAAGTGTCTGGCGCTCTCTCCCAGTATGGTACCCGTATCAACTGGAGCAGACTAGATACGGAGATATTCTGTAGGCACTTTGCAGGTCTCAAAACACCGGCTTGTGCATCCTGCTCTTCTACTACCCACACTACAAATTTTTGTTCTAGCACTGCAGACGATCACAGTCAGGCACCCAGCACTAGCTACGCTGGTAGAACTGTAAAAACCTTCAGAGACAAACTTGGTCGTCCTATCATTTTCTTTGGCAAATCCCAGATTTGCAATAGTTTCAATGTGGGCACATGCAGCTTTAGTGCATGCAGACTGTTGCATATTTGTTCACAATGTTTCAGGGCACATGCAAAAACCATGTGTCCAAATATAATGTACCCTAAACCATACCTAACGTCGGTTAACACTGATGTCTTTGCAGCACTACTGACCAATCACTCCTCCAGACATCTGGTAGATTTTCTCATTTCTGGATTTTCAGATGGGTTCCATACAGGCATCATACATATGCCCACTGGCCATTAGAATGCCCTAATTTGCAATCAGCAAAACAGAACCCAACGGCCGTAAATACGCTCATAGCACAAAAATTGGCAGAGGGGTTCTTGTTCGGGCCATTTTCAACCCCACCATTTACAGCATGGTGCACAAATCCCATCGGGATTGTCACAGGGAAATCTTCCCTTAAACAGAGACTCATCATAGATCTTTCAGCCCCTCATACCTCTACTACCCCAAGTCTCAACTCCCTCATTCCCTCCGAAGAGTTTTCCCTACAATATGCCACCATAGATCACGCCATCACAGCCATCACAGCCATAACGCAAACAGAGGTCGGAGCTTGGCTAAGTAAGACAGACATTACAAATGCCTTCAAATAACTACCAATCCACCCTACACTCTGGCACTTACATGGTATAAAATGGGCAGACAAATATTATTTTTCTCTCCCGCTTAACCTTTGGGTCAAAAAGTAGCCCTAAAATCTTTGTCACATTTGCAGAAACACTTTGCTGGTTATTACTAAACATTTCAAGATGCCCCATAGTCTTCCATTACCTAGATGACTTTCTGCTGATAGAAGGGAACTCCCTTCCCCCCAGAAGTCTCAAAGAAGCCCTTTGTCTGTTTGACCACTTGGGTGTCGCAGTATCCCCTAAGAAAACAGAAGGTCCAGACACCATCATTACATTCCTGGGCATACAACTTGACTCGGCATCCATGCAAGCAAGCTCACCACAAGAGAAAATTACAAACATTTTCAACAGCATAAATTACTACATCTTTCTGGGTACTTGCAACTGCAAGGAACTTCAATCCCTCATAGGTTCCTTAAACTTTGCCATGCGCATCATCTCTCATGGGCGGGCTTTCATATCCAGACTTCTTTGTCTTTTCCCACACTTCCAACACGACAACCATAGACTGTCCATGGATCTACAGGCCACAGCAGACCTACACATGTGGAAGAAATTCTTGACCACCTGGAATGGTAAAAGCTTATTCCTCCCCGGATTGTCCGACATGTCGCCAACCATATGGTCAGATGCAGCGTCTACCATGGGTTTTGCAGCATCTTTGGTAACGAATGGCTTTGGGGTAAGTGGCCTGAAGAAGTCCATGACTTAGAAGGCTTGTTTACAACCTCAGCTCTTTTTGAGATCTACCCCCATTGTAGCGGCTGCTGTCATTTATGGTCAGGCTTTGTCACATAATCAACAAAGGCCGTTCAACATCCCTTACAATCATGAGGTTTCTCAGGAAACTCACGTGGTTGGCAGGATGTCACAACTTCTACTTGGTTTGCTTTCATGTTCCAGGTATTAGTAACATAGCAGCTGACAGTCTGTCTCATTTCAACTTTCAGGCCTTTCGACAAGCACTCCCGTCAGCCGTTTAAGCAGCCACAGCTGCCCCTCCGTTCCTACAACTAACCATGGACTAGAATTAATCATGGAACATAGCAGAGATCTATCCAAATTAGCACTATCATCCAACACTCGCAATACATACAACAGAGCCTTCACACTATTCACCAGATTTCTATCCGATCACGACATATCCCAACCGTTTGTCATGACATCTATTATAGCCTTCGCTTCCTTTTGCCATCTTAAATTACAGAGATTACCTATAGACAATACACTTTTTCAGTCATTATCCAACCTATTAGAGTCCAAACCTTTCCACTCTACCACCAATACAGTCATTAAAGCTGCCATGTACACAGCCTTCTACGGGTTCCTCAGGCCAAGGGAATTCACTATCACCACCACTCAGACAGACAGATGCCTTCTACACAAGTACACAATGCAAACATATGGACCACTACATACTGGCATCACCCCAGTCAAAAACAAGCCAACACGCACCTCCAGTGGATATCACTTATTACCCTACCAAAAACAAATGGTGTCTAGTGTCAGCCCTAGACGCCTACCTTCTACATACCACATCACTACCATCACAAAATTTATTCGCACTACAAGGCTCTGTACTCACTACCACTACGTTCATGAGATACTTCCGATCCCTGCTAACAATGCTAGGCTTTAACCCTTCTCACTACTCAGGTCACTCCTTTCGCATAGGGGTGGCCTCCACCGCTTCCAGCGCTATCATACCAGTGCACGTCATCAAGTCACTGGGACGTTGGAAGTCATCTGCCTATACCACTTATATACCCAAGCCAACACAAGAATTAAGAAATGCATTTAAAGCTATATCTGGATAATTGTATTTATTGTTGACTGTATTAAATATTTTTGGTTATTCACTTTTGCCCTCTTTATTTACAGGCCTACCGTATCGTCTGTCTCCGCACACCACAAACAACTTGCTCTTTTATACTATTCTAAGTTCTTACTTGAACCTTACTCCATATACGGCTATTTACCCCTCACAGAAGTATTATCTGAATGACCCTCACACCCACTCCTCAGTCATAACACTTTCTCTTTTTCTTTTCCTTTTCCTTTCCTTTTCTTTTCTTACTCCTTGGTGGGCCCTCTTTATTTACAGGCCTACTGTATCATCTGTCTCGGCACACCACAACCGACTTGCTCTTTTATACTATCCTAAATTCTTACTTGAACCTTACTCCATATACGGCTATTTGCCCCTTATACATATATATATATTTGTGCTTGGAATTTATCTAATACATAATGGAATGTAGAAGGAGAAGCAAAGTTGGTTGAGGTGTGCCGAAACCAACGTACGAGTAGGCCTGTAAAAGAGGGCAAAAAGAGGATTCAAAGAAAACACACTTTATGCAAGTTAAATACAGCGTGGGTACTGAAAGCTTTTAAGGATCTTTTACTCTGATTGAGGTATATATGTAACTGCGCTGAGGATTATCCGTGGCCCCATCACTTAGTGATGTAGACTGGAGTGTAAGAGCTTGAAGCTGCTGATGCAGCGCTTTGTGACAGAAAGACCAGCGAAGGAAGCCATGATGTATCTCCATCTTAATGGAAGGTTTAGATGTGGAGTAGTGGATTAGGACTGATAGTGTGTCGTTGACCTTGGAGACATAAAGTGGTGTGACAGCATAGAAGGTTTATGTAAGCTGCTTTATTTGTAGGTTTGGAGAAAGAGGCAAAAAAAAAAAACATATTGTAACTGCAAAAGTCTTGATTCAAGCAAACTCTAATTGTGACATGTACAATATACAAGGCCTTGACGTGAGTGATAGAGTAGTCGTGAAACTGCTTGAAGTGAGCACACCAGTACGTGGTGAAATTGTGTGCTTAGTCCAAGATTAGCTCATGGAATAGTGGTATCTTGGATGGTATGTAGTGGATCGTAGGGAGTGCCTAAAAGAAAATCTTAAATTGAGAGCGTGCAAAGTGTCAGCAGTTGTGTAGTGGACAACAGGAATAAAATTATAGACTAGAAAGAACTGAGGGGTTGCTACCTGCCAAATCAGCCTGCGAATCAGCCAGAGTGGTGGCGAGTATGACTGCCCTTGCTAAGGAAATCGCAGGCTGCGGAGTTGTCAGAGCAGCATTTAACTGCCTTGCCGGTCCAAAGATGACCCCATGTGAGGGTGCCGCCATGTTGGGGTAGATCTCTGACAAAGAAGAAGTCTCTCTAAAGGCCGGCAAAGCATCCGTCACAGTGGGCCAGGCATCCCTAACCCGAGGTTGCCTGGTGACAGAGGGACCCCGAGTGTTGTGAAAAGGAGGCTGTGGTGGTGTGAACACTGTTAGGTGTTAGTGAACCTGCTAAATCAACAAAAAATTCATCCAGATAGTGGATGACCTGACTATTTTTAGGAGCGGCCAGCAGAGTTTTTGTGCGAAGATGTTGAATACTTAGGGCTGCTCCTAGAGCCAAACGTAGAAAAGGTGCCATTGTGGAGGGTGAATAGGTAGTAGATTAAGGACCAAACTTCTGGAATATAAGGGGAACCATGACATGTCACACATGACATGTGTCCTTAAGGGGTTAAAGGCGTTGGATAAGTCTGACTTGCTCAACCAAGCCTTACTACTTGCTGAAGTGATAGCTTGTATGGCATGGTCAATTTGCGTAGTGCAGTGAGAACTCCTTAACGGGAATGCGGAGTTTTTTGATGCTGGGAATGGAAGTAGAGTGCGGTGCGGAAGGGGACTATTAACAGACGTATTAAAGGGTATTGTGAATGGCTACCTCGATGGGAATGGTACGGGAAGTGTGAGGACCGGAAAAGAGGCGATTGTGAAACCAGCGTATGATTGCTGTGGACAGAAGGTGGTCCACCGTAAGAGGGTCAATGGATGTAGATATTAGGTTGTTGCATATGAGTGTACCTATGGGAATGGCGATAAGGCCTGTGTGATTGGAACAGAGTGGGCCGGTGAGACGTATGGAGTAGTGATAGTGGATGGTGGGGGACATGGAGGGAAATGGGGGGTAAGTCAGACTGTATGACCGAGATCGCCAGGTGAGGGAATGCCGGGCTTAATGAGACACCTGGTGTGGCTATAGCCGATTCCACTTATCAGCCTGTTGATCGTTTGGAGGCTGGCCGGGATTGCGAACGGGGTCTCCTGATTGGAATCTGAGGAGTAAGCTGATGGCCCTTGTGAACTAGAGCTGGGCCTGGGGACATTGGTCTGAGCTGTCGTGAGCCTGTGTAGTCCTGCCTTACTGGTAGTGGCTGGAGATGGGATACCCCTGTGACTGAGCTCTGCTGAAATTTTTGGAATGTGCCAGCATCCCAGGTAACTGAGGGTAGAAGGGGTAAGGGATTCCTTTGGAGACCCAGGCCTGACTGGCGTGCTGGGTATTTCCTCCAACAGCAGACCAATTATTGGAATGGATTCTCGTGACTTTCTGAAAAAGAAATAATGATTTGGTTAAGTAATGTGTCTTAGAGGTGTGGATGAGACCTTCGGAGAACTGGCCTGCTTGCTAGTCCGGGAAACCTTAGGGGAAAAAGATGCTAGTGGGCCTGAGGCGTACCACTAGTATAATGAGTGTATAAATGTTGAACGTATGGGTAGGTGTGTACCAGAGATACTGTAACGTAAGAACTTGGGTAAGCTGAGGGACCTGAACGTCGGTCCGTAAATTAGAGACAAGCCCCTGGGTTTCCACAAATGTGAATAATTTTTGAATGAAACGAAGGCGAAGTTAGGCCTTATGAAGAAATGTAAACTTAGTGAGTAAGATTACCAATACCTGATACTGTAATGCAGGGAACCAGGTAGCCTGTACGTTGTCGATGGCGTAGGACTTGGCGAGCTGCGGTAATGACGCAGATCTAAGTAATTATATGTAGAACTGAATGACAAAAAACGTGTACCGTTAAATATGGTAGTAATACGCTGGATTATGATAATGAGATTGGTGTTGACATTTGTGAGGAATCTTAGACCAGGTACGTTTTGAAGTTTAGAACCCACTTTGGGAGGTGGGGGGCTGTATGAGACCGTGGAGGCTGAATGAGGCCTCAAGGGAAAACATAAAATGGTAAACCTTCTTACCTGTTACCAAAATGCGGGCTACTAGAAACCTCTTCTTGGAGCATTGCTTGAAGAAAAGTATAAGTAGAAGCAAGGTGGTGTAGGTTTGTGTGATTGAAGTTATAATTGCAGTGAGGAAATACAGATCTGGCCCGTTTGAAATTTTAGAACCCACTTTTGGAGGTGGGGAGGCTGAATGAGGCCGTAGAGGCTGAATGAGGCCATAGAGGCTGAATGAGGCCGTGGAGGCTGAATGAGGCCTCAAGGGAAAAGAGAACTGGTAAACCTTCTTACCTGATACAGTAAAAAAACTAAAAAACATATGCAGACTAAGTGTAAGGAACCAGTATATAAGGACTTTTAAGGAACAGAGGTTTTTTTTAAATCGTGCTAATGGTCTGTAATGAGCCTGGTGAAAAAGGACCGTAAGGCTTAACCTATGAGCGGAGACCTTAGTTGTGTAGAAGACTAAAAGTACAATAGACTAAGTCTTAGCAGGGTATGATAATGCCTGGAGGTGTACTTTATAACTTAACTTATAAGAGAAAGTGGACAAACTGTGCCTTTAAGAAGATTTACCCTGTAAAAGATAGGTGTCCATAATTATGTGACCATAGCGGAAAATTAGAAACACATATTTAACCAGTGGTAACTTTAAGAGCCATATAATAAAAACACATAAATACATATAGGATAAATAATGCGAGTGCTTAGATACGTGAAAGCATAACTATGTACTATTACAGTAGATTAGTGAATTTAAACACTGTAGCCTCTTGTGTTCGGTAAACGAATGAACAGGAGAACTGTAAAGAGAAAGAACTCCTGTGTTCGGCTAAATGGAGCATACAAAACAGATTTTTAAATGAAAGCCAATTGTACATGTGGTCGGATTAACGAACAAACGAACGAACGGATGAAATAGTCGAACGTAAGTTCGTTTAGTGCGGTCGGTAGTTAGCTTATATGAAAATAAACGAGAGGAGTGTGTACTCTGCGGTCGGCTGTTTAGCCGCATGAAGGCAGAAGAACACGAATGGTGTAAAAGCACGAATTGGTAAGTAATGGGTAAGTAATAAAGGGAGCCTATCCCCACGTTTTTAGGCCCAAACGTGGGAAATAGCCAAACACTATTTCCCACGTTTATGCTTACGTGAACGTGCCGGTCTCGTGACCGGAAGCTGGGTAGCAAGTGGCGGAGTCGGGTAGAAGCCGGTGGACGGGCACGGAAGACAGAGGCAGGAGCTGCTAGCGACGGACTGCTTGCTGGAGACAGCTTGAGACAGGACTTGGCGGGAACGACGAACCGGAAGTGCAGGTAACTATGGAGACGACAAACAGCTTGCATGACAAAGGTAAGTAGGGGGGTAGGGTTTACATAGGATCATAACTCCTCCCACCACAGCCATGACATCAAGCGTAGTATAAACAGGTAATACACCATGACATTTAGAACATCAGCACATTTTTGTTTATTAGTAACAAAATTAGTTAAAATAAAATAAGATGCACGTGAAGACGTCCTGACTAACTTGATGGTAGCCGTTAAGTAGGAAGTGCAACTGAATTGTATGTAAGAATACCAAGTTACCTGTGATGAGATAGGCATGAGATACATGACTTAGTACTTGTGCCACTTAAATACCAAAATAAGTTGTTGGCAATAGGTCTTTCGGTGGAGTTACATGCTAAACATTAGGTATGCTAAACTGTACCTCCGCTATCTTTTTCCCTTTTCTGTTTGCATAGTAAGAAAAACCAAAACAAAACACCGAATACAACTAAGCGGAGGCAACAGTTATGTCCAGTTCCCTTAGTTAGTTAATGTTCAGTTGATGTAGGCACCGTTGCCCCATTACTGTCTGCAACTATGTGTCACGTCAGGCTGTATAATAAGTAATTATGCCTTGTTAGGGGTCGTTGGTTAGTGCTTGAATAAGTTAGATGGAGTGGTCATCAATATGGGATTGTGTGTCGGCTGTTTCAACTGTGGGATGGGGTGGATTGGACATGTCTCTTAACTAAAATAAAATAAGAACCAAGATAACTGAACTGTGTACCGGTTCGGTCCCCCAACCCACCAACCCAGTTTAACCCTGTATGCTTCTATTTTTAGCTACCTGTGTTGTTTAACAAGATGTTATTTGTAAAGGGTCCCGACCGGCCACCACCTCTGCCAAGAACCACGTTGTGTATTCCAGGGCCTTCCTCACTTTGGCTTTAAAGGGATCATCCAAAGTAAGGATATACGATCTCCAGGTCAGGATAAATTTCCTGGCAAGGATTTCTATTCTGGTTAGTGTCACCAACCAATCCATTTTGAAAAGAAATTTGAGTTTAGATAAAAATAATTGGAGCATGGGAGCATTCGGCTGGTTCCTAAAATACAGAATGGCCTTGCGTTCAATAGCTGCTATTATGAGGAGGAATTGTTTATTAGTTAGGGGTTGACCTGGGATAGGTCCCAAGAGCAAGAACTCTGGGATCAATGGTATTTCGGGCATGTTTCCGGTCGTGAGGTATGTTTTCACGTCAGTCCAAAATGTTTGTATTAGTGTGCACTCCCACAGACAGTGATATAAGTCGGCTCTTGTGTGTGCGCATTTGAAACAGGTCGCAGAGTCCTTACTAGACATTAGATGTAGTCTGTGTGGGGAATAGGCATAGTGTAGAGACTTTAGAAACATGTCTCTATAAGAGACGATAAGAAGGATTTGGTATTGGGCTTGATGCGCCCTCAGGATGTCTGTAGGAGCTATGTCAGGGAAGTGGGTTTTCCATTTTCCCATGCTTGTTTGAAGACCAGTCCAGTCCGGAGTGTTTTGTATGAACATGTAGAGTTTAGATGTGGAATCTAAGTGGCTCGTGTCGAGGAACACAGCATGGTGTCTAATGAGTTCTCCCAATCCGCTGCTGTGAAAGTTTGGAGTAACAGAGTAGTAGTAGTGCCGCACATGGAGATATGCGAACCATGGGGCTGGAAGGCCCGGGAATCGCTCCCTTATCTCCGCCAGCATTAAACACGTCGGCCCGCCCACAAAGGGAATGGATAGTCGGTACCTGGGGCAACAAGTCAGTGTTGCGAGTGAGAGGCATGTTCAGCAATTTTAAAGGGTAAGCTCCTATCTTAGATTGAGCTTGTTTCCAGGCCCTGATTGGGCTGTATATAAGCGGGTTTGTGTGGATTTTATTTGGGAGGAGGTGGTGCAGCCTGTGTAGGAGAGCTGGCAGTAAGTCCGGCTCTGCCAGGAAGGACTCTAACGGCAACTCCGAAAACCTATGCTGGGATTGGATCCAATCCAGTGCATGTCTAAGTTGCGCTGCCATGCTATGTTCTTTAGCATTTGGCAAGTTTAGTCCTCCTTGAGCGGTGTATTGGTATAGATTTGTAAGGCTAAGGTGTGGTTTGCATCTCTTCCACAGAAATCATCAAAGCTTCTTATTTAGTTTCAAGAGGAGCAAGAGGAGGACTTGAAGTGGATAAAGTAGTTTGGGAAAGCTAATTAATTTGTATAGATTTGCCCTTCCAATGTAGGATATGGTCAAACTCTGAGAAAATGTTAGCCAAGATGGGAGGTATGTTCAGTTTATATAGGAGGGAGATGTTTTTAGGAATTTTGATTCCTAAGTATTTGAGTGCCTGTGATTCCCATTTAAAGGGTATTCCACCCAGCATCGGCGGAAGTCGTCCGCTTCCCAGATGAAGGCCATAAGATTTGTTCTAGTTAATTTTAAGACCTGTGATGGCGTGGAATTAATCCAGCAGGTCAGTTAAGGGAGGTAGCGAGTTCTGCGGGTCAGTGATGAAGAGCAAGAGGTCATAAGCAAAGACTGTGACTTTCAAGGTGATGTTGCCCATTGGAATTCCCCTGAAACCTCCTGAGGGTCTCTATGGCTTGTAGTAAAAGATCAATTGCTAAATTGAATAATAGCGGGGAAAGTGGACAGCCCTGTCGTACTCCCTTTTTCAGTGGGAAGTAGGGGGAGTCAAGGCCATTTGTTGTTACACAATTCAATGGGTTCTGTTGTAGATTTGTGATGAAGTTTACAAAAGTGTGTCCAAAGTATCGTAATTTTAACAACCGCATCAGATGTTGCCAGGTGATGCTGTTGAACGCCCTCTCTATATCTAGCCCTACAAGAGATGGCGCTCTCATGCCCGGCGCCCTCCCCACAACCCCCGCCACGGCCACCAGTGCCCTCCGGATCCCCATGACTGCTTGTTTGCCCCGTACAAAGCCTATTTGGTGGGAAGTCAGTAAGTTAGGTAGGAACGTTTGGATTCTCATTGCTATGATTTTAGTGAGAAGTTTGACATTTTGGTTGAGTAGTGAGATTGGTCGATAGGAGCTCAAGGCTTCCGTGTCTTTGCCTAGTTTGGGGATAAGAATGACTCGGGGCTGATTGAGAGTGTCTGTTGGTAGACCTCCAAGATATATTTGGTTAAATAGGTTTTTGAGGGTGGGACTGATTTGGAGTTGTAGTGTTTTGCTTGCTCTGTGTATTTCCTCCTCCGTGATAGGTTCACTGAGGAGCTCCCTGGCCTCCTCATCAAGCTGGGGGAGAGCTAGGCTAGAAAAGTTGTGCTCTGGGCATGATTGTCCAGTGGGGCTTTTGCTAAATTTCTATGGTTTTAATAAAACAATTGATTAATTCATGAGACATGCATTTGTGCAGTCCGGTGAGGTGACAGCGGTAATAGGCTTGAATTTTGACCTAGGATTAGCCAGACGGACCAGAAGCTTCCCGGACTTTCCACCCCACCTAAAGAAGTGTTTTTGTTGAAAGTCTAATTTTGATTGTGCATAGTTTGTGATGAATGTGTTAAGGTAATTTTGAGCTTCTTTGTATAGGTGTTTGTGGTCCTTGGTGGGGTTTGTCGTGTATTGTCTGTGTGCTGGTTTGAGAATATTTTCCAAGGAGGCAAGTCCCGTTTCCATGCCTTTTTAGCTGATGCAGCAAATAAGATTATTTGTCCCCTCAAGACTGCTTTGAATGTTTCCCGTAGGAGTTTGGGGTCATCCGTGTGTTCCAGATTGTCATCAATAAAGTTAACCCAACTGGCCTGGAGATGACTTTGGAAAGTCGGATTATTAGTAAGATATGCTTGGAAACGCCAGTGTTCAGTGAATGGGAGGTGTAAGGAAACCTAGGATATCCAATCCTCATTCGGTAGTTTCCTCCCGAATGGCCAGAGCATCAGTGATTATAGCTCTCCGTTCGGTAGATGAAATAAACTAAATCCATACGAATCCAATAGCTTTACAAGATGGTTCCCTTAATAAAGTATACGAATACCCAAACATCAGCCGAAGTCTAGAAGAAGGGTGCAACAGAACTGGCTTTTAATGATCACACACTGGCTTTTATGCAAGTCCCTGTGCAAGGGGGCATCCCACAGGGAGGGACAAAGTACATCCAATCATTTACAAGAAAAACATAATACACTCCCAGCACAAACATACAATTCCCTCCCCTAGTCCTGGAGATAATCAAGTCTGATAAAGTAATAATTTGATTATCTCCAGGCAGAAAAATTACAGTTTTCCCCAATATTTAGAACACCCCTTTAGGCATCTGGTATCCCCACAAATAATATGTCCCCTGATAGCCCCAATCTGGGTGACCAACATATTCAAATTTCACCCAGATCGGTTCAGGGGTTCTCAAAAAGTATGGAAGTCTTTTGTGACTGGCTAACCGCGAGGTTGCTGCCCAAAACAGTTCCACGAGTTTGGGTATTTTTTCAGGTTTATTTCGTTAAGTAGAAAAAAAAAGAATAATCCCACGAACGGTTTCCCCTGGCTCTTAGCAGTGATTGTTCCCCTCATTCGAATGAACAAAAGTACCGAACAGTGCTCTTCTAGCTGTTCGCGAAATAAAGATCCAGCGTTCGTATGTTGAGATCGGTGTTCGGGAAGTCGAGTGTCCGATATTTAGTTCCAGATACTTGAAGACCAAGTCCCGCTGCCTTTGTTCGCACAAAATAAGATGGCCGCCATTTTCTCAGCCATGTGGCGTTCGGCAATACGACCGACGGCCGCACAGGTAGAGGGTTCAATTGAGGCATGCTTTGAAGTTTAACGAGCCAGGGGGTGGTCTCTGTTCGGTAGTTACATCTACCGAATGAACAGGGGAGAAATACTGAACATAAAGAGGGATTTCTTCACAGGCGGGATGTTGGTTTATGTATTGTTAAAGTGATAGGAGCATGGTCCGAAACCACTATTGTTTCTATCATAGCATTGATTACATGGGGCAGTGCTGCTGAGGTGACCAAAAACCTGTCAATCATAGATAGAGAGTTGTGTACTGGGAAGTGATACGTGTAGTCCCTCTCCGTGCCGTGTAGTATCCTCCATGGGTCATGTAAATTACAGGAGGTGGTCATTTTTGTGAGGCCGCGATCACTGTCTGTGGGAGAGGAGGAACTTGCTTGGGATCTGTCTAAGTGAGGGTCAAGAACAGCATTAAAATAACCCCCTATTATTATTTGGCCAATGTCTATTTGAGCAAGTAAGGTTAGTAGTTTGGTGGAAAAGGGTTTAGTACATGCATTTGGAACATATACATTAACAATACAGTAGCAAGTAGCATTACTGTAAGACGTAAGAAAATATAGCAGCCTCCGGGGTCTACATCACAACTATGAATAACATATTGCAGATTAGAGTGCAACAGGATTGCCACCCCTCTGGTTTTCAATTTATATTTAGCTGTGATACAGGCCTGGATCCAGGGGGCCTTAAGTTGAGTGGCTTCAGAACGTGACCAATGAGGTTCTTGCAGTAATGTAATTTTGGCTTGTTGTTTAGTCAGGTAGGTGAGTATCTGCTTTTGTTTGATGGGTGTGTTTGCTCCCTTTACATTCCAAGATAGGAACTTGAGAGTAGGAGCAGAGTTGTGTTGACTTGAATGAGACATTTTTGTTAATGCGTAGTAGTGGGATTCCGTCTGACCAAGCTCAAGCAGCGGTTGCCATTTTTCAAGGGGCTCAGTTACCCTATTAAATGGCCGCAGTGCTGAGCAGGCCCTTGAACACATATGCCCATCAGATTGCCCTAAGTGCATGGGCCACCCGATAGGCCCCATCAACATGCCGGCCTCGGTGCAGCATCACTGGAAGCAATTCCGCCACTACAGATGGAGAATGTGGTGCCCAGTCGGACAAGCAGAGTTATTTACTAAAGCAAGAATTTAAAGTGAATTTAAAAAGAGAATTTAAAATGTAAGGATAACCTGGCCGAACTGAATGCATTGTTGAATTTTGCTAGTTCGGTTGTTTTCACCATGAATTTTCATTCCCTTTGAATTCTCACTTTAGTGACTAGCCCTGAAGGTGTCACTCTGTCCCATTTGTACTATTAAACTTCATTTTGTCAGATCTTTATCTGTTTGTGCAGCATCCCGAGTTGGCAGGGAAACAACATACTTGTTCACAAAGCAGGATATCCAGAAAATCTAGGTGTTTCTTTCTCTGGATATTTTCCAGCATCTCATGATGTTTCATGGAATCTTTCCTCTGTTTGATCACATGCTCTATTAATGAAAAAAAATAAAAAAAAATAAAAAACATTTGCTGTTTGAGTTAAAGGTACTAAATCCAGGATCTGTAAAAATAGAATACATTGTGGCTTCAAAGCCCTAGGCATTATATTTACACTATATACACACCAAATACATATTTATCTATTTGGTGTATATATAATGCCTAAGTATTTAAGGCCATGATGCATGAGTTAATGCCTCGTACATATATATATATATATATACACACATACATACATTTCCAAAACACCAAGTACTGCAGTGTGTAATGATACTTTTTTTTTATTGGACTAACATAATACCTCTCTTTCTCAGCTAAACACATAAAAAAGCTGATGTTGTTAGAGAAGGTGGGGGGGGGAGGGGGGTGGGCGTGGATCATACCTAGCAGAAGATGTGCCTGAGAATGAAAGGTAGAGATTGGTTGATAACAGCCATAAAGAAATTTTTTTTTTCAAAAACAGCAGAGAAGGGCATACAAATATACAGCTACATATATGTGTATATACATTTCTTAAATAAAAGTAAAGCAGGAGTATTGAAAAATTTTTTTTATATATATATATATATATATATATATATATATACACACACACACACACACGCACACTAAGGGAAAAAAGGATTTTGAACATTCCACTGACAAAGAAATGATCTATAAACTTTAATGGTAGGTGTGTTTTAACAGTGAGAGACAGAATACAGCTACGGTAACCAGGAGGATGCTACGTTGGTACGGGACAGGTTTATTATTCCATTTCAGCATCAGGAGGTGGTTCGTAATCTGAAGTCTGTAGGGGACTTTCTGGGTGTGGTGTGGGAGAAGCTATTTAAAGAAGTACAGTTGGAGAGGATGGAAGGGCCGTTAACGGAGCCCCTGTTGAGAGAGTTGTGGGTTGTGTAGAAAAAGTAACCCGTAAGTACCGACTTATTAATCATTTATCGTATCCACATGGATCTTCAGTGAATGTTTGCTCGGTGTCATATGCATCATTCGACCAAGCGGTTGAGTTGGTTCAGTGTGTGGGCAAGGGGACATTGACGGCCAAGGCGGACGTGGAAGGGGCTTTTCGGGTATTGCCCATTCACGCCGACTGTCATTTACTGGGCTGTTTTTTCGAGGGGCAGTATTTCTTCCATCTTTGTTTGCTGATGGGTTATTCCATCTCGTGTGCGTACTTGAAAAGTTCAGTACTTTTCTGGAGTGGGTGGTCAAATTCAAGATGGGCACTAGGTTCATGGTCCATTACCAAGATTATTTCTAGGCGGGTTCGGAGGTGTGCTGCAATAGGGTTGAGAACATTGGAATGGGTCATGAATGTATTTGGAATACCACTGGCGGACAACAAGATGGTTGGGCCAACTACTTGCTTGTCTTTGCTGTTGCTGGCACTTCGGCAGGCGGTGGCAGAGGTCCAGGTAACTAGGAAGGTTGCGGCTCAACTTTGCGTGCTGTTTTATCCCTGTGGGGGGGGAATTTAACAGGTTCCTCTGCAAGGCGACCAGCGGGGTAGTGTCACCGCATCATTTCATTCAGGTGTCGGCTTCCATGAAAGTCGATTTGGATGTCTGGCAGGTCTTTCTTCAGGACTTTAATGGGCATGTATATTTCCGGGAGCCAGCAGGTTTCTCGCCGGATTTGAAATTATTTACGGATGCGTCGGGGAGCATCGGGTTTGAGGCTTATTTTGTGCGGCACTAGTGTGCAGGACCATGGGCTCATTCGCAACTGGGAGTTCCTGGAATCCTTTCCTCTAGTGGTGGCGCTAGCATTATGGGGGTGACAGCTGAGGGACAGGAAGGTTATCTTCTTTACCGACAACATGTGGGTGGTTGAGGCTGTTAATGTTTTATCTGTTTCTGCTATCCCTGTTATTTGGCTCCCTTGCTGCTTTGTTCTTTCTTGCATGCAGTTTAATGTTGTGTTCAGGGCACATCACGTGCCTGCCTGGATTTTGAATGTGGTGGCAGACTTGCTCTCTTGTTTTCAGTGGGAGCAGTTTCGGGCAGCGGCTCCTGGCGCTCAGAAAAAGCAAGTGCCGGAAGTGTGGGAGCTCAGGACCTGTTGCTTGGTGGACTCATAAAAGGATCATTCGGGCCGTCCACCTGGGCGGCCTATGTCAAGGTTTGACAAGAATGGGTAGCTGCAATGGTTTGTGCGAGAGGCCAGGAGTCGACTGTGGCGCGGTTTGACACTTGGTTATGGTTCATTTCTAGGTTATTTGCTTCAGGGGCATCCCCGTCTGCTATAGGGAGCAATATGACAGCTTTGGCATTTTTATTTAAACTTAATAGGTGGGAGGATATAACTAAACATATCCTCATGCGTCAGGCTACTAAGGGGTTTCGGAAAGGCAGGTCAACACGGGATTCGCACAGGCCAGTATCCTTCAAAATTCTACAGGGTTTACTCTGTGTGCTTCCAGAGGTTTGTTTTTTGGAGAACGAGGTTTTGCGATTTTCAGTAGCGTTTAGAATAAGTGAGTTGGTAAACAGCAACCGCTTGGCTGGGGATGGGTTACAGTGTTCGGACGTGGAACTGGGGCAGAATCGGGGGGGGGGGGGGGCTACATCTCTGCCGTTCCAAAACTGATGTTTTCAGGAAAGGTGTCGCAGTTGCGCTTTTTTCCGTGTCGGGTATGGCGGAATGTCCAGTTGCGTGTACATTGGCTTTTCGGGCGGTTTGTTCAGGGATAGGGGATTTGTTTTTGTTGCATGCCGATGGATCTTCGAATTTCAGTTCCTTTTGGCTAGGAAATTGCAATACAGATGGTACCTAGTGCCAGAGAGGCTCCACCACATAAACCCCACAGTGCCCAACAAATGTTGGAGATGTCTAGAAGGACTAGGCAACATGCTCCATATATGGTGGGAGTGCCCGTCTATAATGCAATACTGGCAAAATGTGGCACAGATGGTGCAAACTATGACTGGAGTCCACCTACCGCATACCCCAGACAATTATTTGCTGCACAACTACCCAGGGGAGCTCCCGAGGGCTCTACGCTACTTAATATTCCAAATTAACATAGCCGCACTGACAGGAATTAGCAGGAAATGGAGAACAGACAACACCCCCGCTTTGGCGGAATGCATACGCCTGGTGGAACAAAATAAAATTTCAGAAAGCGCAGCGAGACTGGCAGCGCACCAAAAAAATAAAATCTGGAAAATAGTGTGGGACATATGGGAAAAAGTCATTGAGACCAAAAAACTATCATAGCAACTCTCGGAAGCCTCGACCGCTGCGCCCATAATGGCATAGTTTGTATTTTTGAGGGGGAAAAACA
This sequence comes from Pelobates cultripes, assembly GCA_933207985.1. Classification (NCBI taxonomy): domain Eukaryota; kingdom Metazoa; phylum Chordata; class Amphibia; order Anura; family Pelobatidae; genus Pelobates; species Pelobates cultripes. The sequence continues at coordinate 15,476,277 of OW240919.1, read as the reverse complement.
TACTAAAGACATACAACTCGGGCCTGACTGGTAACTGAACCCATCTGAACGTGCGTTTACCAATGCAACCTCTAAACACCTATGGCACGGCTGCCTCTGATGCACTCATGGAGAGTAGCATGACCTATTGGCGACCCGACAACTCTCCACTGTACTTATGTACTTATGTATGCATATCTCGTGCCCTAGCCTCTACCCCCCTCCCCTTTTGACCTCTTTTCCTCTATACCAACTAAAAACTCAAGGTTCACGATCCCAAAGCCTCTTTACTATTGATACAATGTATAAAATGGTCACAAACAGATTTAATGCAACTGTATACAAAATATTACCACAATTCAAAGATGTGTGATATTGTAACTACAACTATGTATGTGAACTAAAACTTAATAATAAAAAAAAATTCAGTTCCTTGGGGTCTTTCGGTTGGCCTTGGGACGTTGGGTTTGGGTCTGTTACAGTTCGGTACACACTTGTTCAGGATTGGGGCTGCAACTGAGTCATTTCGGTTGGGTTTGGGGCATGAACTGGCCAAGAAGATCGGGAGGTGGGAATCGGTGAGATTCAGGTCATATGTGAGGCCCAACCATTTGGTATCAGTTTAGATTAAAGTTGTTATGTCTGTTCTCTGTTGGCAACGTGTTTTTATTCCACAGGTTGGATTGCATGGGTGATAGGACACTCGTATGTGTACTGGGCACAACGGAGAGCCAAACTTCGTCATCAAGTCATACAGCTGGGCTTTCCATGCTCAATGGTGCAGATTGAGTGGTTTGCTTTGAGCTTTTCAGGAGGATTAGTGAGGGTACAGTGCCCAACATTGTTTTGTTTCCTTTTATATATATATATATATATATATATATTTGCAGTTTTCAGTGCAAAGGTACACAACTTAGACATGAAACAAAGTGTGTTACACAGATAGACTAGGAAGGTGATACATATGAATATGTCATATCAAATTTTCAACTCTGTGATATCATATATTACACCATTTAATCTTTTTGCAATGGTAATTAACAATGGGAAAACCGGGGTGAGGGGGGGATTGTATTTACCCCTAGCATTTCTTACCATAGTCCTCAACATGGCCACAGCGGTCGGAGTCACAGTTTTGTCCAGATAGGGTCTCACATGTAAGGGATAAGGACTGGTGTGGTCACTCTTGCCTTTCCCCAAGTTGACGGTGGCATCAATGTTGCTAGGGTCGTGCAAACTATTTGTCTGGCCTGGGGTGCTGTGAGAGGTAGGACTCCCATGCTGACCAGGCTGCTGTTATGAAAGGTTGCTGATCGTAGTCAGCGTGGCTATAAGTATATGGTAAATTAGGTATCTGCTGTCTTTCGGGATGCCCTTCAGGAAGAGGTGCAATAGGTATACTTCAGGTTGCTTCGGTACCGCTATCCCTGAACATTTAGATATGAGTCGTTCTATATCAGTCCAGAATGGCAGGCCCACCAGATATGACTCATTGTCCCTTGTGCAGATATACAACACCAACAGTTGTCCAACAGGCCTGGGTTAGTAGATTTCAAAGCATGTGGGGACTAGGTACCATCGGTATAGTTTCTTCCTGGCAAGCTCCATATAGGGGATGTACAGTGAGAGCAGTTTGTGTGCCATTAAAGTTTTGCACCATTGAGTGTCGTTTAGTGAACAATTTCGTTCCCGTTCCCATGCTCGTATGAAGGGAAAGGTTTTGGGGTTTGTGGGTTGCGAATTTTTGGAATATATGATGGATATCAATTTGGTGGGTGGTTGTAGACGAAGACATTTTTATACGTCCGTCAGCTGTAGGCCATTTATAATATCAGATGACAGAATAGACTGTTTATTGGACCATGAGATCAATTGCGTGTGTGAGAACTTATCCGTGTTGGACAGTCCATATTGGCCCTGCAAGTCAGTAAAGTTCGGTAGTTTAGACCCTTGGAATATGTGATAGAGGTGTTTGATACTGTGCCTATGCCAGAGTTTGTGGTTAAAGTCCGGGATCAGGGAGGGTACATTGTTTTGTTTCATGCCGGGGGGAATGACTTAGGTCTGGTTTCGCAAAGGCCTTTATTCGCTGGGATGAAAAAGGATTTGGATAGGTTGAGGCAGATGGTCCCTGACGTTTCTGTCATTTGGTCAGAGATGGTACCGCGATTGCAATGGTGCCACGCTAGGGATCACAAGGCAATGGCTAAAAGTAGGGGGAAGGTGAATAAAATAATGGCAACTTATGTTAGACTCTTGAGGTGGATGGTTGTCAGGCATCAGGAGTTGGAAGCTCAGTTGGTGGGTTATTATAGGCAGGATGGGGTACATCTGTTTTTTTGTTGTTGTTAGGGTTTCAGGAAGATTTGCAAAGAGCATTGTTTTTGGTGGGGGCGCTCACGTAACTCAAGGTGTTGCGCTCTGAGCTATGGCAGGGGATGGATGGAGAAGTTGGGGTGTAGGTTGTTTGTCCTGATGTAAAATAGTTTTTTTTGCTAAGAGCAGTTAGGTTTGGAAGGGTATTGGTAGCTTATTGGTAGCTTGTTGGTAGCTTGTTGGTAGCTCCGAACCTGGTGTAGCTTTGAGCTTGTTTGTAGCTCCGAACCTGGTGTATGTCGGTATGGAAGAAAGCTGGAAATCATACCCTCGGTGGCCATGGTTATGTTTTTATGTTAATTATATGTTACAATGTGGTTTTACTTTTTGTGATGGGGGTCAGTGTCATGGGTAGTATTGTTAAATGAGTTGGGGTTGATATGTGGACAATGACCTTAAAGTGTTATTTATGTATTATTAAAGCTGTGATAATTTTCCCAAACAAAAGTTTCCGACTATTTGTGGGGGGGTTTTTATTTGAGGGAGGGGGTTTAAAACATGTGCTGAAAAAGGTGACTATGCATATGTCAAGATATATATACCCAGCAATGTAACACTTCCTGGTTTCCTTATCCTATTAAACATTGGGAAACACAGTTAGCTATCAAGTTGTGCAAAAAATACAGGCCATTGCCATGTACCTGGTGTAAGTCCCCAAAACTGGTTAAAGTAGTGCTAGCAAAATGTATATTGATAATGGCCCGACTGATAAAATGGGTATGAGAACCAGGGCTTATAAATATTTTCACAATTCAAATAATAATTTGTCCTCAAAAATAAATTAGGTCATGTTACCTGTATGGTCATGTGATATTTTACAATCACTTCTAAACTGCCGCCCTTGAGGACTGAGATGGAAAATGAGATCGCTGTGAAATGGTAAGAAACGTAATCTTTTGATCACCTGCCGCATGAGGTCATTCACAGCCTTTGTGTACTGATTATTTCTGAAAATAAGCAGTCAGAGTTCAAGCACTCTCAATATAAAGGGTTCAATTAATTTTTACACAGAGAAAGTGTGAAGCATATGTCTTTCCAAAATGGGTAAGAAAATCAGATTCATGTAAATCCCCAAACTCCAAATTATTACATACTTTTAACCCAAACACTTCTTGGCTGCACTCACAAATTGTAGGTAGCAAGATTGCCTTAACCCCTTAAGGACACATGACATGTGTGACATGTCATGATTCCCTTTTATTCCAGAAGTTTGGTCCTTAAGGGGCTAAAGGACCACTATAGGCACCCAGACCACTTCAGCTCAATGGTCTGGGTGCCAGGTCCATCTAAGGTTAACCCTGCAGCTGTAACATAGCAGTTTCAGAGAAACTCCTATGTTTACATTAGGGTTAATCCAGCCTCTAGTGGCTGTCTCATTGAAAATTACAGTGAGAAGATGCTGACATCCGTAGGAAAGCATTGAGAAATGCTTTCCTATGGACTGATTGAATGTGCGTTTGGCTCTTGCCACGCATGCGCATTCGGCGGATGATATCGGAAGAGGGAGTGGAGTCCCCAGCGCCGGGCTCCCTCTGCACTGGATACTCTCCTCCCTCTTCCGATATCATCTGCCGAATGCGCATGTTTAACCCTTTAACCTCTCTTGAGCCCGGCGGGAATGGGACCCTGAGGGTGGGGGGGACCCAAAGACCCTATAGTGCCAGGAAACGACTTTGTTTTCCTGGCTCTATAGTGGTCCTTTAAGGGTTCCTCCCTTGATGATAGTGTGGGTCTACAACTCTCTTGTGGGACCCAAACTCAGGAATCCCAGTTACACTAAACTCCAATGATCCAACTGAATGTACAAAATGCTTTTCTGGCCAATAAAATAATAATAAAATATATATATATATATATAAATATATATATATATATATATATATACACACACACATATATATATATATATATATACATAGAGACAGGGGTGCACTCACAGGTCCTAGAAAAAGTGGCAACTGGTTTATTTGAATGAAAAAATCTTCATTACATCTGTGAGAAAAAAAAATCGACGTTTCGAACGGGTCGGAAGTTCTTTCACCAGATTCTTAATGTAGTAGTCTACATATTGTGCAATTGGTTCGATAATACCTTCATTTGCAGACACAATGGGTCTGCCCGGTGGATTTACAGGATCTCTATGTAATTTCGGGAGTGTATAAAGCACCGGGTGTCTAGGAAACTGTACATGTAGAAAAGCAGCTGTCTTCTGATCTAAATATCGAGCGTGTAGTCCAAAGTTGATGTGGTCGCCAATGATTTTTTGAAATTTATGTATTGGATCAAATGTTAATCTACGGTATGTCGTTTCACCATTCAGCTGGCGGAGAATCTCCAGTTTGTATTTTGTATACGCCTGAATTACTATTGTACTGCCTTTGTCAGCCGGCCTGATGACAATTGAAGGATCTCGCATTAAATACATTAGTGCTGATTTTTCTTCTTTTGTTAAATTGTATCTGTGTTTATATATATATTCTTACTACCTACAATTTGTGAGTGCTAGCAAGAAGTGCTTTGTAATATTATTTCAAAACAGTATTGTACTATGTTTTGTTTTGTTTTATTTGTTAATTTCTAGATACATCAACTGGATCCCAGAATTTTATATTGTGTATCTGGATGAGTTTCTATTTAAACACAGACACACATGTGTCAGTGTGTGTCTGTGTATCTGCATTTTTGGCAGTGTTTGTATCTGTATGTGTATCAGTGTTTGTATCTGTTGTCTGTGTTAGTGTGTATGTGTACAGAGACACACATAAGCAAACACTGACACATATCTAGATAAACACACATACAGATACACAGATACACACACTGACAAAGATACAATGGTATTTTGTATTTTTTAATCATACATGTTTTACAGTTTATTATTTTTTGGGTTTTGCTTTATATCAGGGCTATGAGCTGGTATGTGAAAGAACCATCAGTCCTGTTTTTTCATCACTGATGATTTAATGATAGAGTGATTTATTTCTGTCCATTTTGTTATTGTGTAAATTTCTATTTCATATTGTTATATCCTATTTTAGACATTTAAAATTATTGTCTTGGCCATTTGTGTGTGTGTGTGTATATATATATATATATATATATATATATACACCATTTGTCTATCTTCACACTGGGTTGCTGCATACGGCATTGTTCGTTAACATTGTTGCAACATCGCAGACTTGAAATATATTTTCTATTTTATACATTGTATCTATAAACACTCATGTGTTTCCGGATGGATTTATTTGTCTATTAGGAGCATTAATCAGTTTTCTATTCTGTAGAGGATTCAGTGCAGCTTATTGCTGTTAGGTTTGTGAATTTTAAATGTATGATCTATTAAAGATATACTATTGTTTATTTATCTTACGTATATCCTATTTAACCAGATCTCATTAAAGTGCCGCAGCGGATGACCAGTCCCCTGATTACAGATGTCCATCTGGTGGCCCTAAGTGCATGGACTACTTTATGGGTCCCCCTGCCTGTGGGCCAGCATTATCAACGTACTCCTGGGGGAACTTGTTTGTAACCCCAGAGGTACGAGGAACACAGGTTAGGAAACACGGCTTCAATGTCTCAAGTAAAGCAGCACTGAATGACAAAGCCCCATGCTTGGTGAGGATACAAAGTATACACATGGTCTCACCTGTCTGTCTGGCAATTCGTATGGCAGCTGAACGCACATTTCATTATAGTGTCCAGTGTCATCTTGCTGACAAATGGGTAAATATCAATGGACTGGCATGTGGATCCCTGCTTCTGGAGCTGATCCTAAGAGCAGACAATACACATCATGCCACAGGTATTATAAGGGCTGTTACTAGAGGGATCTGGGCTGAGTGAGGCCCTGGAAAACCCAGTTAGCCCTGAGTCAAAGAAAAAATAAATATAGAGTAAGGTCCTCTGTAATATTTAGAGAAAAATAACACCTAAAGTGAAAGGTCCCCTAAATTCATATGTTCTCAAATATTAAGTGATAATAAATAATAAGCAACTAAAGTGCTTGCAAGGATGATTATTTGTGATCCCCAACTGGGAAAATCAAAGGGGATAGAGAAACAAAAACGAAGGATAGTATTGTGTTAGCAGAGAAGATATAATAAAAGAAGTAATACACAGCAGATAATAAAGGGAGAGAAAGGTGAATAAGCACAAGTTATATCTCTATTTTGAAGGTCTATACTGTAAATCTCCTCTTAATTTTATCAACCCATCCAATCTATGTGTCTTGTCCTTCTTGACCACACACAGGCCATCCATTTTTTTCCCAGTCTCCTTTAATCCCAGTTGAGTCATACTTTGTGTTTTCTTTCCCTCTTCATCCCAACTAAACAATCCCCTGTTTTCACTGTCCTGTTTGACCCGAACCACCCCATGTTCCATTTAATTCCACCTAAACAATCCTATGTTTTCAACCTGAAACATTCCCATGTGTTCCCTTTCTGTTCCCTTTTCTGTTCCTCACGTAATACATCCATTCTGCTCCTTTTTTCTTTTTCTTTCTTGTCCCTTTTACCCTGCGGCTATTGTCATGTTCTATGTTTATCACTTTCCTGCTCAGCTAATGTCACATACTACCTGTATAGAAGACACCCAGGATAGACTCAGAAGCTGGCCTCATTAAACTAAACTCCTTAGTAAAGAAAGATATTAATTGTTACCAGCATGACTTTAGTGCAGTCGCCCATTATTTTCACATACGGCTTCAGTACATCATAGTGAAAACCAGGGGTAATCAGGCGACGGTGGTGGGACCACTTCTGTCCAGACAAAACCAATAGTCCTCTCCCTGAACCAAACAGAGAAAAGTAACAAATACACGGTAGCACATGCCAACCTTTCAGAGGCAACATTTGTGATAAATTAACATAATGTCTTAGAGTGAATAGAAGGCAGTTGAATTGGACTGTGTGTCTCAATCCTTTCTTCAATGACCATTAACTAATGTTCCAACTGAAGCTTTAAAAAATATGTTGTGTCAGCTGGTCACATCGCTCACAGACTTACATATCAATGCCTTCTGAATTCAAGATTACTTATTACATTTTGACACCAACAGGGTTATGTTTAGACAAGACATCTGCCCAGTGCCCACCACCACAAGAAATGATGCATCATATTCTGGCTCAGCAGTAGAAGAACCACTGCTGCCACCAGTCCTATTCCACTGCTTTGTTTCCTGATTTCCCACCAATGTTCACAAGTAAGTAAGATAGCACTAGGAAAATGGGCTGGGGAACAATATGCCTGGAAAGAAAAACAAAATGACTGAAAGGGGGAGTGAAAGAGGGGCAGAGAAAATTATCTAAAGTGTAGCATGAAACAAAATGGTTGAGGAGAGAAGTAAAGACATAGAGAAACATGGACAGAGAACTTGGCAGCTAAGTGAGGAGCAATATGAACAGGTAACACAATGGCTGTAATTGGGATTGAAAGAGACAGAGAACCCACAAGGATTGCATGGGATTTCTTAAACCGAGGGAAATTCCCTGAAAAGTTTTCTGAATCGATCAAACATGGTTGGAGTTGCAATCCATAGGATAACACAGAACAGGCAATTTATGGTACCCCAATTGCTGTGGAAGAAAACTAATAAAAACAAATAAATTAATTAAAGAAGATAAACATATTATGCAATACATAATCGTGAAATTTATTTGAAGACATTAAGGATTCTGGAGACATCCATCTCAGCCTTCTGTATTTTTCTTTGTCAGGAAATAATTATCGTAAAACACAATTCACTCTATCTTTAATAAACATACCAATCCATGTATAAAAAATGGTATATTTCAGTAAAATGAATGGTCGTTTATACTTACCTATCCATGGAATTAGATGTTTATAACTAAAATTATCCTTGCTATCTGTAATAATCAGAAAAAATATAATGAAAATATGGTTACCATGCTCTAACCCAAGCACTGACTATGCAATAAATAGTACCAGACAGTCAGCAGTACTAAATTAGTTAGAAATTCCACAGCTGTTGGAAAGGAGAGGAAAATAAAATATGAAGACAAAGTCTTTGTTCTTTCTTTCAAGAATATACTAGGAATGGCTGAAACAAAGCAGTGTTTTTAATTAGAGCATAAACACTGACTCATACAAAAGAAATCCTTAAATGGACACTCGAATTACCATAACCACAACAGCTTATTGTGTACAAAGCCTTTTGGGTATTGGTCCACTGCTTTTGAGCTTTAAAAAAAATAAAAAATAAAAAACCACAGGGCTCTCCCACTACTGACAGATCAAACTCTCGTGTATTTAGAAACTATGGAGTATTTACTTCCATATTGACTGCGAAGCTGCAGAGGGGCTGGGCTTTGGGTGCCAGGAGATTATTGTTTCTTTGCCAAAAAGCTCAAAAACAGCTTTACAAAAAACGGTGAAACAGAACCCCAAAACGTCTTGCTCTATAACTACTACAATGAGCTATTCAATCATATACACCTATCAGCCATAGCAATAAAACTTGTCTAATATCAGGTTCACCTCATGATGCCAAAATAGCTCTGATGCATTGAGGCATGGACCTCTGAACGTATCCTGTGGTATCTGGCACCAAGACATCAGCTGCAGATCCTTTAAGCCCTGCAAGTAGCGGGGCCTATGTAGATCGGATTTGTTGTTTCCGCACATCCCAAAAATGCTCATTCGGATTGAGATCTGGAGGCCTAGGCAATAACTTGAAATCTTTGTCATGTTCCTCAAACAATTTCTGAACAATTTCTGCAGTATGGAAAAGTGCATTATGCTGCTGAAAGAGGCTACTGCAATCAGGGAACACCATTGACATGCTATCTCTTCCCCAGATATATAACACATACACCCAGCCATCCACCTGATGTAAAAGAAAATGTAATTTATCAGACCAGGCAACCTTCTTCCATTGCTCCATGGTCCAGTTTTGACACTCACGTCTTAAATGAAGATGTTTTCAGTGGTGGCCAGGGGTCACCATGTCAAATACAGTGTGTGCTCTGACACCTTTCTATCATGGCCAACATTATGTTTTTCACCAATTTGAGTGTAGCTCTTCTGTATAATAAGAACAGACAGGCTAGCCTTCACTCCCCATGTACATAAGCCTTGGGCACCCATGACCCTGACACCGGTTTAATGGTGGTCTTTCCTTGCACCACTTTTAGTTAGTACTAACCACTGCATACTGAGAAAACCCTACAAGACATGTAGTTTTGGAGATGCTCTGACCCAGTCGTCTAGCCATCACTGTTTGGTCCTTGTCAAAGTCACTCAGATCTTTTAGTTTTTCCCATTTTTCCTGCTTCCAACATATGAAATTCAAATATGGACTGTTCACTTGCTGCCTAATATAACCAACCCCTTGACAGATTTAATTATACTGATATAATGTTATTCACTTCTCATGTCAGTAGTTTTAATGTTGAGGCTGATCAGTGTTGAATAAAAATAATCATCTTTAAAAAAACATAAGGAAAATGTGTTACAAATGTACTGTAATGGCAGCTTCACTTATGGTTAGTGCCTTCTCAGTCATCACAGGACAGGAATAATTCATTTAATCAGACTATTTGGTATAAAGAGTCTCTCACCACAGTCCAATTATAAAGTTGAACAAACTAATGGATGGGATCCTGAATCTGCCATGAAAAATAGCCAGGAAAACAAAATCACGGTAATGTAATACATGTTCCTTATTCCTAGCTAATCATGGCATCATCACTTATGGGTAATACCCAAGCTATAAAAAAAAAAAAAAAAAACTAAGACAGATGTCATTGTATGTAGCTCCTGCTACATAACACCTGTTCTCCACTCCCTGCATTGGCTTCCAGCAAATCCAGCTAAAAAAAAACAAAGCCAGCAAGTCCCTCCTGTCAGTGCCAAGCATAAAGACAGACTCAGGTCCCAGGGCATTCAGCCACGCTACCCCTACCTTCTGGAACTCTTTACCCTGTGCAATCAGAGAGGCTCCCGGCTTTACAGATTTTTTTTTAAAAAAAGCTAAAGACCCACCTCTTCCTTCAGGCATTCAGTCCACTCATCTGACCTTCAGAAACTCCTAACTTTTATGTCTTTATGTTTGAATATTTTTAAAGTGATTTGAGTCTCACCGTGAGAAAGGTGCTATAAAAATTGCAAATTATTTTTATTATTATATTATATAAGAATAATGTCTTATAAGTAAGAAGAGTATTACTCCATTCATTCAAGAAGGGTGAAAGGACTTTCACTTAAGGCATTCAATACGAAAAGTTATATCCCAGGCAGAAGAGAAAGATCTAGTGGGAGGCCTTATTCTCAAAGCTTCGTTGAAGAATCTTGCAATCAGCGGATCTGAAGCCCAGGAAACATTACACAGTGCCAATAATGTTGAAGATTGAACCTTTAGAGTGCTGGGACAAAGGCCCTTGTTCAATCCTTCATGTAAGAATTCCAGCACTGAGTGTGAGAAGAAGGATGGAGAAAATCACTGTTCTTACTTGATGCTTAATTCCTAAAGGACCACTCTAGGCACCCAGACCACTTCAGCTTAATGAAGTGGTCTGGGTGCCAGGTCCTTCTAGGGTTAACCCATTTTTTTATAAACATAGCAGTTTCAGAGAAACTGCTATGTTTATAAATTGGTTAATCCTTCCCCCAAAGCCTCTAGCGGCTGTCTCATTGACAGCCGCTAGAGCCCCTTGCATGCTTCTCACTGTGAAAATCACAGTGAGAACACGCAAGCGTCCATAGGAAAGCATTGTAAATGCTTTCCTATGCGACCGGCTGAATGCGCACTTAGCTCTTGCCGCACGTGCGCATTCAGCCTAATGGGCGGAGAGGAGGAGGATCGGAAGAGGAGAGCTCCCCGCCCAGCGCTGGAAAAAGGTAAGTTTTTACCCCTTTCCCCTTTCCAGAGCCGGGCGGAAGGGGGACCCTAAGGGTGGGGGCACCCTCCGGGCACTATAGTGCCAGGAAAACGAGTATGTTTTCCTGGCACTATAGTGACCCTTTAAAGATATCCAAAACTCCATGATAACATTCTGAGGTAGATCTTTTCCTGGGCTTCATAAGAGTATTTATACCTGCTTCTGAAAGACCTAGTTTCCCTTGACTCATTTTGCTCAATAATAGGAACCATGGCCTCCTTGGCCATATTGGGATAGGGCATCATGACATGCAGATAGAGGATTCGGATAAAGAGAGAAGTTTTCTGCTGTTGCCATGAGATTGATTGTAGGGATGTCTCACCGATGAGTAATTCTCGTGAATATTGTTGGATGAAGTTTACACTCTCCTGGATGAATTTTTGATCTGCTTAGATAGTCCGCTAATGTATTCTCCTTGCCTGGAAGATAAACAGTTTTTAGCCCCTGAATACTCTTTTAAACCATTTCCATTGATAGAGACAATTCCATCAGAAGGAGTCTGCTGTAGGTACCTCCTTGATTGTTTACCTACGAGGATACCGCTCAGTTGTCTGTTTTAATCATGACCCATGAATTCATGATGAATAGAAGGAATTCTTGTATGGCCTTGTAAAGAGCTCTTAATTCCCTCAGGTTCAACTGTAAGAAACTTCCCTTGCTACCATATTGGCTTGTAATGGGCTCCCCAGCGATAAGAACTTGCATATGTGGTTATTATATGCCACACTGGTTTTTCCAGAGGGAATCCTTGACTCAGATTCTTGTTGTCCTTCCACCAGTTCAGTTTTTGTTTTGTAGAGTGAAGAATAACCACTTTTTGTTCCCAATTTGCTTTTCTTTTGTCAAACCTTTGAATTGGTCGTGATTTCCATTGAGCCTATTTTACCAGTACTATAGTGGAAGTTAGGGAAACCAGTAAGCTCATGAATTTTCTTGCAGATGTAGACTTAATTCTCTGTATCTTTCTGATTTTCCCCTGGATTCTGAGGATTCTTTGCCTGTGATAGTTTTACTTGTGCAGAGGTAGTATATTACTGCACCTAAGAAGGTTATTCTCCTGGAGGGATTCAATTACCTTTTTTCTGTATTTATCAGCCATCCATGATTTTGAAGAATGTTCATTACCACATGAGTATAGAAAAATAAAGTCTGGTGAGAAGGACCTACTATAAGTTCTGTCAGCATGCAGAAAGATAGTATGGAAATTCCTGTTTGTCCAGCTGAGGACAGTAACAAAAAAAGACTGTGGTGTGAAGGGAGGAAGTACTCTTTATACCTAACATCCTGATTAATTACATTAATTGATTCCTGCCCTGTGACAACTGTGGAGGAGCATACCCATAATTGACGTTGGCATGATTAAGCAGGAAATTAAAAAAAAAAACGATTGAAGATTATTTTATGTTTTTATGAGGTTGTCTTATTTTTGTATTTCATATAATTTTTCTAATTTTAAACTTCTGTTATGATCCACATTTAACAAGGAGCCATTGTAGCTTAATCAAGTAAGGAATGTTTGCAACTACAAGCCTCAAACAATGGTTTATTTGCTAAACGCCGAACTGAAGTGATTTGAAAATTGAATTGGAAAATTTAGACTAAAGTGCTGTTTTTGAAAAAAATTCAGATATAGTCATGGCTCAGCTAGTGAATAAACCTTTTACTGAATTGGCAGTTCACTAAGATAACAGATGACCTTCCCATCAATAAAGATTTAATTAATAAATAAAGTCAGTTACCTGCCCTCGAGAGTAATGTTTTGGCGTATTCTGGGTGAGTGATGTTCAAATATGCAACAAAGGGTCCAAACCAAATAGGATTGGCATACGGGAATTGGGTGGCCCAGACCAATAATTTATCCAGTGATTTTCCATCTTCATTAAGCTACAGTAGAAAAGATAACACACTAGACATTAATTAGAGATTAATGGTGAACCGCAACTTCTCTGAAAATTGCACCATTCAATAAAATACTGAAAATTACTTATGACTCGAGTTTGAGTTTTGTAGATGCTGTTCAATGTTCCATTGTGTGCTAAGGCACACATTAAATTTGAGAAAAAAACTATTGGGGGAGATTTATCAGATTGTTCTGAAATGTGTCTTTTGTTTGCTTTAGAAGTTTTTTTAAATGTCTGAAAATTTACACCATTTATCTTAGTTTATTCCATCAACTTGCCCCATAATTGTGTCCCACTAACTAAGAACACTGAGTGAATATTCTGTGCATATTCTGTCTCACTGTCTATCCTATGATAAAGGAGAGCACCAGAAAACAGAATACTATTCTGGTGCAAAAAAAAAAAAAAGACTAAAAAATAAATAGTGAAGGTAATAAATAGTAGAAAAGTTAGTAAGAATTGATAGTTTAAACCAGAAAAGAATCTCAGAAAAGGTGCAGATAATTTAGTAAAACATTGATAAATCTCCTGCATTGTTTCTGTTCAGAAAATGACAAAACCTATAAAACTGAGTGACAGGAGCCATGCTGGAGCTAAATACAGCTATGTTGATTTCTTAATTCAATTTTATTTTTAAACCTCACAAAGGACATAAGCAAGGAGGCAATTGTACACTTTCTGATCAAAACAAAAACAAAACAAAACCTGGAGTTTGAATAAATGTCTGTACAACAATAATTTACCTTTTTCATATTAAGTGCACCCACACTTATTATATATCATTTTGTTCAGGGGAAACACGTCTTTCATTTCACATCAAATAATCATATATGAAACATAATTTAATATGAATACAATCTAAGAAAATTTAAGAAATGTCATTTTTTAATTCTGCATGGCATTTTAACTGTGAATGTCATAATACTGTTTGCTTTTACTGCAATAAAACACTCATTCGTATTAAGTGATGTCTACCAAGTATAACAGTATGTACACATTTTATGGGATTTTAAAAAGTTGCAGGGTCAAATATAGCATGTTATATTTTTCAGTTTATACACATTAAAATTTGCCAGAGAGGCTATGTTGCCTCTAAAACCGTATTCATATATATATATATATATATATATATATGATCTAAGTACTTTTATTTAGTTTATAAACTATTATTGAAGTTTTTCAAACTTTGTAAAACTTTTGTGCAGACATTAGAGGGACTGCCTGAGTGTCCAGGCACTCCCTCTGCAGCCACTGCACAAGCCAGCTATTCCGGCCATGTGATCGCGAGGACCCCACGGGGGGCAGAATCGGCCGTAAGGGGCTGCCTGGGCTCTGAGACAGTCCCCAGGATCATGACCACCAGCGGGGGATCGACAGGGACTGGGTAAGTCCCCTGGACAGCGGGGATGTTTTATGCCGCCCTGCCCCAATAAGGACGGCATAGACCGTCTGCTGTCCTTAAGCGGTAAAATACAGAAAAAAGATAGATGGAATTGTTTTATTTACATGAACACTTTAATGTTGAAAGCAAATAATTTTATTTTTCACCTGGGAATGTTTCTGTGCTGTAGATTCAGTGGATTCATCTCAGATAGCCAAAGGTTGACACAGTCCAAAGATACTTCTTTAATTGTAATACCACTGGGGTAATCTATCTACTTACCTATTCATGTGGCCAGAAATAAGTTGAAGATCTTCTGTCCATTCAAAAAACAGATAATGGAACATGTACATTTGGTCACTTTACATAGAGACACGCCGGTGGCGAGATATCTAAGGGCATGTCATAAAGGTTCCTCTAAACAAATAAGAGTTGCAAGTATTGAGTGAATCAACCTCGGTCAAAGAGGGGGGAACCTAAACCTTGCATTAAAACATAGTGAATGTTTTTGGACCCACATGTTAAAGGGACACTGTAGGCACTGTATGCTTCATCTCATTAAACTGGTTATAGTATCTGGAGTCCCCTGGTGTGAAGAAATGCCTTTTTTATTCTGTATATGCCCTCTTTGTATTTGTGTCAATAGCAATGTTTCCCTATGGCATTCGGTAGGTAAAACTACCGAATGCAGAACACCCTGTCACCCCTTTATAAATCCAAACTTTGGGGCTTATTGGCTTCTAAAGACAGTTTCTTCCCCATTGGAATCCATGGGAATTCTTCCCCTCCCCCGTTTCCTGTCTATTGTTCTCAAGCAGGGAGTTGTCCCAGGGACACTGCCAGACCAGTGGGAACTGGTTTGGGCAGGAAAAGCCATGCTTCCTTTGGGTCACAAAGGACTTCTAACTAACTTTTGAACTAATGGAAGGATTTGCATGATTTTTGGGTATGTTTGTATTTGGGATGTGCTGATTAATAATATGTGACTTTTATTAATATTGGATGTATGGTTTTGGAGTTATGAAAGTTGGGTAAAAAGTGTGTTTTTAAAATGTATGGATAATTGGGTTACCTCTCAGGCTAAGGGGAGGGGATGTGTGGGATGTAACCATTGTGTGATTGGTTGTACTGTGTCCCACCCTGTGGGATGTCCCCTTGCATGGGGACCTGCATAAAAGAAGGTTCTTTGTGTGCCAATAAACAGTTCATCTTTGTACCCTTATTCTGACTACGTATGCTGTTTGAGAGTTCGTGTGTTTTACTGTGGGAATTATCCAGGAACACTATTGGATTTACAATTGGGAATTCGTCTACTATAACTACCAAACGGAGGGCTATATTCACTGGGCTCTGGCTGTTCGGGAGGAAACTACCGATTAAGGTTTAAATGTACTTGGTTTCCTTACAACTGGTGGCAAGCGGCGGGATTCGAATCCCGAACGGACGTTTTAAAGCAAGCAAAGCAATGAATGGCGCAGCAGTACCAACAGCTTAAAAGAACCACGCTTAAGGATTTGCTGGAAGCTCGAGGCGTAATAGCAAGCAACAAAACAAAAGCCACGTTAATTGCAGAGCTGTTACAGGGCGACAGAACCAGCACTACAGAAATGGAACCTGAGGAAGAAATGGTGATGCAGAAGGACATCAGATGGATGCTCAGTTTATTGGGACCTAATCCAGCAACAGAGGCGATGCTGCAGGTCATGGCACAAGCCAGGCAAGCACAGAAGGAGCGAGATGACAGACTACTACAGGGGGATTTGCTACACTCCCCGGGAAGTACAAATGACATGCCGAAAAAGGTAAATTGTGCTGCATTTAAAAACTTTAATGACAATGAAATGGAGATTGATAGTTATCTGCAAGACTTTGAAAGGCAATGTGCACTGGAGGGATTAGACTCCACCAAATGGGCTGCAGTACTGAACAGCAAGTTGTCAGGCAGAGCATCAGAAGCAGCACGAGCAGTACCTGATGAAGATATTCATAATTATGGAAAGATAAAAGACATTTTGTTGGCTAGATATGCAGTTACCCCTGAGGCATACAGAAAGAAATTCAGGGAACTGAGGAAAACAGGGAGGGATACCCATACTGAATGGGCATTCCGGCTACACAGGGCAGCCCGAAATTGGATGAAGGGCTGCCAAGCAATCACTCTGGAGGATGCGTTACAACTCCTCCTATTAGAACAATTTTTTAACCATACCGCAGAGGATATCAAGGACTGGGTTAAAGACAGGAAGCCTAAAACTGTGGAGGAGGCAGCAAGACTGGCAGATGAATACCAGGATAACCGGAGGCGAGAACAAGGGGTGAGCCGACCTGCGTTTAAACAACCTTATTCAGCCCCAACCACGGCTGCACCACCTAGAGCCCCTGAGTAATTCGCCCCACAACCCAGCAGCAGCACCCCGACAACCTGCAGTGTGTCACTACTGCAAACAACCAGGACACTTTAAAAATCAGTGCCCACGTTTAAACCGGGGAAGCTGGGAAAGGCAACCTCCACAGTCACAACCCAGGGCCGCTGCTCATTGTGTACAGCAGGAGAGTACATCATGGGTACCTCCCCACGAGGAACAATGGAGTGTGTTGCATGAAGTCAACCCTGTGCAAGCCGGGGGTGACAACCGGGACCACCACCGTCAATGGATTACGGTAGATGGGGTGGGGCCCGCGCCTTAAGAGACTCTGGGGCCACGTTAACTGTGGTTCAACCGCACACTGTCAAGGCTCAAACTCACACGGGCCGCACTGTGGCAGTAAGGGTCGCCGGGGGTGCCATCCACAAATTACCCACGGCTAAAGTTCTTGTGGATTGGGGCTCGGGATCTAAACAACTAGAGGTTGGCATTATGCAGGAGCTACCAGCCGAAGCACTGTTGGGGAATGATGTGGGCTGTTTAACTTCCCAGTTAGCCCGAGACACCACAGCTGAGGCATATCCGGTTACCACCCGAGCTCAAGCCAGACTGGAAGCACCGCTGCACTCTGAGGAAACCCAGGTAGGAGTTGACATCCCCCCTTCACCCGACCCCCCTCCCTCGTTCTGGGATACTCCCCAGGTGTTTGAGCAGGAACAAAGGACTGACCCCACTCTAGCCGGGTATAGAAAAGCAGTAGGGGACAATAGGGGCGACAACCCCCACGAAAAGTTTGAATGGCATAAGGGACTGTTGTATAGGGTGACAGATGGGGCGGGACATGGAACCGCCCAGGCTACTAAAAGACAACTAGTAGTGCCCCGCAAGTTTCGGGCTGAGTTACTAAGACTCAGCCATGATATTCCCCTAGCCGGACATTTAGGGGTTAAGAAGACTAGGGACCGCCTGACCCAAACTTTCTTCTGGCCCAGGATCACTCAAGACCTCAAATACTAAGTCGTAAACTGTTGCCCCGGGAAGTCAGCTATGCCACCGTGGAGAAGGAGTGCCTAGCCCTGGTGTGGGCCCTTAAGAAACTCCAACCTTATTTGTACGGCCGGCCGTTTACTCTGATGACCGACCACAACCCGTTGGTGTGGTTAAACCGGGTGGCTGGCGACAACCCTAGACTTTTACGGTGGAGCCTAGCCCTTCAACCGTACAACTTCACCATGCAATATCGTCCGGGCAAACAAAATGGTAATGCAGACGGTTTGTCCCGCCAAACGGAATTGGATACTTAACCTGGACTGTTTCGTTGTTGCCCCTCGGACATCCCCAAGCCAACCCGTCAGGGTCTTGGCGGGTATGCCGACCTATGGACTTATAGGGGAGCAGTGTGAAGAAATGCCTTTTTTATTCTGTATATGCCCTCTTTGTATTTGTGTCAATAGCAATGTTTCCCTATGGCATTCGGTAGGTAAAACTACCGAATGCAGAACACCCTGTCACCCCTTTATAAATCCAAACTTTGGGGCTTATTGGCTTCTAAAGACAGTTTCTTCCCCATTGGAATCCATGGGAAGGTGTGTTTCTTCCCCTCCCCCGTTTCCTGTCAATTGTTCTCCAGCAGGGAGTTGTCCCAGGGACACTGCCAGACCAGTGGGAACTGGTTTGGGCAGGAAAAGCCATGCTTCCTTTGGGTCACAAAGGACTTCTAACTAACTTTTGAACTAATGGAAGGATTTGCATGATTTTTGGGTATGTTTGTATTTGGGATGTGCTGATTAATAATATGTGACTTTTATTAATATTGGATGTATGGTTTTGGAGTTATGAAAGTTGGGTAAAAAGTGTGTTTTAAAATGTATGGATAATTGGGTTACCTCTCAGGCTAAGGGGAGGGGATGTGTGGGATGTAACCATTGTGTGATTGGTTGTACTGTGTCCCACCCTGTGGGATGTCCCCTTGCATGGGGACCTGCATAAAAGAAGGTTCTTTGTGTGCCAATAAACAGTTCATCTTTGTACCCTTATTCTGACTACGTATGCTGTTTGGGAGTTTGTGTGTTTTACTGTGGGAATTATCCAGGAACACTATTGGATTTACAATTGGGAATTCGTCTACTATAACTACCGAACGGAGGGCTATATTCACTGGGCTCTGGCTGTTCGGGAGGAAACTACCGATTAAGGTTTAAATGTACTTGGTTTCCTTACACCTGGTACCATAATATCTTTCAGGAAGTATTAACCTGAGCAGCAATGGGCAGCTGTGATTGGCTGAGAGTGTCAGCTGACTGCTTTTAGCCTATCAGAGCTCCAACCGACGGTATCAATGGGTATGACAACAAGGAAGTGTGTAATCTCTGCCTTAGTTACAGATACAGAAGAGGCCAGACTGTTGGTGGCCAGGGACTCTTATCTTGTGTCATACTGCACGAACATGGTGCAACACTGAATAGGGGGACAGTGTCAGGGCACTCCAGGCACTATAACCAATTCATATAACCAATTCAGAGAGATGAAATTTTTATAGTGACTACAGTGTCCCTTTAATAAACATTATCACCTATGGCCTTAATGAAGGATTCATATTCACTCCATTTATAGCTCGCCAATGATTCAATCTTTTACATTATGAAGGATTTATACATAACCTTTGGTATATTTGTAAATAAGTAGGCATACATGTTAGCTTTCTTTATTCATTCACTTATATTGATTTGTTGTTTTCCCATTTGACCTTTGTCAGCATCTCTAGCGAATTTTCTTGTCATCGTATGGAAATAATTACTATCTCTGTTACTGAAATTGGGCATCCTCCTCGTGGATCTCTTAGACCATTTATGTTCTATGGGTTAATTTTCAAGCCACTTTAAATAACAAGTAACCCATGTTTGGAACCCGCTGTAAACTATAGCCTTTATATACTTACCTCTCCCATTCCTTGTTGCCCTGTTGGGGTTTCTTGGTAGCCCAATAGTGCGTTCTTCTTGTGATTTATTTGGTACTTTTACTGGCTCTTGTATATTGTTTATCCTGTCCTCTGTACTCCTTTGACCTCGGCTTGTTTCCTCATTATTCTGCACCACTGTAATCCTTTTACCTCGGCTTGATATACTGACTCTGTTTATTCGTATAATCCGGCCATTCTAAGGACCGAAATTATGAATATTTTTGCTAGTGATTCTGTCTGTGTGTTCAGGTTCCAGGATATCCTGATAGCAGGAATTGTATTTTCCCTGTTCATAAGCAGCATTAGTAATGCTGTGTATCACAGAGTTCTAGTTCCTCCTAAGCCCAATACGTGAATCCCTCTGGGTGGCTCTTCTATTGTCACCAGGGCAGAGGGAGGTAATGAGGGGTGGTGCAGTTGTGCCGGATTTTTAGATAACATCGTGTCCTGCGAATTTTACAAATTTTATCTGATCCTTGTGAAATTTAATCCTAATGTAAAACAATTACACTGAGATCCCATAGGAATCGTATCAATTAGCTGATTTCCAACCAGCAGTAATGAATATTTCTTCCAGATCTTTTCATGAGCCACTTGAAAACATAAATGTTCAATTGAAGTGAACTGAAAACAGAATTGAAAATGTAAGCAATAATAGTAATAATAGCTCATTTAGATTTAGGCCGATACAGGCCTTGATTTAATGATCTCCACCTACGATGTTATACAGTCTACACAAACTGAGGATAGAACAGTAGGCAGAAGGATAAGTGTGGACAAATTAAATGTAAATGTATGTTGTTTTAATAATGTGTTTGGTATTTTGAAAAGACAAATAAAAATTATTTTAAAAAAATAAATTATTTTTAAAATATGAAGTTATACAGAGGTGGAGAGATAATAAAATGCACCCGTCTCTTGAGATTTTATTTTAGCTAATCTTGTCATACACGGCAAATGCTCATTAGATTATCTGCAATTATTACAGATTATAATCTAGTGGGCTCTAGCAGTATAATACCTTTGTGTTATTTTAGTTATTTATAAAATATTTTACCAGGAAAGATACATTGAGATTTCTCTCGTTTTCAAGTATGTCCTGGGTCCACAAATCATTGCATTGTTACAATTAGGGTGCAATAAAATACAAAAACAATTTTAATACACAATAAATACAATATTTAACATAGAACAGGCAGGAAATATATAACCAACCATGACAGGTGCATTCTGTTTTGAGGTATGTAGAGAGGGATCTCTTAAAGGACTTTAGGCTTAGGGAAGATTTTAAATTGTGCGGGAGGTCGTTCCATAATTGTGTCGCTCTGTAGGAGAAGGAGGATCGGGCTGCTTTCTTTTTGTATTGAGGTAGACTAAGTAAAGTGCTGGTACTGGATCGGAGGTTATAGTCGGTGGGAACAGCCAAGGAGAGCATTGTGTTCAGGTGGGGTGGGAGTTTCCCAGAAAAGCTCTTAAACACAAGGCTGGAAAGATGAAGGGTGCGTCTGGAATCCAGCGACAGCCAGTTTAGTTCTTTTAGCATGTCACAATGATGAGTCCTGTAATTAGATTGTAGCACAAATCGGCAGAACGAGTTATACAATGTGTTGAGTTTATTAATGTGGGATTGCGATGCAGATGCATATACTACATCCCCATAATCAATTATTGGCATCAGCATTTGCAGTACAATTTTTTTCCTTCGCTGTAGGGCTTAGGCAGGATTTGTTTCTGCACAGGGCACCTAGTTTTGGATAAAGTTTAGATGCAAGTTTTTCTATGTGTTATAATGTGAATACTTTGACATATGCCCTTATCATTGGCAGAAAAAAGATTACTTACCTTACCAAGTAATCCCTTCAGGACTAACATTTTTTTAACACTTCGTAAATAGGTTTATGAGGTTTTATGTCTTTGGCACTAATGAATCAAGTTTCTATCACTACACTGACATGGATTGACAGTGAACACATGGAGTTACACATCCCAATCTAATTAGGCTGGGATAGTGTATTTCTCCCTCCAAGCCATTTTATTAAATTCTTTATTTTGGTTGTGCTTCAGTATTTGTACAAGGTAGTAAAGACATGTCTGCGGTTTCAAAAATATTTCACAAAAAGAGAGAAGAATCATGTCAATGGCATTCAGCCCATTTTATTATTTTTTAACTAATAAACACTGCTAAAACAGTACACCAGAGCCCATCAGCTCACGTATCGAGTGTGTTCATGAACTGGAGATTCTCCAAGCGTCCGTTCGAAACAAGAACTATCAGACTTGATACTAAGTGATAAGTGTTTTGGCTGGTCTATTCTCCAAAATGGCGGTCAGCTATGTCTAGTGAGGTAAGCGGTGGTATTGGTCATCATGTAGAAAGTCGCATTTTTATACATGAGAAGGCACTTGTCTGTCAGCTGGCAGGGGGGGAAGGATACTAGTGATGTCAGGTTCTATGTCAGCTTGCAGAGACAGAAAAATGGTAAATTAAAGTAAATAAATTAAACAGTAATAATAACAGAAATTTAAACCACTAGTGGTAGCACAAAAAATGAAAACAAAATGTTAGATGAGAGAGCTGTGCAGTTAAATTATGCCTGCAGTTCATATCAAAGAGAGCGGTGTAGCTCTTCAGGTCAGTGCATTGCTAGATGGTGAAGCCGTTGCTCCTGGTACATATGGAGTTATTAGGTCAACTGACCACCTCGGTCGAGGTGTTGCCGATAGGGATCCATTTGGCAATCCCAGCTCGCGGAACAAAGCAGATGCCTCTGAGAGGTGAGTGAGGGAGTGGGTCTTGCCACCCTTTTCCACTAGAAGCCTATACATCCCCCATTTGTAGGGTACCATGTGGTCACAAAGTAACTGGGTGATTTGCCGGAGTGACTGCCTCCAAAGGATGGTGTGGCGGGACAAATCCCTATATAAGGTGAGTTGGTGGCCCTCAAAATCCACAGAAGGTGTATTCCTGGTTGCCCCCATAATGATCCCCCTGTCAGAGTCCCGGACAAATTTTATAAGCACGTCCCTAGACGCCTCTGGAGGAGCTTTAGGTGATTTAGGCAAGTGAAAGCAATAGTCCATTACTACTTGTTTCATCTGTTTTGGTGATAGAAGCGTGGTCATGAGATAATGAGGCATTTCTTTGGCTGTGACGGTTTCATGGGCTCATGTTTCTCGCCCTTGTCTTGTCTTCTAGGGTAGCCAGACGATTAAGTATAGCTGCATTGCTCTTCTGGACCCCATGCAGAGCTGCATCTGTAGCTGACTGTGTCAACTTCACAGTCCCCATATCTTCTTCTGTGATAGCAATATGGTTACCTCTTCCCTGACCACTGCCACATCAGCTTGAAACATTTCTTGGAGTAGGGCTTTTATGTCTGCTTTAGTGGAAGGGACCATGTCTCCAGTCCCAGGGGGCCCTTGTGAGCTTTGGGTATCTTTTTGAACTCTTAAAGCTGTTCAGGGAGGCTTTCCTTGTCCAAGGACTCCGACGTGGAGGCCTCCGCCGGTGCTATTTTAGGTTCCTCGGGCCTAGCAGTTTGCTGCACGAGCGTCCCAATATTGCGGGAACCAGAGCTCAGATCGGCCCGGTATTTCTGCTATTTTGTGAGGAACCTTAATGACTAAACTTGGGCACAGCAAAAATAAATTCTGTTGTCTGAATTGATTTGTGTGAGAAACAAAACAAAAAAACTATTGTGTGTCGATTTGGGATTCATCCATATGGCATTTCAGATTTCATTTCAGACAAATTTCATCCATGCAATATTACTTAATATATATATATATTTCTCAGTACACTGACAGGTGCAGTTTCCTGCCATTTGGTTCACAGATCAAGTGAGTAGTATTGTGATTTGGGAGAAACCGAATTCACAAGTCTATACTGGACCATGGTTATGCTAATCTCTTGCTATTGTGACAGCCATGTCATGTTATCAGATCTGAAGAGGTTAAATAAGCACATTGACATTTTTTAAACACATTCTGTGACACCTTAATGCTCAATACTTACCACATCAGCCTGCCCAAACAGCCAGTGACCAGGGGGTCCGGGGAAGGGTTTCAATGTTGTAATCAACATTTTTCTCTTCTGGAATAGCTGAATCGCCTTTAGCAGCACCAGAGACAGACAGAACACAGTGGCTAAATTCAGAACCCTATACCCATCTATAGATAGCAGAGTTTCCACCAGAGATCCCATTGTCTGCGCAGACAGCTGGAGATGCTTTCTATGTAACCGTCCTGTCTGATCGTCTTTGCAATGCAGTCTCAGTGAATGCTGCGCAGACAGGTTTGTTCACAGTTAACTGATACACTGCAGCCTTTAAAAGAAAGGAAAACAAATACACATATATCCCCTAGTGGCAATTGGAATATGCAAACAGTCAGATGATTCCACCTGCAGACACTTTATGAGATTTATTCAATAAACCAGGAAAGGTTTGGAGAATTTGTATTAATATTATTTGTAAAGCAATAGCATATTCCCCGCTGTACAGTAAATAGACAGATAACCAAGTTGCAATAAGACAAGTTCAGGATAAAAGGCGATGAGGGATCTGCTTATACCAAGTTATATTTTAACGGAAGTGGGGTTTAATTACATAACAGATAAAATGCATCCAGTTCACAGTAACCAATGGCTGCCATTTGGGTTTATGTGATAATAATATTCCATATAAATTAAGAATGATTGATTGATCACTATTGAGCAAATTAAACCATTATAGATAGTTAAGATGACGCCGGTACACAGCACTGAAAATGTTAATAACCACAAAACACAGCACAAGAATGACTCATGCATACCATCACGAGAATATTATGAGAATGTAGCTAGCTTTTAGATAAGAGATAATTAACCGCACAGATCTGGCAGGGCATTGTTGGTGGGGCTGGGCAGCCTGGCCAGCTGCAGGTCCCATCCAACGCTTTTGCAAGGTCTCTGCTGGGCTGCACTGATAAGGAGATTTGATGAAAAAGTACAGACTATTGATCTCATTGATTATTAAGAATGTTGTAAAAGATGAGAAAACTTGGCACTCGCTTGAAGTACTACCCACCTGTAATACGGATGCGTATAGCTGGTTCTGCTGATTCCCACTAAGAGATGGTCCCCTTCAAGCCTGGCTGCCAGAAGTTCTCTCAGTCGAGTGCAGCAAGCTTCTCTTATGGTGATGTATACTTAAGCTGTTTCTTTAAGCTGAATGATTACTTATTAATTCTCTGTTGATCAATAGTTTTATTGATTATTTACAAGTACGTGATGTCAGTGTCTTTCCCTTTCTCAAATACTTAATTCGCTCATCCCGAATAGGATTTTGGTGCCCACCAATATCTTTAAAAACCTTAGGGTAATTGATTATTGCTTTTTGATATTGGCACTTTATGAATTTAATGATTAGGCACAACAGTTTAGAATAAAGGATCCAGGAACAATTATGGCACATTCAGCAAGAGATAATGAGAAGTAAATTAGTAATGGAAAGGGAAAGTGATTAACCCCTTAGGGATTAAACTTCTGGAATAAAAGGGAATCATGACATGTCATATCACTTTGATTTCTCCATGATCATTATCATTTAAAAAAAAAAAAACTGTTGTAATCAATATTCAATATTTCAGTGCTTGATGTCTCTCGCATTGTGGAAACCGGGAATGCTGTGTTGATGGAGGTCTGGAATGGACCAGTGCCATCTACATCAATTCAAACATGTTCACTTTACTTTTAAATTAAATTAACATGACACCATTTTGAGCTGACATATAATTTGCCTTCATTCCTTTATGGCATTCTTGAGATACAGGTGAATTCCATTATTTGACCTCAGTGCCAGCAAAACTATTTTGATAGGAGTCCGGGCTGGATCCAATGACAGCTCAGAGGCATTTAGAGTCAAAGCGACAGCCACCTTCATCTCATTCATTGCAAAGTTCTGGCCGATGCAATTTCTGGTAAAACAGGAAGCACACAATCAGTAACAGGAAACATGATATGCTTTGCTTCTGGTTTAAAGGGATGCTAAATGGTGTATTTACTGAATTGTTGTTGTGTCGAAACCGACCTCACCACTGGGCATTGGAGAAGACTGATTGCCAGCCTCCTGCCATGTGACTATGGCCCCTGGAATGTATTGCCCTTTAAAGACATGATTTGGGCATAATGGATTTGTGTTGTGCTGCTGCTGGCCCTTTAAGAGCCATCTGGGGACATACTGTGGAGTTACTGGGTGGCCACCATTTCCTGTATCAGAGGCACATGGTGATAACAATGGATGGCGGCCATTTTAACTCACAGACACTGTTTGGACTTTTCAACACGGTGCCATCTCGCCAGTATTTGGTGCACAGAGACATCGTGCAGTGGTTTTGGACTATACAGCAGGGGACACATTATACAGTGATTGTTTTTCATTTAGCCTGTATATGTTCTGCAGAATCTGCATTAAACTGTATATTCCAAAGTACTGAACGGATCTGGGTGAATTTTGGATATGTGGTTCACCCAGATCCCCCGGTTCCAAGGATATACTTTTTATGGGGTTATTGCATGTTTTGGGGTCCCTGTGATGACCTGAAAGATGCTGGACTAGCCACCTCTCCTCCCTGTGATGGGGAGTTTGCTCTAGCCGGGGTGCCCGGTAGGGAGAAATCCTCTACCCCTTCTTGAGACATACTAAATGACAAAATATTGTGGTTAGTGTATGGAACCTAGGGATGGTACTGGCAGGCTAACTAGGCCGGAAAGGCGAAAAATTAATCTTGTTTGGTGACAGGTGAGGCCCTGCTAGTTGCTAAGTGGCTAAGAGAGGCTCTGTCTATGCGTTGGCGCAAGGGGATATTGAGGCCACCGGTCGTAGTGGTAGGAATCGTAGGCCTCTCGGTGATAGTAAAAGAAGAACAGGGGAAGGCAGTGACAGGTGAGGCCCTCTCTATAGTATTGCGAGGCGGCTAACTCACATGTGGCCCGATGGGTTTTTTACCTCCGAAACGTTGAGGCGGGGTGTTGGCCTCGCGGACCACTAAACGATAGGCAGAATGCCAAGAAGGGAGATACCTATGTCACTAAGTGATGTGGGAAATGCTAGGGTTTGAATATTAAAAGTGCAGGGAGTTTATGGAATAAAAATCTATGGAATATATATATGTACCGTGGCATGACTGTGATAATGTGGAGGAGGTTGAAATGTGAAGTGACAACAAGTTTGTGTAATGGAGACGTATGAACGGTTGAATCAAAAACGTGTGATTCAACCCGAAATCTGTGAAAGATAAGACCGTGTTCTTGTATACTCGTGGTATGTCATCTAAGTATGTTAAGAAATGGTCTGAAATATGTAAAAGCCATGTAAGCCTGATGTACATGGTTGAATAAAGGCATGATATGCATGAGACTTTAGAATAAGCCATAGGTCATACAGTAATATACCCCAAAATATCTATGACTAAGTACTATAAATTAAATATGATTAACCAATATACATGAGAAAAATATGACCAAGTGCAAACCTAGTGTGATATGAATAAGTATGCACATACAGGTATGACAGATCCAAACGAATTCACAACAGTACATGGAAAGGCATATGAACCGAATTTATTCTATTAAACATAACCAGAGTAGCCGTATAAAAAAGTGAAACGAATGCGTGCATAACAGAACAAAACTGCCGAAAGCTTCATTAGAAAGAACAGAGAGGGCAGTGTCATTCGTCAAGTTTTACCGACCTAGGTGCAAGATATGTAACGATTGAAATTAAAACCGAACGGAAGGCAGCATGAATGCGTGCTTTCGGTAAAATGCACGTGGAATGAAATGACACGAATTGGTGTGTGTGAACACCATATACAATACAATGAAACATACCGAAAGGATTATATGCACGAATATAAGAACCGAAATGGGAGAATTTGCGACCTTGCCGTAAGGCCAGAGAGCCGTAAAGTGAGGACCCGTCGGAAAACGGAACGCCGTGGGAATGAACCAGGCGTCGGACTTACGATTTTGAAGTCCCTGGGACGTTATCTTCGATGAAGACCGGAGTATACCAGGAGCTGGCCGGGCGGAAAACCTTCAAGAGGGCTTCCAGGACACAGCTGCACTTTGAAGAATACGTGGGTTTCTGAAAACCAAGATGGCGCCGTATGTGAACCGGAAGTGGATCCTCATGCAGCGCTGACCTCGAACGGTATGGAGCCAGGTAAGGGGTGTCCCTTAAGTAGGGAAGGTGTGTGTCATACGCCCCTCCCACAATTACAGGCCAAAAGGCCTTAATATATATACACACACACACACATTTACACATACACTGTCTAAGTGTATTTTAATATTAATATATATATAATTATATATATATATATATTAATATCAAAATACACGTAGAAGGATATTGATTAAATATATTATAATTATATATATATATTTATATATAATAAAAAAATATGTAAATAAGTAAAAAAATAAAAATAAAAAAATTAAAAATAAATAAATAAAAAATATATATATGTGTAATTTAATAAAATTTGTAAATAAAAGGGGGTGGGGCTTGACTACCATGGTGAGTGGCAGCTCTGCAAAGAATCTTACATTTTTCGACCATTTATGGACTCTCAGCTCCTCTTATTCAAGCCTGAAATCACTTCAGATTTGTGAGAGTACCATTTCCCCTCTGTATGAAGATAAACCTACACGGGAAGCTCCTGTAGCGTATGTACGTCCTCCCTGGTTGCAGAGACGTTGAGACGCGGCCGATCTCTTGGCCTCAGATGCCCTGGAAGCAGAATCTCAGCAGTCGAGCCCTACCATCCCCCCCCCCTCCTGCCAGTGAGGGATATCTCGGTACACATCTACTTTGGGTCCTGCAGTACCACCATCGGAAGCAGAGTCAGGCTTGCTGTCACATCTAAGATGGTGGATGCCTCATGTTCACTGGGCCCGCATCTCTATCTTGAGTCTAGGCTCGACAGAATCTTCAAAGAATTCTGGGCCAAGTTGACCAGCAGAATGCAGAGCCCCACACTGGAACTGCCAACCAATGTTTTACCTTTATGACTGCAAACTCCAGCGGGAGGAATATAGACCGCAGTGTGCCATGCGGGACTATGCATTCCCTATGCAGGGGAGAGGCTGACAACATCATGAGAGCACTTGCCAGGGCGCCAGTCTACAGTCCTGGGGGATGCTCTATTTCTAATACATGCCCTACATAAATGTATGGGACCCAACTGTCTTACTTTGTGCACAGGCTGAATTATATTCCTCATTTTATTTTTATTTTTTTTTTATTATTTTCTTACCTTCTGAGGCAGCTGTTATATGTATTGTGTTTTTATTCTTGATGGGCTTCAGTGGTTTTAATTTCTTGGTATCTGATAAGCATTAGCACCTGCTTACTTACTACTCAATCGCTATACTTGCCTTTATAGGCAACACTAGTCTGATAGCTCTGAACCCAATGCTCTATATGGTGGCATTGCACTTAGCATGTGTAAACTTTATCTCATAATCCTGATTATCCACAGCTCAAATATATTGCTATTAATAAACAGTACAGTAAGGATGCGCCTAAAATGTATACTAAAATATATGAAATACAATAAGTAATAAAACAATGTATAAAATATGATATAAAAAAAATAGTTGACGATCGTCCAAAGCTTATCAAAGTTCGTGATGAGTAGTCCCACGTAAAAAAAGATTCTTTACGTGGGACTACTCATCACGAACTTTGATAAGCTTTGGACGATCGTCAACTATTTTTTTATATCATATTTTATACATTGTTTTATTACTTATTGTATTTCATATATTTTAGTATACATTTTAGGCGCATCCTTACTGTACTGTTTGTTTTGTGTTCTTCCAATCATTGGGGAATTGTAGGGGATTCCCTTTTGAGGAGTGCAGCCTTCATATATTGTGGCTGTTTAGCGCTGATTTTTTTCTGTTTTCTCTATATAGCTATTAATGATCATCTACTGACTCAAGCATGTTTATTGCTGTTTTTCTTTCACACACAAAAAAAAAGTGCTGGATATTTTAACTAAGCATACCTGCATGCATCCTGTTAACAAACTAAATATCCTGTTACGAACCATTGTTATATCAAACACTGAACTCCAAAACAAAAATTGTAAATGAATTGTAAATAAAAGTATGAAATCAGATTAAATCCCAGTGAATCAGATAATCCGATTCTCAAGGAAACAAGTCATAAAAATACATGACCTCTATGTGCTTCTGTGCATTGAACTTCCATAAAACTTTGATCTTGTTCTAAATTATATTTTGCTTTACACAAATGGTTGACAGCTTTAGTATATCTTTCAACATTTCCAATGGATAGAAAGAGACACTTTAATTTTAGGGTTGTGGCTGCGGGTGCAGCCAGGGTTGTGGCTGCGAGTACAGCCAGGGTTGGGGCTGTTCTAAATTTTTTTAGGTGACTTACTAATAGCAATGTATGCAGCTAAAATGTGATTTATTACAAGATTACACAGACTGATTTCTAAAAACCATTTATTGAAGTTTAACCCCTTAAGGACAGAGGCAATTGTACAAGTTCTGATCAAAATATAATCAAAATAGAACCTAGAATTCGAGCTATATGTCTGTTCAACCATAATTTATCTCTTTCAAATTAAGTGCTCACAAATTTATTATATATCACTCTGTTCAGGAGAAATAAGGCTATCAGTTCACATCAAATATTTATACATGGAACATAATTTAATGTGAATAAATTCTAAAATAGTGTTTTGTTTTTTATTTTCATTTGAACTGTGAATGTTAGAATACTGCTGCAATAAAATACATACATTTGTGTTCAGCAGTGTCTCACAAGTACAACAGTATCCCCCTTGTACAGATTTTATGGGGTTTTAGAAAGTTGAAACACCTATTTAAACCCAGTGAGCCCCTGCTTACCTGTCGTTGACGATCTCGGAAGTGAATCGGTTTACTTCCGGTTCACAGGACCTGACGTCATTTTCGCGCCCGCCAGCAGTCACATATAGTTACATAGTTACATAGCTGAAAAGAGACTTGCGTCCATCAAGTTCAGCCTTCCTCACAAATGTTGTTGCTGTTGATCCAAAAGAAGGCAAAAAACCTGGTCTGAAGCACTTCCAATATTGCCACAAACTAGGAAAAAATTCCTTCTTGACCCCAAAATAGCAGTCAGATGTCTCCTTGGATCAAGCAGATATTACCCCACTAATTAGAAATTATATCCCTGTATGTTATGTTTTTGTAAGTATCTATCCAATTTCAGTTTAAACATCTGTATGGACTCTGACAAAACCACCTCTTCAGGCAGAGAATTCCATATCAGCTGTTAGTGAGTTAACACGTCCATGCCTTCTTTCGTTATTTGGTGTAAAGATCCGGGTATTCCATATGCACTTTCGTCTCGCTCTGTATACAGTGGTAGTTAAGCTCGTTATCAGCATGATTATAACGTCTTCATTGTATTTAAAATATGGTTATTGTTAAACTTATTTCAGGAGGGTGACACAAAGTATTTATCCTATATTGTATAGCAGTTGTCTTTATTGTTTCCTCCTGACAAATTGAGATGCTGTTTTGAAAGCGTGGACACATACTCACCAGACTCTTACATACACATTATACAGCAGCAGCTGTTTGCTTTTGATAATTTCTTCTAGTATATAACATTAGTCTGCCTTATCCGTTCGCATAAAATGCTTGCTTTCCATTACTATACTCCATTACTATTCGTACAAACTTTCGTGTATTTACTGCCTCATACCTAGCAGTTAAAGTTCATCTCGTTTAACCCCTTAAGGACCAAACTTCTGGAATAAAAGGGAATCATGACATGTCACACATGTCATGTGTCCTTAAGGGGTTAAGGACACATGACGTGTGACATGTCATGATTCCCTTTTATTCCAGAAGTTTGGTCCTTAAGGGGTTAAACAGCATTGTTAAAGCATTTTTCTTTCAATTTAAACTGCATTTCATGTTGCATTCCGTATACTTTACCAAGTCCTTCTTTAAAATCATTCTTTTCATTGTATTTATGTCTAATATGGCAGCTAAGGTGTATTTATTTGTTTCCTTAAGCCATGGTTAAAGTGTTTTATTGGTGTATATAAGTATGTTAAATAAGATTTTATTTATGCTCCACTTATTCTGTCTCCTGCATCTCATGTCACTAGTTATACTAGGCTGTATTTAAATAAGGTGTCAATTAAGTTCGGTTATCTTCCCTCCTGTTATAGTTCATACAGTTACTGTCACTGATAGCAACGGTGCCTTCTTGGTTAAAAAATAAATAAATACGCCACTTCATTTAAAGGGGGTCTCAGTTTCTTAATCATACTGCATTATGCGCTCAGTTATTGATGGCTTGTGCTATACGCCGTAGTAATTTGGGAGCCAATTAAGCTTGCCGTATTCCCATTTTAGCATTTGCATAAATCTTTCATTATTATGTTCCTTTCCTGTATGACAGTTGTCTAAATACTTACACAAATATAACAGTATGTCCAATGTCAGTTAGGGTCATTATTTACTAAAGTATTTCTCCTTAAAGCAGTTATGTGTTTTATGAGTATATGAACATGTTAATATCATCCTCAGCTTCTGTTGGGTGCACTACATATTCCTGACTACGCTACGCTATATAATTAAGATGACAATTAAGTATGTTTCATTTTCTTCTGATTTAAGATAATACATTCACCGACACTGCTTTCAATCGGGCCTTCTTGGTTGAAAATGCAACTGCAGCATTTATAGACTTCTAGTTATCGCCCCACCAGGACAAGTCAAATCTTCTTGACATTAGTCTACATATACGGTTCAAGCAAGGATCATTATTTCCACTACTGTATACGTGGTACAGGACAATCAGCAGGTACGATAACTGATAAACCCAGGTGGGGTCAGGAGTAAGTTTAAGCTCTTGACAAATTAGGTATGGTCCCGTAGGCCTCTTCACCTATAAGTCAAAGTGGTCCCGCAAGGCATACAATCAGCCCTTCAGAGGTTCGTGCCCAATCGACCCAACGCATCAAGTCATAGTTAGGGCCTCACCCGTCACGGCCAATCGATATTACATTCTTTTACGTGTCACCGAGAGGCCAACACCCCGCCACCCACCTCAGTGGCACAAAGGCCCCCACGAACCAAATCATAGGTAGAGCCTCTTGGCAAGTAGTCAGGGCGTCACCTGTCACCAACATTAGCTAGTTAATACAATTTCGTCTGTAGCCACTACTCTAGTAAGCTGGGTCACTACAGATCCATACAGTACCATACTAACCAAGTAACCAAGCCATCTGCCTCACTTCCTTAGCATGTCTTACGCTTCTATACAAGGAGATGTTCTGTCAGTTACCAGCACCCCTCTCAGATCAGGCTCGCAGAGAATACAATACAAGCACCGACTGGGGTCAATTACACACAGAATCATTTCTAAGGCATTTTTCGCGCATCAAAACACTTTCCTGCGCCATATGCTCAGCAGCAGCCCATACGATCAAATTTCATCCTGAAACGTAGCAATTCCCTCTACCAGTAACGCAAACGCGGATTATCAGTCCAACACAGCCCAGAGGGTTTTGAGAGATAAGTAGACAGGCCGATTGTTTACTGGGTACAGTACAAGTCTGCAATAATTTCAGATGCCGGTGGTGGTAGTTATAGTGCTTGTAGGCTTCTTCACGTGTGCTCACTTTGTTTCAGTGCGCACACCAAACCACTGTGCCCCAACAGGCTGTACCCAAAAAAATCTTCCACCCCGTTCCTAAGTTACAACGCTACCTGTCTACTCATCCTTTTTTACATCTGGTAGAACTCACCTCTAATAATGGGTTTCTCACAGGCTTTGCATCACTCCACACAGGTATTTTGGAATGCCCCTTACTACAGTCAGCACTCACAGCTACTATTTCGCTACCAGACTAACCTTCGGCTCCAAAAGTAGCCCCACGTTATTAGATGGCAAAAACAGAAATAATAGGTCGCGCTACAACAAATGGAAAAAGATAAATATAATAAGTTAACATACACTTAAAAACATAAAAAGGAATATATAAAAAATAGTCCAAATACTTAGTGCACTTTTGGTAAATTCCAATAGGTGAGTGAAGATCTCAGTACTTTATGTCTTTCTCTTACTGTTTCCAGTAAATATATAGAGGTAGTGTATTCAATGAAAAACTGGATCTTCTAATGTAAACGTAGTCTTGACTCGATGATAACCATGAAAAATAGAGAAAACAGGGAAAATCCAATAGTGTAGATTGTCTGTTAATAACTGAGAGTATGAAGAATAATAGGGAGGTAATACACTCACCTATTTCAGAGCATAAACTCGCTCTAGTATGTTAGGCATTCAGTGGCGTTTGTCCCCCACTGGTAGGATATAGGTGAAGATGATTCCTCAATATGGGAAAAGAGATAAAACAGAATATAGTGCTCACTGAATATAAATAAAATCAAATAAAATAGAAGAATAAAAGTACTCACATTCGGATGAGCAGAATAGACTGCTCAATATAATCGCATAGGTGGTACAATCCCCACCCAGGATTCTTGGTCGTATGTAGACTCCAAGATAAAATTTAACCAGGTACCAGGAAGTTAATAAAATAAAATAAAATAAAAAAGGTATATGGCAAAATTATAATAAAAAAGCCAATATTCCTTTATTAATACAGTATAAAATATAAATAATAGCCAAAACGTGTTTCGCCACACAGGGCTTTATAAACTGGCAATAGTAAAAAACAGCCTGGTACATAGATACTTATATAAACTTAGATAAAACATGCTAATTCAAATTTTGGAGCCAAAATGACGTCATCAGTACAATGGATAAAATATAGAAACCTTTCAGAACATAAAGAACAAAATACATAATATTAATAAAACAATGTATGTAGTAATCATTAGGTTTTAACAGTAAAACGAGTATTATATATAGAAATAAAAATAAAAAGGTAAAAAGGAGATAGGAAGTCATGTGATCGCAATCTAATGCGATCACATGGTAAATACTGATGCAGGATGGGAAATGTAGTGGTAGGAAGAGTGGTCACGTGGTCGCGGACTTCCGCGATCACGTGGCTCACCGCACGTATTGGGAGGAAAACAGTAGTCAGACGGAGGTCGGCAGCTCGCAGCACGCCTCCGTCTGACGTCAGCAAAGGGGGCGGCAACAGTATATGCCGCAAATACATATGGGATATGTAGTGATCAGACGGAAGCTAGCATAAAAGAGCACGCCTCCGTCTGACATCACTAAAAGGGGCGGGGTTAAGTGCCGACAAAAAAAGACCTATATCAGTCTGCAGAGCAAAGGGCAAAACGCCCAAACAGACAAAGAGCATGCAATAAAATAGAATCGAAAACTGGTAATCAGTCTGATTAACACAATAAATACTAGCAATAAATAAATAAAGATCTGAGTGACAAAGCAGCAAATGCTGATGACAAAAAGGAGCTGGACGACCAAACATATATCCATGTCTACATATTGGCATGTAGCTTCTATGAGCAGAGAGCTAATAGTTAAATAGAGAAAAATAGAATAAAATAAAAATAAAAATAAAAGAATAATAAAAATATAAAAAGAATATGTAAGAAAGGGAAAAAATTATCTTGGTAACAATATTTATGAGTAAATAAAAGGGCATATAGTTATCAACTATACCCTTATAATAAAATATATAAAAAAAAAAAATAATATAAAAAATTTTTCCCTTTTTTCCCCCTTTCTCTTTTCTTTTTTTTTTCCTTTCCCTTTTTTTTTTTATTTTTTTTTTATTTTTTATATTTTTTATAATAAATATTTATTGGTTATAAAAAATTAAAGAGATCAAATTCAGCATTTAAACCCTCAGGAATGAGAGTTTTAAGTTGAAAAACCCAATACGTTTCCCTTTTTCCTAGAGTTTTAATCATATCTCCACCTCTCCATGGGAGAGTAACTTGTTCGATCCCAGTTATTTTTAAAAGAGTAGAGTCTTTGTTATGTATTAAAAAATGCTTAGAAACTGAATGGTTTTCGTAACCTCTTCTAATGTTACGGCGATGTTCTGCCAATCTCACTTTAAGGCATCTTTTAGTCATGCCCACATATTGGAGTCCACATGGGCATTCCAATAAATATATAACATTTCTGGTATTACAGCCTATAAATTCTTTAATTGTGTAAGAAGTTTTAGTAATGTTAGAGGAAAAGTGAGTGGTTTTGGAGATTGTAGTTTTTTTTGTGGTTCTGCACACAATGCATTTATTGCACTTAAAACAACCTTTCGGCCTAGATAAAAAGTTTTTATTTTGTTGTACATTCTCTTTTGTATAGTTTTTTGTGAGGATTGTTCTAAAGTTAGGAGCTCCTCTGAACACAACGTTAGGTCTATCTGGGATATAATCTTTTAGGAGGTCGTCCTGTTTGAGGATATGCCAATGTTTGTTTAAGATTTTTTTTAAAATTTTATTCTTTTATTAAAATCCAATATGATAGGTAGTTGAAGAGGGTCTACTTTTTTAACCTTGTTTTCGAGAAGCTCCTTTCTTTCCTTCATTTTTACTGCCTCTAGGGCTGTATTTAGCTTATCTGCTTCATAATTTTTATCTAAAAACATATTTTTCAATGAGGTAGACTGAGCGTTAAAGTCAACTTTTTGAGAACAATTTCAATGAAGGCGGAGAAATTGACTTTTTGCGATACCATCCAACCAAGGTCTATGATGACAACTAGTTTGATCAATAATCGTATTGGTGCAGACCTCTTTAAAGAAGGTTTTAGTTTGGATACAACCATCTTTAATAAAAGGCAGTGTGCATGGCTGGTAATGGCCGACTTGGTAGTATAATTGAATGGTTGTAGCTCTAATAGGTCTGATAAGGATGCAAAAGTTGGATGGCTATAGGTAATCTCTGAGAGGAATGTGGGGGGATGGATTCCTGAAAACCTCTGAGTATATTCTTGTCTGGTATGATAGCATGAAGTTATGGTAGTTTTGGCCATAGGTTATCCTGTGTTGTTGAATGCCTGTAAAATATATAATTAATGGTGTGTGAGATGGTTTTAGTTTAAGGTGGCAAAAAATGAAGCAAAACCTAGGAGAAATGTTATGACACAGGTTGAGCTATGTCGTGTTCCAATGAGATTCTTTAAAGCCAGGTGAATAGCTGTGTTATGCGTTCTACAAGTATAGGATGAAATTGCTAGGTGGGATAGTGCATGTTATGCTGCATGAGTATGTCTAATCCATGATTGTGTCTCTGGAACGAAAGAGTGGCCGTGACTGTATGGGCAGCTGTAGGAAGCGTATGATGAACATGCCTGGAATATAAATGAGACAATTGTCGGCAGGGATGTATACCCCCGCCTGGTACATGAAAGTAAAAGAAATGTGGTAAGTGGCCAACCAAGTGAGTTCCCCAGCAATACCATGATCGTATGGATGATGAGTGGCATTTGTTGATGATATGACATGTGCTTAGTTGTCTGAGTAACAAAGGACTGATGACCCTGACCATGATTTACTCCATGCCACAGCAGCTGCTTTTAGCGGGGAAAGGATTGCATTTTATGCCATGTAAGTGCCAGTTTGTAGGGTAGATGGTAGCCGTTTACTGTGTTGATGATATTGGTCTTACTTAACGAAGCTTCAACCCATGCTTGAGTGATAGCTGTAAAGGTAGATCAATGGTGTGTATAGTAAGGAAACTCCTCAGAGGGTATGAGGGAGTTGAGACTTGGGGTAGCGAAGGTGTGTGGTGCCAATAAGTCTATGGTTAGTCTTTGTTTAAGGGAAGATTCCCTTGTGACAATACCAATGTGTTTGGTGCCATGCTGTAAATGGTGGAGATTGGAAAACCCAAGTAAAAACCCCTCTGCAAATCTTGGCTATGAGAGTGTTTTCAGCCAATGGTTCTGTTGTGCTGACTGTAAGTGAGGGCATGCTACATTCCTTGAGGGTTTATTATGATACCTGTATGGGAGCCCTTTGAAGCTCCAGAGCCTTCGTAAATCTACTACAAGTATGGAAGGGTGATGAGTCAGTAGTGTTGAAAATGCATTGGTGTGTACAGATGGTGAGTACGTTATTTGTAAGTTGTATTGGGACACATGGTTTGTCATGTGCCCTGAATGATTTGAACATATATGCAACAGTCTATATGCAATTTAACTACTAATACCAATTGTCTCTGGTAGTTCAGAGGTGCTGGTACCTGGAGCCTGAGAGTGCTCGTCCGTTTGTTTGGGAGAAAATCCCTTCTGTATGGGTACCTGCACAAATAAGCATCTCTACATATTCCAAATGCCAACACAACCAAGGGATGGTCAGTTCCAGATTTACCTAGAATCCCTGGGTCTGACCATCATAGATACATCATCATACATATAAAGAAAAAAAGAAGAAGAGAATGAACTGGAAAACCACCAGAATAAGATACAAAGGTGGAAGACCTATTCATTCACGAATCTATACCTCCCCCTTTCTGCTTTGATATTAAATCCTGGATACGGCTACTGTGTACAGACATTATCTCTTTTTTCTGATTTCTCTTATACAGTGCTCCTCATGCCAGGTATATTATAGAGCTTACAATGGGGATACGCTCTAGTTAGTATCTGTGAATATTTATCTCACTCACTTGAACACCCCTTAGGGGAATCTTTTTCTGGCAATCTTTATAGCCAGTTATATATATAATTTTAATATGTATGTTGTTCTCTATTAAAGGTCTTAGAACCCGTTGTATATAGTACATTTATTTTTGAGAGGTATAGATTCGTGAATGAATAGGTCTTCCACCTTTGTATCTTATTCTGGTGGTTTTCCAGTTCATTCTCTTCTTTTTTTCTTTATAGTTTAGCCGGGGTTAAGCCCCCTATACCTCTTGTAACCTTCACAGAGTCTGGGGAGTTGAGTAACCTCAACACCCTATATACTCTGTCTTTTTTCTGTACATCATCATACATATTTATGCCTTGTTTCCCCAATGTGCTGGGATCATATGTGCAGGGTTAATGTCTTGTACCAAGAATTGATTGCACCAGGTAACCGAGTTTCGGTTGGTGCTGGTTATACAGTAGCGTGAGGCCCAGCCTTGTGAGGGCTGTGACTGACTCAAGATTGCCAGTCTGTTGTAAATTTTTTGGCTCATGAGTTTATGAGTGAGGCTAGCATGGCCTGGGTGTCACCTGAGTTGGTGTTGCTGGGCCTTCCCCTGCCTCCGTGTTGTCCGTTGATGTATGGAGGAGTTTGAATAACTCTGCTTTCCTTGCTGTGGCAAGGTAGGGGATTTGTCGCCTCCTTAGGTCGGAGCCACATCTCCTCTGCTTGAAGGTGTATCACTTCTAGCCGGGGTGCCAGGAAGAGGTGATTCTTCAGGGGTGTATGCCTCAGAGTGTGAGGCGGGGTGTTGGCCTCGCAGGACCACTAACCGAAGCGTAAAGCAGAGAAAACAGGGGGTAATACCTATTGGGCCATAGAACCCTAATTGCAAGTACATTACTACTAAGGTAAGAGATGAAGGTGTATCACTTCTAGCCAGGGTGCTAGGAAGAGGTGATTCTTTACCATCTTTTTGAGAAATACTTAAATAACAATAAAGATTGCAATTATATATTTGTACCCAGGGGTCTTGTACCAGCTTGCTAGCTAAGCCGTAAGGCGAAACGATTAGGCTTGGTGTTTTTTGGTGACTGGTGAGGCCCTCCTAGTTGCCAAGTGGCTTGAGAGGCTCTATCTTTTTTGGATTTTGTGTGGCCACCGAACATTGTGGCAGGATGTTGGCCTCTCGGTGACAGTAACCAGAAAAATAGGAAGGGGAGTGACAGGTGAAGCCCTGTCTATGATACAATGCGAGGCGGCTAGCTCACGAGTGGCCCGAGGGGTGTATGCCTCCGAGTGTGAGGCGGGGTGTTGGCTTCACGGGACCACTAACCGAAGCATAATGCAGAGAAAAAAGGGAGTAATACCTATTGGGCCCTAGAACCCTAATTGCCAGTACACCATTACTATTCCAGGGAAGCTTATCTTAAAACATACAGTATATGTGAAAGTAAAGTGCCGTGATATGTAAATATTAAACATCATATCCATACTGGTTAAATATGTATCAATCTTAACCCATTAAGTGCCGTATGTATGTGAATCATATTACCAGTTGCGTATATACAGATGCGTGTGCTACTGTGTAATAATATGTGTATTTTTAACAGATGTTGTTATACTGCTTGCTATGTGAATTGTTGTATGCCTTATTGAATGGTCAGTGAACATGGTGTTGCAAAATGCAAGTGCACTGGAGATCTGCCGAGTGCCCTATAGGTGGCAGTGTAGTTGATACTGATTGGTATGCAAAATGTTGTTTGTCTGTTGACCTGTAGGGGTCAGTGTTTTGGTGTTTGTAAAACCCCATGAAAATTGTCAGTGTACTTGACAGACCTGTAGGTGGCAGTGTTGATAGAACCACTGTTAGTCTTGATGTGAAATGTAAATTATTGTGAATTAAACCTGAAGTTGAGCCCGTGTTGGAGTTTAATTTATGATTTATGGTTATGTTTAAAACAATCTTATGTGTAATTTATATTGGCTGGTAATTGTATATGACATGTGAAGACAGTTTTGCTGTTGACCAGTAGGGGTCAGAAATGCTGATTGGTAAAATACCCTTTAACCCCTGAAGGATACATGACATGTGTGACATGTCATGATTCCCGTTTATTCCAGAGTTTGGAATTTTGGGGTTAATCCAAATGCAAGGTTAATGTGAGATTTTGAGAGTGACCTGTAGGGGTCAGTGTGGTTTATGTGAAACATTGTTCGTGAGCTATGCCCCAGCATTATAGTTGTATGACAGGGAAACAAACAGTGCCCGTTTGACAATATACAATAAGTGAACATAATAGCTTAATAACAGTCATTGTAACAAACCAAAGTTCTGTTCGTGGGTTGTAAACGCACGAAACGTGTGTGTAGTACAATAGTAAATGCATGAACTAGTTCCCGTTTGGTAGAAAATTGCACGAACCGTGAGCCTGGTATGTCAGGGAAACAAAACAAGCAGTGATATTCGAAATGCACGCACAGAATTGCCTAGTATGTTTAGGCAATTGAAACAGAATGTGTTCCCGTTTGGGAGTATGCTAATGCTCGAAATGAGCCAGTGACAGATATAAACAAGTGAATTTAAATGAATGATATGCATGAACATGCAATGGTTTTAGGACAGATTTAGACAAAATGCAGCCGTAAAGTGAGGACCTGACCTGTGCATTGTGCAGTGGGACTGATGCCTGGCGTAACGGGTAGGTCGACTTACGGTTTGTGAGTCACTTGGACGCCAACCACGGTGATGGATTGAGGAAAGAAGGTGGTAGGCCGGAAAAGCCTGTGGCTGAATTCCTGACACATCTCAGCTTAGAAAACCTCATGGAGTAATCAGGTAAAATGGCGTCTGGATGACCCGGAAGTGGAAATCATTCTGATGCTGACCTCAAGCGATATGAGTCAGGTAAGGGGTGTCCCTTATATAGGGGAGTGAATTAATTTAAGCCCCTCCCACAAATACAGGCCAAACGGCCTTAAAACATATATATATATATGACTTATTCAACTAAATAAACACACAGCCATTTATTACACATTGCATACAAGTAACAAAACCATAAGGAATAATGTTGCAATAAGGACAGTTATGGACAGCCAAACAGTGTTTTTAACCTCTTCTGCACTGCTGGGTGGTGAAAGTGGGCAGTGTAGTTTTCCTGGCACTATAGTTTCTCTT
The DNA here is from genome assembly GCA_933207985.1 of Pelobates cultripes. Lineage (NCBI taxonomy): Eukaryota > Metazoa > Chordata > Amphibia > Anura > Pelobatidae > Pelobates > Pelobates cultripes. Next base: position 15,434,619 of record OW240919.1, on the reverse strand, counting down.
TAAGAAAACAAGCAGTTGGTGAGTTCCTAACACCATTGGAGTGCAGTAGGATCAGGGCTTGGAGGCCTAAGCTCCGGACCTACACTCCCAGTCAGGGGGTATCGGAAATTGTTGTTGATCCAATATGCTTGGAGGCTACAAAAAAAAAAAAAAGGTGGACAGTCTAAGCTCAGGACCTAGACTCCCAGTCAGGAGGAATAGGAAACTGGTGAGATTGTTGTTTAAATATGACATAAGCCAGCATTAGTGGAGAAGCAAAGTACTGATAAGAGAGTGGAGCTGAAAAGAAATCAAATTGTGAGTGACTCTATTTTCCTTTATAAATAGAGTAAAAAGAAAAGTTAAACTAATTGCAACAGTAATTGTGGAATGCTAAATAGCTCCCTACCATATATACATTTAAATAATTTGGAATTTGCTTCTTCCTATTGGCTACATATTATAAAGAGGTAGGATTTATACAGTACAATTCAGCTGACATTAAACAACCCTTTGGTATCCTATATATAAAGAAATTCAGAGCTGCCAAATAACAGCAAGACTTTAAAAGCAAAGCACAGGTAAGTAAAAAGAAAAAATAATAAAGAAAAGACATTCATTCAAACAACTCTTTAAATACTGAAAGAAATCAATAAAAACAAAAAAAGAGAAAAAATAAAATAAATCTCTCTAGAAAATAAAGGAAGTAAAGAGAGAACTGAATAAGATAATCGGGGTTCAATAAAACCTGATTACAATTGTAATTAAATCTTAGGTTTTTTTTGTTTGTTTTTTAATGGCAAACAGAAAAATAAATCAAGAAAATAAACATCCTCAAAAAAAAGAGAAAAGACAGGAAAAGAAAAGAGGTTGTTTTTTTTTTGCAGTGAACCACTGCTAAGTCAGATAAAGAAATTTGTCTCATTGACAGCCGCTAGAGGTGCTTCCGCGCTTTTCACTGTAATTTTCACTGTGAGAAGACGCTGCCATCCATAGGAAAGCAGTGACTCAGTCTTACCTTTTAAACCCTTGGTCCCACATGGGGCTCTTATTCAGCAGCCATTCAAGTGTTTCTGCGTTATGCTGGCTCCTTAGCACGGAATAAATAATTCATAATGCGGTTCCGTCCCTTTCGTTCCCGGCTGTCAATCAGTTACGGGAGATTTAATAGGAGACTACTGGACTATTGGCCGTACTCCGGTAATCCACTCCAATTTACATACACGATCTACAAGCTAACATTCCTGTCATTATTATATTAGGCATTTTAGGACTATTGTGATCCAGTCTTGTCTCTGTGTATACAGCGTTAAACTGATCGATTGAGAGCATGCTTAAATTGAGTCCGTCTCCTTCCTGATTCAGACTTCAGATATCTCTACAGTTAAAATTAACCATTTTGATGCCAAATTTTAATAAATGACGTGTGTTAAACACAACTCTTATCTTTCTTAAAGGATACCAACATGTATTCCTGACCCTATAGTGTTAACACCACCATCTAGCCCCCCAGGGCCCCTCATGCCTCCATAAATATAGCAAAATCTTACTGTATTAAAGCCAGAAACTGTAGATCTGCATGCTGTTTGCCTAAAAAAAAACAAAAAAACAAGCAGTCTGCTGACATCATCAGAACTGGTTGCCTGATCCACTCACAATACTTCCCCATAGGATTGGCTGAGACTGACAAAGAGGCAGATCAGGGGCAGAGCCAGCATGATTCAAACACAGCCCTGGCCAATCAGCATCTCCTCATAGAGATGAATTGAATCAGTGAATTTCTATGAGGAAAGTTCAGTGTCTGCATGCAGAGGGAGGACATACTAAATGTTTGGATGCATTTTAGGCAGCCATCACACAGGAAGGATCTCTAACAGCTATCTGATGAGTGGCCAGTGAAGTTATCACTAGGCTGTGATGTAAACACTGCATTTTCTCTGAAAAGACAATGTTTACAGCAAAAAGCCTGAAGGTAATGATTCTACACACCAGAACAAATTCAATAAGCTGTAGTTGTTCTGGTGACTATAGTGTCCCTTTAATATTAAAATGATTTGTGTTAGATTCAACAACACATCATTTATTAAAATTTGGCATCAAAATGGTTAATTTTAACTAATTTTAACACTGTCTCATTGTGTTAAACTAAGTGCATTACTTGGTAATTGAGTCTTTTACACAATTTCCGCTAATATTAGTTTAATAATCCAAGATCCTTTAAAGAGTTGTGTATGCAAGATTGACAGACTTCTAACTGTAGCGAAACCCCTTTGGCTGTCCCGTTTATTTCCTTTTATTGTTGGCACTGCAGAGTTTTCCCTGTGCCTGGATTATACAGAATTGCATACAACTATATGTGGCCACACTTTGTTCGGTAGAAGGATATACCAGCTTGCAAGTGAACTACTATATTCACCATACGAACAAAGTACCAAATCACCGGACCACCTGGGTGAGAAGAATGCATGTGATTTACCTCCCTGATCGCTTGTTACATTCCCTTGAACATACGAACACTCTGCTATATTTCATGGGTGGCCGCCATTTCGGCAGCCGAACACGTGGCGGCGGCCATCTTAAACCCGCGAACAGCTGTGTTTGGTCGTTGAGTGTCTGGAACTCAAAACGGACACTCGACTAACCGAACAGCGCTAAGACCTCCAGGGCTCGGTAGGATGAATCCCACAAACTAGGGGATTCATCCGGTTACCAACTTCACTGTGGATGGTATAGCTTTTCGGGACTTTTGAGGCACGAATGGAGACCGACCGCAGGGCCAGATCTCATGGAACTATTTTCGTCTACTTTACCCATGCGGTCGGTCAAAACTTTACCTTCTCATAACTCCCGAAGCCCTGGTCTGATCTCTGGGATTTTTGGATATGTTCCTCACCCAGATCAGGGCTACCAGGGGGTACCATATTTAAAGGTATACCCCACATAGTTGGGGTACATCCAAGAATTGGGGAAAAGTGTGCACTGTATAATTATGTTAACTGTTAATCTAAGGAGAGGAGATGTGTGGGAGTTAACGTCTGTGGGATTGGTTACTGTGATAATTATGGTGAGTCCCCTCCTTGTATGGGAGAATCTCATAAAAGCAGGAATGTTGCCATTAAACATCAGTTCTACTCATGATACTGTGTCGTCCAGTGATTGGGAAGGGTGATGGGATACTTTTGGATTTTATTGCTGATTGTGCTGGATACTCTCTTGGATTTATTACTTGTTCCTGCATTCTTTTAATATATGAGTGGAGTTAAGCTGTGGGAAATCAGCTCTCTGCTACACTAACTCTCTGCTAGACCTGCTTCAGTCTGGTTTCCACGCTAAGCACTCTGTGGAAACGGCACTGACCAAATTATCCAATGATCTACTCGCTGCAAATCTTGTGGTCACTACTCTATCCTAATTCTCCTTGACCTGTCTGCGGCTTTTGACACTGCTGATCATCAACAGCTTCTTCTCATCCTCCTCAATATCTGTCTACAAGATATTGCTCTCTCCTGGTGCTCCACCTACCTCTCCCAGCGCTCTTTCAGTGTTTCTTTCTCTGGCTCTGCTTCTTCTCCCCAACTCCTCTCTGTTGGTGTCCCACAAGGTTCTGTCCGCTGTCCCCTGCTGTTCTCTATCAATACTGCCTCCCTTGATAAACTCCTTTGGCTTCCAATATAATTTCTATATGGATGACACGCAAATCTACATGTCCTCTCCTGATCTCTCCCCGTCCCTCTTGACTAGTGTCTCTGACTGCCTCTCTGCTGTTTCTAACTGGATGGCTGCCCACTTCCTTAAACTCAATGTTACAAGAACCCTACAAACTGTTACCCAATACCCTGTTCGGTATTCAGACTGTGCGAACCCATTCCATGACCAGTTCTAACTATTTATTCATATATATGAACGATGGACCACCCAGCCCTTGGCGTGTGCCGCCACTTAACCCGGGTCTCCTTTGAAAATATCGAACAACCGACCACCCCACAAGCAGAGCATGCCTCTAACTGACCGCTGGGAAGCTGCGGCCTGCAGTTAACTACAAACCTAATTGACTGTCTCAGGGTGGCCTTGTTCGTGTAATAATTCACCGAACTGAACTCATGAAAGACTCACGAACGAGGCCCATCTGCATCCTGGCGTGTGGTCCCAATTAGAACGTTGAAGCTGCAGTTAACCGCAAGTTAAGTACCCCCTTTCATGGCGGTCTCCGTTCGGTTCACGAAGGGATAAGACAAACTTCCAGTGAGCGGTATTCGCGTAATTGTTCAGCCGCTACTCATTCCAGGCGTTTTAGGTCCAAGTCCCGCTCTCCATCTATGAACCTGAAAACATGGCCGCCATCTCGTGTTCGGGACAAAAGACATGAATGGACTTTATATTGACAAGACTAACCATATCGTTCGTGAGTTCTGAGCGCTATTCGTCTATCTGCTGCACTCAGAACTGGGCTACATAATGAACGGTGGAATGGGAGATATGTCTATTAAAGTATTAAAGTTATGTAATTTTATACGGTTTTACATGTTGTAATAAAACGTGGAATTTTGGGCACTTGGAGATAATTACATTGTCCCAACCGTTGGACTCATTATCTCCAAGCTGGGCGGTAACAATTTCAAAGGATGCATTGTGTTACTATTGGTCAACTGCTTATATTGTCCCTGTATCCCATAAGGTCTAGAGGGGGCTGTCCCTGGACCTGGGGTTTTGCATAAATAGCGATGCCTGTGTGCCATTAAACTCAGTTAGTTTTACCCTCAACTTGCAGCCTCGACTCGTGTTGTAGGGAAGCTCTACTTTAGCTAGTCGGATATTCTACACTTACAGGTTCTTGCTGATTGAAGCAGCGTTCGACTCTCCAAGTTTGGGAACCAGGACATCCAAGCGGTCCAACCTCCCGCAAGACCGGAGGCAACCGTAACACTCAACCTGACCAAAACTGAAATTCTAGTCTTTACTCCCTCAAGTGTTGCTACTCCTGTGTCTTTCTCCCTCCAAGTCAATGGTGTTATCATCAGCTTCACCACGCAGACTCGCTGCCTAGGTGTTCTCTTTGATTCCGAACTCTCCTTCAAGCCTCATGTTCAGTCTATCGCCAAATCCTGTCGTTTCCATCTCAAAAACATTGCGCGCATCCGACCCTACTTAACGCCAGATGCGACTAAGGTGCTGGTCCATTCCACTGTCCTTTCTCGCCTTGACTACTGTAATCCGCTTCTCAGTGGTCTTACATGCCCTCAACTTGGGCCGCTACAGTCTATAATGAAAGCGGCGTCAAGGCTCATCTTCCTGTCCGCCCGCACCTCCCACGCCTCACCCTTCTGTCAGTCCCTACATTGGCTTCCTGTAAGATATAGGGTTCAGTTTAAAATTCTGGTTCTTGCTTTCAAATCACTACATAATGCTGCTCCCACCTATCTATCCTCACTAATACACAAGTGTGTCCTGTCTAGGCCTTTACGCTCTGCTGAAGACTTACATCTATCTTCTGTCCGTACTTCCACCTCAAGACTTATCCAGGGCTGCACTGTTCCTGTGGAGCTCACTCCCCTCCTCCGTTAGATGCTCACCCAGTCTCCATTCCTTCAAAAAAATCATTAAAAACCCACTTCTTCATAAAAGCGTATCAATTAAACTGTTATTAGCTCCTGATGTATGAGGAGGTGGAGTTTTTGGCGCTTGTATTCTGGATGTGTGGCAGCTTTGACTCCCCTAACCAGAGTCTCTTCTTTCTGGTGATATGGTTGATGTGTAGAAAAAGGTGCAGGGAGGCAGCGCCTGTGGTGTTGTTCTCAAATCCAAGGTAATATGTGAAATAAGCACAGAGAACGTAATACAGGAGTTCTGATATCTTAACAAGGACAAAAGTTGTACTTACAATTTTCTGGGGCTTATGTTCAGCTCCAGATTTATGCGCATGGGCGGAATAATCCCCGTCTATGGGTATGGTAGTCCTCGTGCTTAGTTGGTGCTATTCTTCGTGCTTTTAGTGGTAGTGCTGTAGTCTGGCAGGGTATCCTCAGTATGCAGGAGAAGAAATAAAAACAGAATATAGTGCTCTCTATATGTTAAAAATAAGGATAAAAATAAAACAAGGTATACTCACAAATGGGGAGCAAATGGAGGTATTGCTCAATCCCAAAGCACTTAGGTGGTATTATCCCCACAAAGGATATCACTGTGTGAGTCTTCTGGATTAAAAAAAAAGCATGAAAGATAGGTCTGGAATCTCCAAGTGGTATAAAATTTTGTGTGTGGGACAGCTGAAATTGTGAGAGAAAAAACAAAAAACAAACAAACAAAGGGACTATAAGAGGGGAAGGGGAATTTGGGAAGATACTGCAATAAAACAGGATAAGCGTACAGAGGTAGAGGCAGAAACAGTGGGTTTAGAGAATGTTTTCCCTTTTTATACGATTGATTTGGAGCAGTATAGTGAAAATGAACCCACTGTAGTATGTTTGGGTGAGGAAGGGGAACACAATGAAAGTGATTCCTCCCAAGTAGAAAATCTAAGGGAAGAGGTGGAGTTCCATCATCTAGGTATTAGTTCAGGAAATTTTCGGGCTGCCCAATGGGAGGATCAAACCTTGGTAGCTGCCCGTAACAATGTTCAGGTAGTGGAAGGTACTCCTGTTAACCCGGAAACCCAACTGTCCCTTCCCTATTTTGCAGAAATAAATAATTTACTTTACCGAGTAGAGAGGAGGGGGGTTGAAGAGGTTGAGCAATTACTGGTACCTCAATCCCACAGGAACCTAGTCTTAAAACTAGCTCAGAGCCATGTATTAGGGGGACATCTTGGGATTGAAAAAAACAGGGAGAGAGTACTAAGAAGATTTTACTGGAATCTACTCTGCTATAGAGCGATTTTGCAAGTCATGCCCAGAATGCCAAAGAAAGGCTCCATTCCAAGCTTTCCATAATCCCCTCATTCCTCTTTCCATTATAGAAGTCCCATTTGAAAGAATTGCTATGGACCTGGTTGGTCCTTTACTTAATTCTGCTAGGGAGCACCAATATGTATTGGTAGTACTAGATTATGCTACCCGCTATCCCGAAGCTATACCTTTAAGAAATACCTCAGCTAAAACAATTGCCAGAGAGTTAATGTTTATGTTCAGCTGGGTTGGAATACCTAGAGAAGTACTTAGAGACCAAGGTATGTCATGAGTCATGAGTGATGAAAGAGCTATGTAACTTATTGAAGATTAGACAATTGAAAACATCAGTGAATCACCCACAAACTGATGGGTTAGTGGAAAGATTTAATCAAACCTTAAAAGCAATGCTCCGTAAGGTAATTGATAAAGATGACAAGAATTGGGATCGGTTGCTCCCATATCTAATGTTTGCTATCAGAGAAGTCCCCCAAGCTTCCACAGGGTTCTCACCTTTTGAATTGTTATATGGCAGACATCCTAGATGTCTCCTTGATGTTGCGAAGGAAACATTGGAACAGGAACACATGTCTCATAGGAGTGTTATTGAACATGTGGCCCAAATGCAGGATCACATTGAGGCCATAATGCCAATTGTCAGGGAAAATATGGAGAGAGCACAGGAAGCCCAGTAAGCTAGTTATAACAGGAATGCTAGACTTAGGGTCTTTCAACCCGGAGACAGGGTTATGGTACTAATCCCCACAGTAGAAAGTAAATTCCTTGCAAACTGGCATGGCCCATATGAGATCATTGAACGAGTCAATGAGGTGAATTATAAGAGACAACCTGGTAGAAGAAAGCCTGAACAAATATACTGTGACAGCCTGCCTGCTGCCTTTGGATTATGGACCGGCAGTTAAATGGTTAATTTTACTGTGCAGAAAGATTTATTCCTTCCTTTCTGCACAGCTGTTCGGTAGATTCTATCTACCAAACAAACAGACTTCTATCAGCCTCCCCAGAGCCGTGGGAAGTCGGCCGGCGCCGTTAATTGGCCACCCAGAAGCTGGCGTGTGCCCTCCATTTACCTCCCTGAACGAGCGTGTGCCGGCACACCTAGCCGCCACACGATGGCAATGTTCTGGAGCTCCCCGGGCAGCCAGCGCTTTTCTGCCCGGCTTTCCTACGCCAAATCTGGACACTGTGTCAGCTAAGCACCGCTGAGCCTCCAGCCCCTGGTTCTGATTCGTACCAATTTAACGAATGTATGTAGATTCGGTATTTTGTGTTGGGGGAAATGTTTTAACCCAGATAGCTATGCCATGGAGCCTATTCGTGTAATTAAAGACTTTGGCTCCATGGCAATTAAACTGTATTCGTGTGGTCTGAGTGCCATTCACCTAATAATGTGCACTCAGACCTGAGCTATCTGGGGATATGTTACATGTCTGTGTTTTATGTAGTAAATGTTACTTTATGTATTTTAAAGTATAATACTGGTTTTGTGTCTCCACATGTGTAATGGAGTTTTGCCTTTGTCTTGGGAGATAATTGAGTTACTTCTCAATTATCTCTCAGGGCAGAGGGGAGGAAGCCAGGATGCATTGTGGGAATATACTGGGACCTATTTGTCTACTTGTCTGTCCCTTGTCACAGTCTCCCATTTGGTCCGCTAGGGGAGTGTCCACCAGGTGGGAGACCTGCATAAAAGCCGGGCAGGTAGCCCTCATTAAACAGACCACTGCTTGACCCTCAACACGGAGCTCTGTCTCGTCTTTGGGGGGATTTACTGTATGCTGCTAAGGACTGATTGCCAGGAGTGTAAGCCGCTTGGGAGCTTTTCCTGTTCGTCTGGTAGCAGCAATTCGTATGGTTCCTGTTCGTGTATTTGGAGTGCTACCTTATTCCCTTGTATGCCGTTCGGGAGTTTGGAGCATTCACTTGTATGCAGTTGAGTGTTTGGAGCATTCCCTTGTATGCAGTTCGAGTGTTTGGACCATTCCCTTGTATGCAGTTCGAGTGTTTGGAGCATTCCCTTGTATGCCGTTCGGGAGTTTGGAGCATTCACTTGTATTCAGTTCGTGAGTTTTGGTGATTCTACAGTAGCTGTGCCTGTCTCTGAAAGAGGATTATCGTCTAAGCGGTTTTTACCCCTTTTGTGCAAAACGGTCCGTTACATATACCATATAAATTTACTTAAACCCTGGACAGACAGAGAGGTCTTGATGACCATGACAGACAAAGTTCCTCTGACCAAAGTAGACAAAGTACCAGAGGTTAACATTGCTGACACTCTAGCACCTCATCAGAAAAATGAGGTCCGAGAGTTTGTTGCTAGAAATCGGGATGTGTTTGCTCCAGTACCAGGAAAGACTCATGTTATTGAACATGACATAATTACGGAACCTGGAAAAAGGGTTAACTTCAAACCCTACCAAATCCCAGAGGCCAGAAAAGAAGCCATTAAAGCAGAGGTCCAAAAGATGCTTGAGCTAGGGGTTATCGAGGAATCCCAAAGTGAATGGAGTAATCCTATAGTATTGGTACCCAAGCCAAATGGAGAAATCAGATTCTGTAATGATTTCAGAAAATTAAATGAGCTATCAAAATGTGATGCTTATCCCATGCCTAGGGTTGATGACCTAATAGAAGATTAGGACGATCCAGATATCTGACTACATTAGATCTGACTAAAGGTTATTGGCTTCCCTTAACAGAGCGGGCCAAAGAAAAAACTGCTTTTTCCACATCAGAAGGTTTATTTCACTATAAAGTCTTACCTTTTGGGTTGCATGGTGTACCTGCCACCTTCCAAAGAATGATGGATAGAATCCTTAGACCCCATAGTGAATACGCGGCTGCCTACCTTGACGATGTGGTTATACATAGCACAGATTGGGAAACACACCTTCCCCGAGTTCAGGCAGTAATAAAGTCTATACGAGATGCAGGACTAACTGCCAATCCATCCAAATGTACGATAGATTTGGAAGAGGCTAAGTATTTGGGCTACACTATTGGGAGGGGTCTCCTGAAACATCAGAAAAGTAAGGTAGATGCTATTTGGGATTGGCCACATCCTGTGACAAAGAAACAAGTCAGGGCATTTCTAGGTTTAGTGGGCTACTACCGTAGATTCATGCCTAACTTTGCTATGATCGCAAACCCGTTGACAGCGCTAACTAAGGCAAAAGGCCCTGTTATGATAAAGTGGACTCCCGAGGTAGAGAAGGCATTTAGTACCCTGAAGGAGGTTTTGTGTGCTGACCCAATTTTGGTTGCCCAGATTTTACGAAATAATTTTTGGTACAGACAGATGCGTCTGATGTGGGCCTAGGAGCGGTTCTTTCTCAAGTACACAGAGGAGAAGAACATCCCATTATGTACCTAAGCAAAAAGCTGAATCCCCATGAACAGAGATACTCAGTGGTTGAGAAAAAATGTTTGGCCATAAAATGGGCACTAGAAACACTTAAATATTATGTAATATTTTTACATAATTAGGTATGTGACAGAACCATCTGTCTGCTGGATTTTTGCCCGTTCGTCTGTTTGTCCCCGTTCGTATGAATGGCTGGTTTCTATAGCCCAGCCATTCGAATGACTCTTTTTCCCGAACAAAACCGCCGAACGAACGGCCACCCAAGTGAGGAGTGTGCTGCAGGTTAATGAAGTGATCACCATTATAACATTGTGGTTAACCGCAGACACTTCTCAATTAAACCGAACTCAGGGTGGTCGTCGTTCGTATGTCGACCACGAGGCAGCGGCCATTTTAAATCATGCGAACGCTCAGCGGTGTTTGGCTCTATTTCTATGGAGCGGAAAACGGACACTTTTTCTGTCGAACACCGCTGAAACAAGGGAACGCCTGGCTGCCTCCACGAAAGCATGCGAACATCGGCCGTTCGGGAGATTGAGAACATACAAAAGACTTAACCCAGATAGCCCACCCATGGAGTCATTCGTGTACCGAAGGACTGTAAGAACTTTGACTCCATGGCGATTGAACTATGTGTGTGGGATCTGAGCGCTATTCGCCAATAATATGCACTCAGACCCAGGCTATCTGGGGACATGTAATACGAATGGGAAATGTTCAGTTTTCATGTAGTTATGCATTTTTGTGTCTTTTATTATTTCATGTTTAAGATGGCGACTGTCCTTGTCCTGGAGTTAATTGAGTTACTTGGTAATTAACTCCAGGACAGAGGGGAGGGAATCAGAATGCACTGTGGGTAAAATATGTGACTGTGTGTCTGAAATGTCCTTCCAGCTGTCTGTAATTTAAGTCTTCCATTTGGTCCCCTAGGGGAGTGTCCACCAGGTGGGAGACCTGCATAAATACGGGCAGGTAGCCCACAGTAAACCCAGATCTTATTTGACCCTCAATGCGGAGCTTCTGTCTCGTTATTGGGGGGATTTCTTCTTCACGTTTAGAGACTGCTGGATGGAACGAAAGCCGCTTTGGGGATATTATTGTTCGACGGTTCCTAGCAGTTCGTATATTGCCGTTCGGGAGTTTGGAGCCGTTCGTGGATTTCGATCGGGAGATTGCCGCTTCCCTTGCATTTGGTTCGTGGGTTACAGAGTAAGCGAACAGAGACTGTACTGCAGCCGGGGAAGGTTTACTAAACGGCGGTTTGGCTTAAAGACACGGGAGGTGTCTTAACAAGGTATCTTAATTAATTACAATTAGCGGTACCTGTCTGACAACCCATGCCGAAAGTAAAGGGAATTTAATTTGCTAGCACTATATTTAACCCTATAACTTTCCAAGACACCATAAAACCTGTACATGGGGGGTACTGTTCTACTCGGGAGACTTCGCTGAACACAAATATTATTGTTTCAAAACAGTAAAATGTATGACAACGATAATATCGCCAGTAAAAGTGAAGTTTTTTGCATTTTTCACGCACAAACAGCACTTACACGGACAATATTATTGCAGCAATACTTTTTATGTTTTGAAACACAAATATTTGTGTTCAGCGAAGTCTCCCGAGTACAACAGTACCCCTCATGTACAGGTTTTATGGTGTTTTCAAAAGTTACTGCTTCAAATATAAGGCTTGTGTTTCATTTTTTTCACATTAAAATTTGCCAGATTGGTTACGTTGCCTTTGAAACCCTATGGTAGCCCAAGAATGAAAATTACCCCTATGATGGCATACCATTTGCAATAGTAGACAACCCAAGGTATTTCAAACGGGGTATGTCCAGTCTTTTTTAGTAGCCACTTAGTCACAAACACTGGCCAAAATTGGCGTTTTTGCATTTTTCACACACAAACAAATACTAACGCTAACTTTGGCCAGTGTTTGTGACCAAATGGCTACTAAAAAAGACTGGACATACCTCATTTGCAATAACTTGGGTTGTCTTCTATTGCAAATGGTATGCCATTATGGGTGTAAATTTTATTCCTGGGCAACGTAACCAATCTGGCGAATTTCAATTTCAATTTGAAATGTAATGTGCTATATTTGACCCTGTAACTTCCCCAAACGCCATAAAACCTGTACATAGGGGATACTGTTTTACACGTGAGACTTTGCTGAATACAAATATATGTATTTTATTGCAGTAAAAGCAAACAGTATTATGACATTGACAGTTAAAATTTCATGTAGAACTAAAAAAATAAAAAAATCTTATTTTCTCCCATTTTTCTTCATATTAAATTATGTTTCATAGCTAAATATTTGATATTAAATGAAAGCTCTGTTTCCCCTGAATAAAATGATATGTAATAAGGGTGGGTGCATTTAATATGAAAGAGGTGAATTACGGTTGGACAGACATGTAGCGCATATGCCAGGTTTTGTTTACATTTTGTTTAGTTCACAACGTGTACATTTGGCTCAGTCCTTAAGGGGTTAATCGCTTACCATCTATTTCTCTTAAATGAGTCTCTTGTAGACAACAAATATCTGTATTATTTCTATTCAACATATCTAAGTGATTCTTAGTGATAATTCAACATATCTAGAGTGATTCTTTTTTGAGGTAGATTTAGGCCATCCTCTCTCTCTGCAGGATAACTGATCCACTATTCTATAATCAACACCACATGGAACTTCAAAACATAACAATTCACAAAGACAAATTATACACTCTAAAAGAAATCCCGGAATTCCTAACACACATTGAAATTATATCCCCTATGTTAGAGGAAACCTTTTGGGTATTACATTATTAGAAGAAGAAGCGAAAAAAACAAAAATTAAATAAATGGCTATTTATGTTCTAATTTCAAATTTTAGTTTCAATAATATTATACTTTTGTTAATGCCTATCAAAGCAAAATGTATATTTATATCTCAATTTTGTAATGATATGCCTTTCTTTTTCTTTTCTGTTTTCTCTTCTGAGACAGCACTTTGCTATGAAACAAGAAAACCACTGCAGCTGTTATCATCTTAATTTCAAAAATTACCTAATTTCCGCCCTTTTTTCTTTCTATATGTTGTAATGTACAAGCTCTAAATTTTAGATTCATATTGATATTTTTTTATATTTTTACCATTTCATACTAAAATATGGCTAGATTGCTAGATTTGGTTGTAAGATTATAGGTAAAAGAAAAAAAATATTTTTTAGATGGTAGCGGCAGGATTTGTCGATAGACTGGACTTGAGAGATGAAGGAAAGGTTGGAGTCAAAGAGAACACCTAGGCAGCAAGCCTGTGAGGTAGATGGGATGGTAGCGCTGTTGACTTGGAGGGAGGGAGGCATGGGAGTAGCAACACTTGAGGGAGATAAAAATAGAAGTTCTGTTTTGGACAGTGTGAGTTTAAGGAAGTGAGCAGCCATCCAGTTGGAAATAGCAGAGAAGCAGTCAGAGATTTGCATCTAATATGGCTAATCTAATCTACACTACGATGGAAGATACTCCTCCAGCATGATCGGTTTGGCAGTGGGTCAGTAATGGTGTGGGGTGGCATGTCTTTGGGGGCCGCACAGCCCTCCATGTGCTCGCCAGAGGTAGCCTGACTGCCATTAGGTACAGAGATGAGATCCTCAGACTCCTTGTGAGATCATATGCTGGTGCGGTTGGCCCTGGGTTCCTCCTAATGCAAGACAATGCTAGACCTCATGTGGATGGAGTATGTCAGCAGTTCCTGCAAGAAGAAGGCATTGATGCTATGGACTGGCCCGCCTGTTCCCCAGACCTGAATCTAATTGAGCACATCTGGGACATCATGTCTCGCTCCATCCACCAACGTCACGTTGCACCACAGACTGTCCAGGAGTTGGCAGATGCTTTAGTCCAAGTCTGGGAGGAGATCCCTCAAGAGACCATCCGACACCTCATCAGGAGCACGCACAGGCGTTGTAGGGAGGTCATACAAGCACGTGGAGGCCACACACACTACTGAGCCTCATTTTGACTTGTTTTAAGGACATTACATCAAAGTTGGATGAGCCTGTAGTGCGTTTTTCCACTTTTATTTTGAGTGTGACTCCAAATCCAGACCTCCATGGGTTAAATAATTCGATTTCCATTTTTAAATTTTTGTGTGATTTTGTTGTCAGCACATTCAACTATGTAAAGAACAAAGTATTTCAGAAGAATATTTAATTCATTCAGATATAGGATGTGTTTTTGTGTTCCCTTTATTTTTTTGAGCAGTTAACATTTAGAATGTCATTAATTCAATAGACAGAGATTCCCATAGATTGTACCCATAAACTTGGGCTAAGGAAATCCAAGTATTAAAGGAACACTTTAATGTGTCTTTAGCTAAATAAAGCAGTTTTAGTGTATAGATCATTCCCCTGCAATTTCACTGCGAAATTCACTGTCATTTAGGAGTTAAATCACTTTGTTTCTGTTTATGCAGCCCTAGCCACACCTCCCCTGGCTATGATTGACAGAGCCTGCATGAAAAAAAACAAAAACTGTTTTCACTTTCAAACAGATGTAATTTACCTTAAATAATTGTATCTTAATCTCTAAACTAAACTTTAATCACATACAAGACCCTGCTATTGCAGGGTCTAGCAAGCTATTAACATAGCAGGGGATAAGAAAATCTTAATTAAACAGAACTTGCAATAAAGAAAGCCTAAATAGGGCTCTCTTTACAGGAAGTGTTTATGGAAGGCTGTGCAAGTCACATGCAGGGAGGTGTGACTAGGGTTCATAAACAAAGGGATTTAACTCCTAAATGGCCGAGGATTGAGCAGTGAGGCTGCAGGGGCATGTTCTATACACCAAAACTGCTTCATTAAGCTAAAGTTGTTCAGGTGACTATGGTGTCTCTTTAATATTGTATATTCAATCACATACTATAGAATAACTGTCTAAAAGTTTTTTCAGTGAAGTGCAAGTAAATTTATTCCTTTAAAATCAGTGGCAACAAAAGTAAACACACTGCCTCTTACTAAAGAGTATGGTGAGTATTCTCGGCATATGTCGTTACTCACTGCCAGGCTTAATCAGAGTTCATCTGGTGGTGATACTGGAGTGGGTGGCTCAAGGTAGCTTGTGTGCCCGGGACACAGTGATCCTGTTTCACAGGAACACGAGCGATGTTGGTATAGTTCTTCCTGTGCTCTCTGCAGACTCCGCCCCCACGTATGACATCAATGGATTTCGACAGTTTGCCCAGCTTCCTCAGGACATGAAGCTGTTGGCACCATCTTTGGCGAGGGTATGTAAAGGTCTGGATGGGTATGCTCCTGGTTCCTGATAGGTGTAGCACACATACCCTGATTTACATATTCCGTTGCCATCTCCAAGGAGAGGAGAGCAGCGTCCTCCCTCCCCAGCAGCAGAGTGAGTTACAGGGAGTAGAGAGCATCGTCCTCCCTCCCCAGCGGCAGTGTACCTTGCAGGGAGAGGAGACAACCCCGTATGCATCTGCGGGGCCAAAGGTGTCACCCTTTCCCTCCAGCAGCAGAGTGTCTTACAGGGAACAGAGACAATCAGTCTCTCTCCCCAGCAGCAGGACAATTTATTGGGAGTGGAGACAGTCGGTCTCCCTCTCCAGCGGCAGCTTGCCCTACAAAGGGGAGACACTAAGCTCCCAGACAGTACAGATGGGACCGTGGTCTCTGTACCCAACCTACAGGGATGCTGGATGGCCTATCCAGATCCCCAGCCACCCTTTGCAGGGGTACCAGGAGAGGGAAGTAAGCAATGTCTCCCATCCCCAGCCAAGTTGCATCCAGACTACCCTAGCAGAAGAGCTGGCATCCGGACAGAGTGCAGTTGGCCCTCCCCTACCCCCTTGCCCAGAGCCTGCTTCCCTACGGGCTACCCCAGCAGAAGTGCTGGCATCAGGGCAGAGAGCCGCTGGCCTCTGCCCTACCCATCCCTTTGTTACAGGGCAGGACTGCGTACCAGTCTACCCAGCTGGAGCGCTGGCACCAGGGCAGAGTACCACTGATCTCTGCCCACAAAGCAACCCAGCGACCAGGAGTACCAGATTCTTCAAGTGCAGTAACCAGTTATTGTGGGTGGGCTACTCGACTGTTTGTTCTTTGTGGGTGGGTTGCTTGACTAACCAAGGCACTGACCGACAGAAGGTCAGATACCTTGTTAGTCTTCCTGGGAAAGGGGAGATGTGTGACAAAGTGCCCTTCACCACTTGGTCCTGGAGAGGACTGCTTGCCAGCCTCTTGCCCTGTGATTATGGCCCTGGGGTGTATGGCCCTTTAAAAACTGTATATGGGCATATAAAGACTTTTTGTAACAATGTCCCTTTAAAACTGTGTCCCCAGACTGTTAAACTACTTTGTGCATGTCATTTTCCTATTTGGTTTGGTAAATGGGGCTTACCGAACCAATGACCGACCAGGCGGACCACACAGAAGTGGAAGTGTGCGGCTATTTTACCTCCCAGACTGGCGGTTAACCGCAGGTTAATTGCCGACCGCTGGGTGGCCTCCGTTCGTGCAGTCGAACACGTGGTGGTGGCCATCTTTATTTAGTCGAAACACGGTCGTTTTACCTTCCCTTGAACTAATGCATTTGACAATTCGAATGCCATTTGAAAATTCGAACACCGTTCGACAGTTCATTCGGCAATTAGAATGGTTGTCGTTCATCTGTTTGAACTGGCTTTAACATGGGAAATAGACCGGCAGCACAGCCTGATTCTCTGGAACTGTTTTGGGCAGGAAAGCATGCTTGCGGAAGGATTTCCAGCTAACTTTTTAACCACTGGAGGGAATTGTCTGTTTTTTGGGTATGTTTGAATTTGAAGTATGCTGATTAATAATATGTATGGAGATTGTATGTATATTTTGTGAGTTATGAATATTGTATGAAACTGTGTATTTTCCTGCCTGTGATAATTATGTTAACGTATTCTGTTCAGTAATTAGATCACAGGCAGAGGGGAGGATTTTGCTGGAATACATGGGAGTGTTTAACTGTATTGCACATGTTTGATTGGCTATGCCACAAAACCATGTGGGTGGTAACATTGTGTAAAAAGTTGCATATAAGTGCCAATAAACCCTCAGACTGCTGAGTTCCTGTGTTGACCCTCAACATGGAGCCTCGTCTCATGATTGGGGGAAAAGGCTGCATTTACACTGGGGGATAGCTATAATCACTAAGCTCTTTTAAGAACTTGTTCCAGCTTCGCTCTCTACAGGAAGAGAGGTTCGGTCTGCAGTGCTGATGGTGTCCCTCAGTAAGCACTAGGGGCATCAATCAACGGAGGTACCCAGTCAGGGTGCCACATTACAAGTTGGTTGGGAGGGGACCTTTATTGAATCTAACTTTTTCTGATTGGTTGTTTTTCTCTGTGTTAATGTGTTGCTGTGGAGTTCTAGTAAAGAGAGACTTAAGTAAATATTCACCTCCTGCCATTAATAAAATTATATATTATAGTTACACTAAAGCTAGTATAATCTACAATTGTGCCTCTTTATAAATCACTGCTAAGACCACATATTGAATATGCTGTGCAATTTTGGGCACCTGTTCTAAAGAAGGATATTATGGCACTAGAAAAAGTGCAGAGGCGGGCTACAAAATTGTTAAAAAAGGAATGGAACATATCAGCTATGAAGAAAGGTTAACAAATTTAAACCTATTTAG
This sequence comes from Pelobates cultripes, assembly GCA_933207985.1. Classification (NCBI taxonomy): domain Eukaryota; kingdom Metazoa; phylum Chordata; class Amphibia; order Anura; family Pelobatidae; genus Pelobates; species Pelobates cultripes. The sequence goes on along the minus strand of OW240919.1, from coordinate 15,416,691 downwards.
TTTAGAAAAATATATTATAACATTGTACAAACATATTTGGGGCCAATACAAACCATTGTGTGGAAATCTATTCACAAACGGGACTTTACATAGGACACAAAGCCATGCGTTTAGACTGGAAGAAAGAAGATTTCGTCTAAGGCAAATTAAAGGTTTTTTTACTGTAAGAACAATAAGGATGTGAGATTCTCTGCCTGAAGAAGTGGTTTTATCAGAGTCCATACAGATGTTCAAACAGCTACTGGATGCATACTTGCAAAACCAGAATATTCAAGAATATAATTTTTCAATGTAGGGTAATAACTACTTGATCCAAGGATAAATCTGACTGCTACTCTGGGGTCAAGAAATATTTTTTTCCTAGCTTGTTGCAAAATTGGAAATGCTTCAAACTGGGTTTTTTGTCTTCTTTTGGATCAACAGCAAAACACTAATGTGAGGAAGGCTGAACTTGATAGACACAAGTCTCTTTGTAACTATGTAACTATGCAAAGCCTTGAAGGATTCAGGTGCTGCTGGAAACTTCATAGACGTTTAATTTGTCAAGGGTAATACTATACCTATCAAGGAGAGACTATCATCCCTAGCTGTTGACAGTGGTGTATCCTGGTTTTGTGCTGCCCTAGGCAGGACAAAACTCAGGCGCCCCCCTCCCCCCCGCGCCACCCCCACCCAACCCTTCCCCCCGCCCCACCTTCTAAATACACACACACACAGTCAGACACATACACAAACACACACACACACACAGTCAGACACATACACAAACACACACACACACAGTCAGACACATACACAGACACAGTCAGACACAAACACACACACACACACACACACACACACACACACACACACACACACACACACACACACACACACACACACACACACACACACACACACACACACACACACACAGTCACACACACACAGTCAGACACAAACACACACACAAACACACAGACACACACAGTCACATACACACACACAGTCAGACACAAACACACACACACACAGTCAGACACATACACAGACACAAACACACACACACACAGTCAGACACATACACAGACACAAACACACACTCACAAACACACACAGTCAGACACAAACACACACACACATTAACTTTATTTAAATCCCCCCCCAACCTCCTTACCTTTGGGAGTGCTGGGGGGGGGGGAGGGTCTCTCTCCCTGGTGGTCCAGTGGCTGCAGGGCGGGCGGGCGGCGCTGGCAGGGCGGCCGGCGAGGGAGCACTTCCCATGAGCTGACTGCTCAGCTCCCTCGCGCGTCGGCTGCAGAGTGAGGCTGGGAACCGGAAGATGACGTCATCTTCCGGCTCCCAGCCTCACTTTGCGGTGCGCGAGGGAGCTGAGCAGTCAGCTCATAGGAAGTGCTCCCTCGCCAGCCGCCCGCTCGGGATGTCTGTTAGCCGCGAGGCTAACTAGGCATTTGCCCTGGGCATTTGGGGGGCGGCGTTTTTTGCCGCCCCCTGAAAAATGCCGCCCAAGGCAAATGCCTTGTTTGCCTCGCGGCTAAAACGCCCCTGGCTGTTGAAGCTATTGGTGGGAGACCACTCTTACAACCATTGATAACACATGAAACCTTATCCATTAATATTTCCATTGGTGTCTTGCATAAGGAAGAGATTACATTTCAGGTAATTGCATCTCCTTCTTGTCCTATCATATTAGGATTCCCATGGCTTAGCAAGCATAACCCTCATATTGACTGGGCTAATGGGGAAATATTAGAATGGTGTAAGGATTGTAATGAAAGGAGCATATGGCATGTCACCAAAAGAGTGGGCACTATTGCATTACCGACTAGTACACCTCAAAATCCCAAGATCCCTATACAATACCAAGACATTAAAGAAGTATTCAGCAAGACTTAGTCTAATAATCTACCTCCTCACAGACCATATGACTGTTCCATTAACTTACTACCAGGCGTTATGCCACCTAAGGGAGCAGACCATGCTCTCCTCAGGAGAGTAGTGTAATGGAGGAATATATTAAAGATTTGTTGAATAAAGGCCATATACGATAATCATCTTCGTCTGCTGGTGCAGGATTCTTTTTTGTATATAAAAAGGATGGTAAGCTGCGCCCATGTATCAATTACATGGCATTGAACAAAATCACCATTAAGAACGCCTACCCCATTCCTCTTATTGCTGAATTATTTGACAGACTCCACGTCGCTAAAGTGTTTACTAAGCTTGACTTTAGAAGCACTTACAATTTAGTGAGAATCAAGGAAAACCACAAGCGGGAGACTGCATTTAATACCAGAAGTGGACAGTATGAATATCTAATGATGCCATTCAGGTTGTGCAACGCTCCCGCGGTTTTCCAAGATTTTTTATTAAGATGTACTCAGGGATTACATTTACTAGTCTGTCTTGGTCTATCTGGATGATATCCTTATTTATTCTCCTGACCTCCAGTCTCACCACGATCACGTTAAACAAGTTCTGCAAACCTTGTAAAAACAACAACTTTATTGTAAATTGGAAAGATGTATCTTTGACCAGTCTGAAGTACAGTTTTTAGGATATAATATTTCTGCCTCGGGGTTTCAGATGGATCCTAAAAAACTAGAGTCTGTTCTACAGTGGCCTTTACCCACTGGGTTGAAAGCCATTCAAAGGTTCATTGATTTCGCCAATTATTACAGAAGATTTATAAAGGGATTTTCTTCAGTAATAGCCCCCATCACCAATATGACACGCAAGGGGGGTAGTAGTACAATATGGTCTAAGGAGGCTATTGAATCTTTTGAAACTCTCAAACAGCGGTTTGCCTCCACCGACATATTGATATATCCTGACACCAGTAAGCCTTTCATACTGGAGGTTGATGCTTCAGAGACAGAAGTGTGGCAGAACCAACCTCGCCACTATGCACTGGAGAAGCCTGGTTGCCCGCCTGCTGCCTTTAGACTATGGCCCCATGTTGAAACGCTTGATTTTCCCCTGCGAAGACACGAAAGCCGGGTCATTCGGTGCGTGCCCTGTTTGAGCGGTGATACCCCAGATAGCTATGCCATGGAGCCCATTCGTATAATGAAAGACTATGGGAAAGACTTTGGCTCCATGACAATTGAACTGTATGTGTGTGCTCTGAGCGCCATTCAATAATAATGTGCGCTCAGATCTGAGCTATCTGGGGATATGTTGAATGTACCTGTTTTGTGCAATGGCTGCACAGTTATATATTTTTATGTGTTTTATTGTCTTTTGCTGCCATGTGTTCAATGGAGTTTTGCCTCTGTCCTTGGAGATAATTGGATTACTTCCCAATTATCTCCAGGATAGAAGACTCTGTGGAACTGGTTTTGGGCAGAAAAGCCATGCTTCATTTGGTCACAAAGGACTTTGATCTATCTTTTGAACCAATGGACCAATTTGGATGATTTTGACATATGTTTGTATTTGGAGTATGCCAATTCTGGAAATGTAAGTGTATTATTGTATGTGAATGTGATGCATACTTTTCAAGTTATGAATAATGTGGAAAAACTGTATTTCTCTGGCTGTGATAATTACATTACCCATTGTGTAAGGTAATTGTATCACAGGCAGAGGGGAGGATTTTGTGTGGGAGTGTCTGAGTGTATTGTACATGTTTATTGGTTGTTTTCCAAAACCCTGTGGGTGGTACTAATGTGTAAGAATGTGTACATAACAACAATAAACCCACAGCTCTGGAAGATTCTGCTTAACCCTCAAACAAAGTGTCGTCTCGTTATTGGGGGAATTGGATTGTATGCTGTATGTAACCTTTCGTATGGTTTTTCCTGTTCAGCTGTTTCCAGTATTCGTGAGTTTCCTGTTCGGAAGTTGGAGAATTCGTGTAGTTTGCAGTTCGGGAAATTGGTGATTGCAGTAGCTGTCTGTACATCTGAAAGGGGAATATCGCCTAAACGGTTTTTAACCTCTTATGTGCAAAACGGTCCATTACAAGAAGTAGGGGCATTTCTCTCCCGGAGGGAGAGCCAGGAAACTCTGTTACATCCTTGTGGTTACTTTTCTAGAAAGTTGTCTCCTGCTGAGCGTAATTACAATATTGGCAATAGAGAACTGTTGACCATTATTCTAGCTCTCAAGGAGTGGCAACATTGTAACGGACCGTTTTGCCCACAAGAGGATAAAAAACGTTTAGGCGATATTCCCCTTTCTCAGCTGCACAGACAGCTACTGCAAGCACCAATCTCCCGAACTGCAACCAAGGGAATACTCGAAACTCCCGAACTGCAAACACACAAACACTGGAAACAGGCGAACTGGAGACACACGAATAGCTGTTAGCAGACGAACAGGAAAAGCTCCCAAGCGGCTTACATTCCTGGCAATCAGTCTCTAAGAGCATACAGTAAATCCTCCCCCAATAATGAGACGACACTTCACTTTGAGGGTTAAGCAGGAACTCATTTACTGGGGCTAACTGCCCGGCTTTTATGCAGGTCTCCCACCTGCTGGACACTCCCCTAGGGGACCAAATGGGAGACTGGGACACAAAGGGTAAAAGGACCAATCACAGACTTACACATTTCAACCATCCCACAATTCATCACAATCCCTCCTCTCTGCCCTGGAGGCAAAACTCCATTAACCACATGGCAGAAAACAAACAGTAAAAGACATAAAATTACCTTCAGTTACATTCAGTACATAAAACATATACATTCTACATATCCCCAGATAGCTCAGGTCTGAGCGCACATTATTAAGCGAATGGCGCTCAGACCACACAAATACAGTTTAATCGCCATGGAGCCAAAGTCTTTACACAGTCAGTTTCATGCGAATGGGCTCCATGGGATTCCTATCTGGGGCATAACACACTCAAACAAAACTACCGAACACCGGGCAGTTCGTGCACTTTCACCGAACAAGAAGGGAGGTCGGCGGCTTCAGCGGTGTTCGCGCAAAACTGTGTCCGATTTCAGTTCCATGAATTAAGCGTCGAACACCGCTGTGCATTCGCATGTTTAAAATGGCCGCGACCTCGTAACATGGGGCCATAGTCCAAAGGCAGCAGGCGAGCAACCAGGCTTCTCCAGTGCACAGTGGCGAGGTTGGTTCCGCCACAAACATCTTTTAGAGGCACCCCCTTTTGATCATTACTGATCATCATAGGAGATGCCAAGTGATTGTCTTCTAGACAAGCTAGATGGTCTCTATATATTTCTTGCTTTCATTTTCTTATCCCTTATAGACCTCGTTCTAAAAATGTCAAGGCCAACGCCTTGTCCAGACAGTTTGATACTGAGGCTGTACTAGAGCAAGAAATGTCCCATATCATTCCCCTGGAATGTATCATTGCGTCAACTGTCCTTCCATTGTCCTCTCCACTGCTTGGCTCCATCATGGAGGCTCAATCTCAGGCGCCCTGCGGTAAACCTCAGAACAAACTGTTAGTTCCATTGGGGAAAGGGTTAATATCATGAAGGTGTTTCACGACTGGTTTCTGCTGGTCACCCAGGTAATAATAAATCAACTTGAGGTTCTGCTGGTCACCCAGGTAATAATAAATCAACTTGAGGTCATTCCCTCAGGAAGGATGTTAAGGAGTATGTGCAGGCTTGTTCTGTTTGTGCGGTTTCCAAAGTGCCTCATAAACTCCGTTGTGGCTTGTTACAACCTCTTCCTATTCCTGAGGTCCCATGGTCCCACTTGTCCATGGACTTCATTGTTGAACTTCCTAGTTCTAACGGTTATACCCCTAGTCTCCTGGTTGTGGACCGCGCATCCGCCCCTACTTAACGCCAGATGTGACTAAGGTGTTGGTCCATTCCACTGTCCTTTCTTGCCTTGACTACTGTAATCCGCTTCTCAGTGGTCTTACGTGCTCCCAAATAGTGCCGTTACAGTCCATAATGAATGCGGCGGTGAGGCTCATCTTCCTGTCCGCCCGCACCTCCCATGCCTCACCCTTCTGTCAGTCCCTACATTGGCTTCCTATAAAATATAGAGCTCAATCTAAAATTCTGGTTCTTGCTTTCAAATCGCTACATAATGCTGCTCCCAGGGCCGGACTGGGGATACAAAGCAGCCCTGGAAAAAGAATTTGTGCCAGCCCCATAAGTCACTGCGCCATATATTGTCTCGTGTAATATGTAAGGCTATGTCTTGCCAGGACAGATGATTGAGTAATATATATATATATATATATATATATATATATATTTTGCTTTTTCTAATATAAAATATTGGTCCTTTCAGGGTAAAACATTTAATTATACAGTAAGCATACGCACATGCAGACACAGGCAATTTCACTGACATTTCAGTGACACACAAGCTCATTGATACACAGCCTCATAGACAAACAATCTTACTGATATACATCAGCTCATTGACATAAAAACACAAGCTCACTCACTGGCAGGCACACGCATGCAAGCAAGCTCACTCACTAGCAGACGCACACACACAGCTTAATGTGGTGGTACTGGTGTCTATAGCATGTCCCTACAGGCTTTTCAACGTAAACACTGACTTTTCAGAGAAAAGGCAGTGTTTACATTGCTTTAAAGTGACACTGCTAGTGACGACAGTCACTCAGGCGGTCACTAGAGGTGCTTCCTGTGTTAGTGCACCTACATTCAGGGCCTCCACACTCTGTAGGTGCTGAACGTTCCCCATAGAGATACATTGATTCAATGCATCTCTATGAGGAGATGCTAATTGGAGTGGCGTTTTGCAGCCAATCCTATAGCAAAGCATTGGATTGGCTGAGATCATCAAGCTTGATGATCTCAGCTATAGAGGCAGGGCCAGTCGAGGGGAGACCAGCACGCTGCGTGGGGGGAAAAAAGGTGAGCAAAAACACTATTTTTAAACACACATTTACACCATGACAGACACAGAAACACACATATACCATGACAGATACACACCCCATGACAGACACACACACACACCATGACAGACCATGACACAGACAGACACACACCATGACGGACAGATAGACACACACACACCATGACGGACAGACACACACACACACCATGAATGACAGGCAGACACACAAACACACACACCCCATGACGGACAGACACACACACACCCCATGACGGACAGACAGACACACACCCCATGACGGACAGACACACACACACACACCCCATGAATGACAGACAGACACACACACACCCCATGACGGACAGACAGACACACAAACACACACACCCCATGACGGACAGACACACACACACCCCATGACGGACAGACACACACACACACACAACATACAGACAGACAGACACCATGACACAGACAGACAGACACACACACACACCATACAGACAGACACCATGACACAGACAGACAGACACACACACACACCATACAGACAGACAGACACCATGACACAGACAGACAGACACACACACCATACAGACAGACACCATGACACAGACAGACACACACACACACCATACAGACAGACACCATGACACAGACAGACACACACCATACAGACCGACAGACACACACACACACCATACAGACAGACATACACATTACTTATACCTGCCAGGGGGAGGTCTTCTGGGGGCCTTTTACCGCTGGGGAGGTCTTCTGTGGGCATCTGGGGGACATGTCCTGTCGGCCGCTGGGGAGGTCTTCTGGCGGCCGCTAGCAGACTTGTCCTGGCGGCCGCTGGGGGAGCTGCGCGAGCTGCGCAGGCTCTGCCCTCCCGCGCTACTGAATAAAACCGGCGCCGGAATATGATGTCATATTCCGGCGCCGGTCTCATTCAGCTGCGCGCTGGGGAGCAGAACCAGCGCAGCTCGCGCAGCTCCCCCAGCGGCCGCCAGGACAAGTCTGCCAGCTGCCGCCAGAAGACCTCCCCAGCGGCCGACAGCAGACCCAGGTGTCTGCCCGGCCCCAGGTGCCGACGGCCCACCGGGAAATTTCCCGGTATCCCGGTGGGCCAGTCCGGCCCTGGCTGCTCCCACCTATCTATCCTCCCTTATACACAAGTATGTCCCGTCTAGGCCCTTACAATCTGCTGGACTTACGTCTATCTTCTGTCCATACTCCCACCTCTGATGCTCGCCTTCAAGATTTCTCGAGCGCTGCACCGTTCCTGTGGAACTCGCTTCCCTCCTCTGTTAGATGCTCACCCAGTCTCCACTCCTTCAAAACATTATTAAAAACCCACTTCTTCATAAAAGCGTATAAATTAAACTGTTAATAGCTCCTGACTGATTCCTCTTCTGCAACTGTCACTAGTCTAATACTATCCTTACCTTTTTGTGTCATTTTACCCCACTCCCTCTAGCATGTAAGCTCATTGAGCAGGGCCCTCAACCCCTCTGTTCCTGTGTGTCCAACTTGTCTGGTTACAACTACATGTCTGTTCGTCCACCCATTCTAAAACGCTGCAGAATTTGACGGCGCTCTATAAATATCATAATAATAATAATAATAATAATAATTTTATTCCTCTCAAGAAATTGCCGCCATCTCAAAACCTGGTACTAATCTTTATATGAGAAATTGTCCGTCTGCATGGCATTCCTCACAGTATAGTAACTGATAGAGGTTCTCAGTTTGTGTCCCGGTTTTGGAGAGCCTTCAATAAACAATTAGGGATTGCGTTGTCTTTTTCATACTCTTAGCACCCCCAGACCAATGGTACAGCTGAGAGGGCTAACCAATCCTTGGAATTATATTTGCGTTGTTTCGTTAATAGTACTCAAGACAATTAGTCTAAATTACTACCATGGGCCGAGTTTGCTAGGAACAATGCTGACCATGACTCCTCTGGGCATAGTACATTTTTTGTTAATAATGGCCTGCATCCTACTGTCCTACTGGCTGTTTTTAATGGTACGGCTATTCCTGCTTTGGATGATCGACTGGCTTCCATCCGTTATACTCTGCTCTGGGTACTGCTGCTGACGTTTCAAGCATTATGCTGATACAAGTCGAAGTGCCAACCCTGTTTACCAAGTGGGTGAGAGGGTTTGGCTATCTTCTTGTAACATCAGGCTCAAATTCCCTAGCATGAAATTTGCTCCTCGGTTCCTTGGACCTTTTCGTGGCTCAATTCTGTTGTGACTCTCTGGCCCTTGTGGCCTCCTTGAAAATTCTTATACCTTTCATGTGTCTTTACTCAAACCTCTTGTTTGCAAAATATATACTGTCTCAAGTGTCCCTACTCCTCCCTTAGTTGATTCTGGACAGGAAGAGTATGAGGTCTCCTCCATAATTGATTCCAGGTTTTCACGGGGCACTTTACAGTACTAGGTGGATTGGAAAGGTTATGGACCAGCAGATCATTCTTGGGTTCCGATGTCTGATATACATGCTGGCCGCAAGATTCACTATTTTCACTACAAGTTTCCTCTCAAGACTGGTCCTGTCCGCCCGGTGGGCGTTCTTCAGGTGGGGGTAATGTCACGTATTCATCTGCACATTAAAATGTGATTAATGGCATTTACTGTCCTGACAGGAAAAGTTGTGCCGAGCAGCAATCAATCCACAGGAGGGTTTGTGCTGAGCAGCAATTATGCAAATAGGAACCTGGTAACTGCCTTTGGGGTCAAAGGCTGGTTACAACCAATCAGATCCGCAGGCGGGGTAATTAGGCCCAGATCTCCTCTTGCTCTGTGCCCTGTCGTGGTTTCCCTTGTTGTCCGAGAGCGCATTATTGATTTTGTTTTTTCTGGTTATTTGACTTTGGCATTGATTTTGACTTCCCTGTTTTCTGGCATCCCTGACCCCTGGCTTTTCCCTATCGTTGTGTCTCTTTCTGTGTCCATTGACCTCGGCTATTCCTGACTATTCTTTGGTGTGTTAGTCTGGCCATTCTAAGGTCTGGTATATGTTACCTATCAGTCCTCTGTGTTACACAATTCTATGTGCTGGATCATACTGTAATCCTGACACTCACGCTCTCCAGCACAGATCAATGCCAACACAGGTTAATACTGGCCTCCATATTTTTTTTTTGTGTGTGTGTTTTTTTTTTAAACCTGTCCTCATGTTCTCTCCTTATATCTGGTTTAGGGTGATGTATTATGTGTTTACAGTGTTTGAAAAATTATATGCATACTAGGCCACAAAGGTTTAGACCCTAGGCCAGAGATCATCATCTACAGGGAATCCCTCTCCCAAAACTCTTCCCTTGCTACCTACTGGGGTCGGGGCCCACTCCACGTTTCCCCCCAGTATACGGGACAGATGCCTTACATCACAGCAAGTCAGGGTGATATCCCGTGGACTCATATCATCGGTCCATCAAGGACCCCATCCCCTCACATATAAATCCCAGAGAGGTTTAGTGGGGCTAGGGTTATAGTCCAGTGTGGCAGACCTCCCTGCCTCTGGATTATTATTTAAAAACTATTTTGTCTGTTTGTCCGCCAGTCCCCGGTTGTTTGTGTGTTTCCTGGTTGCATTCCCCAAAAGACGAACAAACTACCGAATGGCGGGCCACCCAGCAGGGAAGTGTGCTGCTCGTTAACCTTTCTGACCTTATTAACATTATGGTTAACACGTGGCGGCGGCAAACTTGGACAGTCGAACGCCCAGCGGTGTTCATCGTCAACTACATGGAACTAATTTCAGACACTGGTTCCCACGAACACCGCTGATCACCAACCATCCATCTCTTCGTTCCAATTCATACGAACGCCGTGCCATTTGGTATATTGACAATCCACGAACGGAACAGCACCAGATTACTAAACCCATCCATGGCGATTTGACTGTATGTATGGTATCTGAGCGCTGTTCGGTTATATTGAGCGCTCAGATCCAAGCTGTCTAGGGATATGTCAAACATGGGGGTTCCGTTCGGTAAAATAAGACATGTATTTTTATGTGTTTTTCTGTTATTGTAAAATTGATGGGTATAATTATACCTGGGTATAATTGAGTTACTTCATGGCTCTTAACCCAATTACCTCCAGGATAGAGAGGAGGAGTTGTACTGTTTGTGTGGGAGTGTTTGTATATTGTAAATGCATAAGATTGGTAACTGTAAAAATGTCTCAGTCTTCCATAAAGGTGCTGGAAGACCTGCATAAAAGGCTGGCATGTGGCCACCATTAAACAGTTCCTGCTTGACCCTCAACACAGAGCCTCGTCTCGTGCTTGGGGGGATAATTCGTATGATTCCTGTTCAGCGCTTTGGCGGCATTAACACCTTCTATACCCAGGGTGCCATTACAGCCGGGGGCTAACAGGACCCCTAGATTGCCCTACGTTATAACCCAAGAGGGCACCAGGAGCCACCAGCTACACCCTCCCCCCTTTACAACCCTTAGGAATTTTAGAGACTCCTGCCTACCCCCTGAGGAACACCAGATAGACGCAAGACCCCAACACCCCCATCCCTGGTCAGGTCTCCATAGACCTTACTCCGACCCCACAGCCCTGGAGAGGCCACATTTCCCGCGTTCCCCACTTTCACTCTACTTTAATTCCACGGACCCTAGCCGCATTATGATTTTAGCCGACAGAGAATGTCTGTTACTTCTAAAAAGTTAATTGTGAAATGTACCGCAGCTGTTTTTATGTTCAGTTAAACTTCAGTTCAATGTAGTTAGACGATATAATGTGCTCTGTGCCTTGTACACCTTTAAAGGGATGCAGGGAAGGAGGGATACATTAGACAATAGCATACACTAAACAATATGACATAATAGGCATAACTGAAACATGGTGGGATGACACACATGACTGGGCAATTAACTTAAATGGGTACATGTTATTTAGGAAGGATAGGAATAACAAGAAGGGTGGTGAGGTATGTTTGTATGTCAACCATGAGGTAACGCTTTATGGGTAAATATCTGCTTGGGGCAAAAGAAGGCATATCAACTAGTGGTTATAAACCACCTAATGTTAATATTGACAAGGAACAACAGCTGTTTGAGCGAATTGAGAAGGCTGCAAATCTGGGTAACATGTTAATTATTGGAGATTTTAATTACCCGGACATAAATTGGGATAATAGGGATTAGTAGCTCAGCAAAGGGAATTAGGTTTTTGAACTTGTTAAATGACACCTTCGTGTCACAACTTGTGCAAGAACCAACTAGAAAGGACACTTGTCTGGACCTGGTTTTAACAAACAATGTTGACCAACATTCAAGAAGGTGAGTACTTGGGAAATAGAGATCACAATATAGTGTTCTTTGAAATAAACTAAAAAAAAACAAAAGCACATGGGGTACAATAAAACATATAATTTTAAAAAGGCCAATTTCTATAAGTTAAGGGCAGCTTTACAATATATTGACTGACATAAACTCATTAGTGAAAAGAACACTGAGGATAAATGAAATGGAACCACACATATTAGAAAGGTACATTTCTCAGTATGTACCATTGGGTAATAAATATAAAAGAAACAAATTGAAACCAATGTGGCTTAGTAGAGAAGTAAAACAAGAGATTAAAAATTAGAAAAAGGGCATTTAAAGCATTTAAATCGGACAAATCAGATGCATCCTATAAAAGATATAAGGAAGCCAATAATGCATGCAAAAAGGCAATTAGATTTGCTAAACTTCAAAATGGAAAAATGATAGCCAAACAGAGCAAAACCAACCCAAAGCATTCTTTAAGTACATACATTCTAAAAAAAACAAAAAAGTGAAAGTGTAGGTACACAAAAAATTGGAATGGGGGTGTTAGTTAATGAAGACCAGGAAAAGGCAGGAATTTTAAATAACTATTTCTCCTCCGTACATATTAAGGAAGAACCCATGGCAATAGATGTGCAAATGATTGCTGCTAAAAACTTGCAGAAAATTGTAATTGGTTAACTCAAGACAAGGTGCTGCAGCAACTAAAGAAAGTTAATATAAACAAAGCTCCAGGGCCTGACAGTATTCATCCACATGTACTTAACCCCTTAAGGACCAAACTTCTGGAATAAAAGGGAATCATGAGTTAAGGAACTAAGTGTAGAAATAAGTGAACCTGTGTTTTTAATCTTCCAAAATTATTTTGTTTCAGGAAGTGTTCCAGAGGATTGGAAGAAAGCAGATGTGGTTCCTGTATTCAAAAATGGTTCAAAATCCTTGCCTGGAAATTATAGACCTGTGAGCTTAACTTATGTGGCTGGAAAATTATTTGAAAGGTTATTAATGGATAATATTCAAGAATTCCTTGAGAAGAACATGGTTCAGCAAAATCAGCAAAAATCAGCATGGTTTTATGAAGCACAGGTCATGTTAAACTAACTTGATTGCGTTCTACGAACAAGTAAGTAGAAGTATAGATCAGGGTGTTGCAGTGGATGTGATCTATTTGGATTTGTGTTCAAACTCAAGGAAATCGGTCTAGATGAAAATACTTGTTCTTGGGTAGAACATTGGCTTAAAAATAGAGTACAAAGAGTTGTCATTAATGGTAAATTTTCAAGGTGGACAGAGGTGGCAAGTGGTGTCCCTCAGGGTTCTGTTCTGGGACCCCTTCTGTGATGGACCCTCCATCAATTGATGCTCCTAGTGCTTACCAAGGACCATCAGCACCGCACCAGACACCAGATCCCACTGCTTCGCTGAGAATTCGCCATCCTCTACCCACCCTGGACCTATGACGAGGCTCCAGGTTCCAGTGGGTGAACCTCTCCTCCAAGAGATAGTAGCAGGAACAAGCTCTTAAAAGAGCTTAGAGGTTATAGCCCAGGGGAGTATACAGAGTATAGCAATCCCCCAGTGTAGATGCAGCCTTTTCCCCCACACATGAGATGAGGCTCTATGTTGAGGGTAAAACAGGAACTATGCAGATCTGAGGGTTTATTGTCTTTTATACAGTTTTACCCACAAGGTTACCATCTCGGTGGACCTTGTGGAGCACAGGACACAAAGTCACAAAACCAATCAAAACAGTATTGTACCTTTAGACACTCCCAGATAATGTACACAAACCCTCCCCTCTGTCTGTGATACAATTAACAAAGGCAATGGGCTAACTCAATTAACTCTAAACAGAAAAAAACATACATTTTTAAAACCCCCCAAAAGTACCCCAAAATACAACATATCCCCACAAAACATATCCTGATCCGGGTGAACAACATATCCAAAAATCACCCAGATCAGTTCAGGGGTTCAGGAATTTCCTGGAAGTCTTATTTTTGCCCCACCGTGCACATGGTCCCATGCCCAAAACAGTTCCATACACTCGACGACAAAACACTGCTGGACAATTTAAGATGGCCGCCGCCACATGTTTGAAAGGGGCATTGTGCTAAGTCCCAATATGCACAAATAGTGTTTTTAAAAGGCAATACACCCGAGGGGCCATAGTCACAGGGCAAAAAGCTGGCAAGCAGGCCTCTTAAAAACCCAGTGGCAAGGTTACTTTCGCCACACCTTCTGTAACGGCACCCTGAGTATAAAAGGGTTAAACCGCCGTTTAGTAGATCTTCCCTTCCAGAGACACAGGCACAGCTACTGCAGAACACCAATCCACCGAACAGCAAACCATACGAATGCTGTAAACAGCCGAATAGGAAAAACCATATGAATACATATGAACACTCCTAGCAGTCAAACTGGAACAGCATACAATAAATCCCCCCAAGAACGAGACAAGGCTCCGTGTTGAGGGTCAAGCAGGAACAGACAGAGCTGTGGGTTTATTGTTCTTATATACACATTAGTACCACCCACAGGGTTTTGGAACACAACCAATAAACATATACAATACACTCAGACACTCCCACACAAAATCCTCCCCTCTGCCTCTGATACAATTACCAAAATCATCCAAATTGGTCAAGTGGTTCAAAAGATAGATCATAGTCCTTTGTGACCAAAGGAAGCATGGCTTTTCTGACCAAAACCAGTTCCACAGAGTCTTCTAGCCTGGAGATAATTGGGAAGTAATCCAATTATCTCCAAGGACAGAGGCAAAACTCCATTGAACACATGGCAGCAAAAGACAATAAAACACATAAAAATATATAACTGTGCAGCCATTGCACAAAACAGGTACATTCAACATATCCCCAGGTAGCTCAGATCTGAGCGCACATTATTACTGAATGCCGCTCAGAGCACACACATACAGTTCAATTGCCATGGAGCCAAAGTCTTTCCCATAGTCTTTCATTATACGAATGGGCTCCATGGCATAGCTATCTGGGGTATCACCGCTCAAACAGGGCCAGCACCGAATGACCCAGCTTTCGTGTCTCCGCAGGGGAAAATCAAGCGTTTCAACATGGGGCCATAGTCTAAAGGCAGCATGCGGGCAACCAGGCTCCTCCAATGCACAGTGGCGAGATTGATCTCGTCACACCTTCTATTTAACATTTTTATAAATGATCTTGAAAAAAAAAATTGAAAGCCATGTTTCAGTGATTGCAGATGGCACAACACTTTGTAAAGTAATACAATGTGAGCAAGATATGAACTTGCTGCAGAGAGATTTAGATAGGCTGGGGGACTGGGCACTCAAATGGCAGATGAAATTTAATGTTGCAAAATGCAAAGTTATGCACTTTGGCGTAAAGAATGCACAAGCAACGTATACCCTTAATGGAAGCAAATTAGGGATAGCAACACACAAAAAGAACTTAGGAATTGTTATAGACAACAAAATGTGCAACAATGTGCAATGTCAATCAGCAGTGGCTAAGGCCAGCAAGGTATTGTCATGAATGAAAAAGGGAATTCATTCTCCAGATGAAAATATAATTTTGCCTCTTTATAAATCACTGGTAAGACCATATATTGACTATGCTGTGCAATTTTGGGCACCTGTTCTAAAGAAAGATATTATGGCACTAGGAAACGTGCAGAGGCAGGCTACAAAATTAATAAAAGGAATGGAACAGATCAGCTTTGAAGAAAGGTTAACAAATTTAAACCCCTTTAGTTTAGAAAAAGATTGCTTGAAAGGGGATATGATAACATTATACAAATATATTCGGGGCCAATACAAACCATTGTGTGGAAATCTATTCATAAACCAGACTTTACATAGGACACGAGGTCATGCGTTTAGACTGGAAGAAAGAAGATTTTGTTTAAGGAAAATAAAAGTTTTTTTTACTGTAATAACAATAAAGATGTGCAATTCTCTGCCTGAAGAAGTGATTTTATCAGATCCATACAGATGTTCAAACGGCAACTAGATGCATACTTGCAAAAACAGAATATTCAAGGATATAATCTTTAAATGTAAAGTAATAGCTGCTTGATCCAAGGATATATCTGACTGCCATTCTGGGGTCAAGAAGGACTTTTTTCCCCTAGTTTTGTTGCAAACTTGGAAGTGCTTCAAACTGTTTTTTTTTTTGCCTTTTTTGGATCAACTGCAAAAAACAAATGTGAGGAAGGCTGAACTTGATGGACGCAAGTCTCTTTTCAGCTATGTAACTATGTAACATTGGATGCGGAAAGTCCTCTTCTTCTCTTCCTCCCTTACACACTACAACCACTACCCTTGAATCGGGATGGACTAACATCACCTCACTACCCACCACCTTACCCCACGCCCACTCTGCTTGGCACTTGCCACTTAAGACCAAGCTTACTCCAATAATCCCAACCCACCAATAGCCACCCGAACCCCCTACCCCTTTCTCTCTCCCCCCTCTTTTTTATTCACCCTCTGTCCTTCCCGTCTTCCCCCTTGCCCTCTCTCGCCCCCTGGTATCACACCCGCTCGTCTCCGGGAGTCGCCCTAAACCACTGAGCCCCGAGCGCACCAAGACTATCACTACAGCAATGCTCTCCAAATTAACCTGCGTCTTGATCAATTGCAAAGGTTTAAACAACCCCGCTAAGAGGCACCGGCTCCTCCGGTTGGCCAAAAGATATAGGGCATGTAACGGACCGTTTTGCACAAAAGGGGAAAAACCGCTTAGACGATAATCCCCTTTTTAGAGACAGGCACAGCTACTGTAGAATCACCAAAACTCACGAACTGGATACAACATAGCACTCCAACTCCCGAACTGGAACCTCCCAAATAGCTGCTAGCAGACGAACAGGAAAAGCAGACAGCTTACACTCCTGGCAATCAGTCTCTAACAGCATACAGTGAATCCCCCCAAGAACGAGACAAGGCTCCGTGTTGAGGGTCAAGCAGTGGTCTGAGGTGCTGGCACACCCAGCCTGGTTTTTATTACAGTGTTTTCAAATACAGGACCGCTCACAGGGAGGTATAAAACAACCAATAACATCACAGTTACATCCCACATATTCCCTCCCCTTATCCTGAGAGGAAACTCAATTATACATACAGTTAAAACAT
The DNA here is from genome assembly GCA_933207985.1 of Pelobates cultripes. Lineage (NCBI taxonomy): Eukaryota > Metazoa > Chordata > Amphibia > Anura > Pelobatidae > Pelobates > Pelobates cultripes. Next base: position 15,399,441 of record OW240919.1, on the reverse strand, counting down.
ACTTTCTACCCAACTTTCATAACTCTAAAACCATACATCACATTCACATAAAATTACACATTCACAATCAATCCATTCAGGGGAACAACATATTAAAAAATGGCCTGAATCAGACCAGGGGTTCAAAAGTTAGTAAAAAGTCCTTTGTGACTAAATGAAGCATGGCTTTCCGGCCCAAACCAGTTTTTAGAGTCTTCTATCCTGGAGATAAGTAATTCAATTATCTCCCAGGACAGACACAAGACTCCATTAAGCACATGGTTGCAAAAAGACACAAAACACTTTAAAATACATAAAGTCACCTTTTATACATAAAACACAGACATTTCATATCCCCAGATAGCTCAGGTCTGAGCGCACATTATTAAGTGAATGGCGCTCAGACCACACGAATACAGTTTAATCGCCATGGAGCCAAAGTCTTTACAGTCAGTTTCATACAAATGGGCTCCATGGGATTCCTATCTGGGGTATAACACATTCAAACAAATCTACCAAACCCCAGGCAGAAAAGCACAAATGAAGCTTTTCTGCAGGTAAAAAAGATGTCTTTTAACAGGGGGCCATAGTCCAAAGGCAGCAGGCGAGCAACCAGGCTTCTCCAATGCAATGTGGCGAGATTGGTCTCGTCACATCTCTCCTCTTTTCCAAACAGACTAACAGGGTATCTGACCTCCTGCCGGTCAGTGCCCTTGTTAGTCCAGCAGCCCACCCACAAAACATAATCAACAGCACAGCCCACCCACAATAAATGGTTACTGCACCTGGGTAAAAGAGAAGCTTGTCCATGTCCAGGTGCCTCACCACGGCTGTGCTGGTTACGGGTACGCTGACTGGGTTGGTTGCTGCGTGGGCAGAGACCAGCGACACTCTGCCCTGTTGCCAGCGCTACTGGGAGGGTAGCCTGGTTGAAGCCTGGTTGTTGGAGGGGGAGACCGACTGTCTCCCCTTTAACTACACCGCTCTGCTGCTGGAGACCGACTGTCTCCCCTTTAGACACACAGCTCTGCTGCTGGAGGCCGACTGTCTCCCCTTTGGTTACCCATCTCTGCTGCTGGAGGGGGAGACCGAATGTCTCCCCTTTGGCTAAACAGCCCTGTCGCTGGGGGGCAGAACCGACCGTCCCTACCCCCTGTGCTGGCAGTGTAGAGACTACGGTCCCATCTGCACAGTTGTGGGGCTTACTGTCTCCCCCTGGTACATTAAGCTGCCGCTGGGGAGAGGGGGTAACAAACTCCTCTCCCATACATACTTCCAGCCGCGGGGAGGGAGACCGACTGTCTCTGCTCCCAATACAGAGTCCTGCTGCTGGGGAAAGGAGACTCGGCTCTCTATTCCCAGTAGGACACTCTGCCGCTGGGGAATGGAGACGGGGCTCCCAATTCCCAAGAATCTGTGCTGCCGCTGGGGAATGGAGACTGGGCTCCCAATTCCCCAAAAATCAAGCTGCCGCTGGGGAGGGAGGACACTGCTCTCCTCTCCCTGCACTTCACACTGCCTTCCCGGCATATCACTCTGCTGCTGGGGGGCAGGAACAACTACCTCTGCCCCCTGTAACTCAGCCTGCCGCTGGGGAGGGAGGACGCTGCTCTCCTCTCCCTGCACTTTACACTGCCGCTGGGGAATGGAGACTGGGCTCCCAATTCCCTGCAGGACCGGTGGAGAGACCTCGGTCCCATCTCTACCGGCCACCTGGGGTTCTTCCCAGTAAAACTGTACCATCTTGTCCCCTCTGAATGGGTCTGGCTCTGGCTCTGTCACCTTGCTGTCCTGCTGAATCTTCTCAATGGAGTGGAAGAGATCTCGGTAGTCCTGCTCCAGTTCCCACTCCAGGGTTGCTAGGTGAGCCAGGTCTTGCTCAATGTCGTGAGTGTCGTCCCAGTCATACCTGCTCTCCCTCCACTCCAAGAGATCACTGAACCGGGCTTGTGTAGGGCTCCCAAATTCAGGCTCTGAAAAAGCCTCCCATAACAAGCCAGGACCATCAAACTCCTCTCCCTCTGGCTTGTCATGCTCGGCTGTCCAGGGCAGGTACTGTGCCCCATACCACCAGAGCGCCTGGTATGCATCTTCCAGCCAAATCTCCTGCCATACCCGGTGCTCCAATTCCTTCACCCATTCATCTAGGGGCTGCTCTCCCAGGAAGGGCATCCGCAGGGCCACTTGCATCTGCAACCGCTGCTCTTCACTGGGGAGACTCTCACCCCGCTGGTACTTTATCCAGGGCC